>JAHKQU010000005.1:10000000-10600000 GCA_020383195.1 Neomicropteryx cornuta | reverse complement strand
TCTTAATTGCATCTAGCTCTATCGAAGAAGTATTAGAAAAAAAAAATAAGGGAAGTTCTACATTCACTATTCACTGTCTGAAGCCGGTTTGACGTTAAATCTCAAGAGACATCGGTGACATTCTTAGGTTACGAAATATCAATCGAAGGAATACGCCCTGGTACTCATAAAATTGATGCTGTTGCTAATTTCCGTACCCCATCAAATCTACACGAAATAAGACAGTTCATTGGCATAGCAAGTTTCTTTAGACGTTTGTACTTAATTTTGCTGCCATCGCGAGACCATTGACAAATCTGACAAAAGGCAACACTAAATGGATATGGGTGAAGAACAAATAAAATCTTTTACGGAGTTAAAAAGAATACTTACAAATAGACCTGTATTGGCGATATATAACCAAAATTATATCACCGAAGTGCGTAGGGATGCGAGCAAAGTTGGTTTAAGGCGAATTTTACTACAAAGATCAGACGAAAATTCGCCCTTAAAACCTGTGGCCGTCAGACGACGCCGTCTGAACAAATTTGGAATTCGGAACGAGATATTATACCGTGGATTGCGCGCTGGTGGTTACAAATCCCAGAATTTGACTTCGCGATCGAATTTCGTCCAGGTACTAAAATGGCGCATGCCGATGCACTCAGTCGAAATACCTTGCCTATCGACACAACAGACGATTTAAATATCTTACAAATCGAAGCTAAGGACTGGTTACATATGGTGCAGTTAACTGACCAGAATCTATTATACAATAAATGCATTCTAGATAAAAAATGTAAAGAAGCCAAAGACATACAAAATGACTATGCTTTAATCAATGGTAACATCTGTAGAAAGATCGGGGATAAATTAAAATGGGTTGTCCCGAACGCAGCTAGGTGGAGAATCTGTCAGGTCAACCACGACGAAGCTGGACATTTTTCCTTTGAGAAGACAATTAATAAAATGAAGGAAAGCTATTGGGTTCCAAAAATGACACGCTTTGTCAGAAAATATGTTCTGGCGTATGTATCTTGTGCATTTTCTAAACAACCAGCCGGGAAAAAACAAGGATTCCTAAACCCTATCCCTAGAAACAATATTCCATCTCACTGTATACATATTGATCATCAAGGACCATTTGTAAAGAGTAAAAAGGGAAACATTTATATTTTAGGGATAATTGATGGCTTTACGAAATTTATTATCCTGCGGGCTGTACGAAATACAAAGAGCAACACAACGATCAACGCTCTTAACGATGTGTTTGGAATATTTGGGACTCCAAAGGTACTTATTTCTGATAGAGGAACAAGCTTCACCTCAAAGGAATTCAAACATTTCATTGACTCAGTAGGAGTCAGACATGTACAAAATGCAGTATCGACGCCAAGAGCAAATGGGCAAATAGAACGTTACAACAGAACAATACTAAGTCCCTTAATAGCCTTCAATTGCGATCAAGACGACAAAGATTGGGATATCAATGTGAATAAAGTTCAATGGAGTCTTAACAATACTTTAAATAAAGGCCACCAACACCACAACACCAGCTCAACAACACCAACAAGGCTGAACAACACCAGCTCATGCAGTTTTTGGATCGACAACAATAAATAGTGCTGAAGGAATGCTTCATAATATTATTGATATAACAGATAACCGCTCAGAAGATATTTTATATATACGGAAATCCGTCTCTGAAAACATAGAAAAGCAAGAACAAAGCATGAAAAAAACATTTAACAAGAAAAGGTGTAAAGCAAAAAAAAAAATAATATATAATGTTGGAGACTTAGTGATGATATTAAAAAATAATAACAAAGTTGGAGAAAGTAAAAAAACTGGTTCCACCGTACACCGGTCCCTTCAAGGTGTTGGCGGTGATTGGAAACGATCGCTATGAAATTAGCAGCATTGCGGGTCATAGCAGGAGAAATGCAAATATAAAAATATATTTGCAGTCGATAAAATTAAACCATGGGTAACATTTGCCGAAACATCCAACATTGAGTCTGATGGACATTATTAATATTTTCCAATCACATTACCAAAATATACTATCCTTTCCATTTGTTATGCCCTGAAACGCCATTTTAGAACCATTCTACACTCAATGATGATGACCGATGCTCCTATCCCTGTGTGGTAGGAGGTGACCAGTCTACGCTCAATGATGATGACCGATGCTCCTATCCCTGTGTGGTAGGAGGTGACCATTCTACGCGCAATGTTGATGGCCGATGCCCTATCCCTGTGTGATAGAAGGCGACCATCCGTCGTTCACTGATATGGCCGATACCCCTATCCCTGTGTTGTAGGAGGTGACCATTCTACGCGCAGTGTTGATGGCCGATGCCCCTATCCCTGTGTGGTAGGAGGTGACCATTCTACGCGCAATGTTGATGGCTGATGCCCTATCCCTGTGTGATAGAAGGCGACCATCCGTCGTTCACTGATTATGGCCGATGCCCCTATCCCTGTGTGGTAGGAGGCGACCACCCGTCGTTCGCTGATGATGGCCGATGCCCCTGTCTGTGTGAAGAAAGGCAACTACTCTTCTCTCAACAATGATGTCTGATGCTGCTATGATGATCATTTCTTCAGAATTATAAAGAGTCAGAGTTTCGAAATTCTAAAATAGTAATAATGGATCAATGCTACAATTTAATTAGTGAAAGACAATCAATATAATTAGAGGTTAGTTTATTTTTATATTATTATTATTTTATTTTTTTTACATGATGTTTTTTTTATAATATTGTCATTAAATATTTTCTTTATATTTCAACAATCAAAACGTATACGTAAGATTCAAAACTAATGAATAGGGACATTCATGATTGTACTGAATGGCCGAAACGTAGTTTTTACAAAATACGGTTTCACAATATGTTGTTTCTCTTTTCGATATTAAATTTTCCAAAATTCTTTGAAAACTTTAAACCATCAATTGACGTTGTATAAAATTATAGTTGATTGAATTACTCGTAATGTCTGATTTTAACCTAACATACTTAGCTAAAATTAACTAACTTCTTTTCTTTTTCTCTTTATTTACTCCTAAAATAGGACAAGACTATATATTTTGTGTTAGTGATAAAACTAGGAATGCTCCAAATTCATGTGGACTTTGTTTCATATTATATTAACGATAAATGAAATAATGTTTAAGTGTCTGAGGACATACACTTTTCAGGATGGCCGATTGTTAGAACTATTGTTTATTATGCTAAAACTATTGTTTATTATATATTTCTTTAAAACTAAATCATACAAATAGGTGAATTGTAAACGCGCCTTAGTCATATAAGAATGGTAGATGAGGAAAGGAGAAACGGTGGGGAAGGGGGAACTGTCAGATGTAATCGAGGAGAGAAATAAAGAGGGTTGGGTGAACTTGTACTGTTTGTGTTTTAATTCATTACACATGAGAAGTTAACAATAGTATATATCATTATACGAATATACAGGTTGTTATATTAAAGTAATTATTTTCTGTAGCGAAGACCTGAACAATGCTTCGTACCTGTTCAATCGTGAAGTTTTTTAGTTGTGTTGTAGTCCTGGCCCTGTGTGGAATTAGTAGAGGAACTACTGGCGACAGTCGCATAGTCTCCATTATAGCGGCTTCCGTGTAAGGCATGCTGAAATATAAACGCTAATATGAACGACATTGGTTGTACAACTTAACTTGTAACTTATGGTGGTAACTTATTATTTTGTTGTATCCTTTGTCGTTCCGATCTAGTGTTATACCAATATTTTACTTTTGTTCTTTCGCTGCAATTTGTATTTATCATTATAATCTAATATTTAGTTTTTTGTTCTAAATTGTTTTCTTTATGTACATTTTTGTTTTTAATTCTATGATATGCTAATTCTTTAATATACGGCATTCCTGTTTAAAATGATTAAGTATTTTGGAAATAAATTCTATATTATCTATGTGTGCTTGAATTAAATTTAGTTATGTTTAAACGCCATTAGTTGAGGCCACATAAAAAAACTATAAAAACCCCCTCTAAACTTTTGTAACAATCGTAAATAGAAACGCATTGCAATTTTTGTATCTTTTTAGAAATAGTTTAGGGGTAGCGTAGCTATCATTGCCGTCGGCGTGATAAGAGATTTATGACTTGTTTAAAATATGTCTGTGTACCTTTGTTTAAAATATGTCTGTGTATCTTTGTTTATTCGTAATTCAAAAATGGCTACACCGATTTTAGGGCGGTTTATTTTTGCAAATAAAGCACGTTAAAAGTTACGTATACTCCATACTTGCGCCTGTCCGCCAAGGTTGGCTGCTGATTTCTGTCTATGACAGCATCGATTTCCTTCTGAATCTTCTTCTGAACCTCCGGATACCTCACCATGTAGAGCATGAAGAACGCCAACGAATTTGAAGTAGTTTCTGACCCAGCCTCGAAGAAGTCGTCGCAAAGTGTTCTCAGTTGTTTTCCTGTTGAAATAATAAAAAAAACATGCGTCTAGTGTAACAATGTCAAAAATTGCAGAAAAAAACGTCGATACATCAAATGACACAAAAATACACGCTCCTTGTTTATCGAATGCAGATATAAAATAACAGTAGGTATGTTAAAACAAAATTGTATTTAAAAAGTTAACTGACACTATGCTATTTTTATTTTTTTTATCTTTGATTGGATTTACTTCGTTTAATAGGTTATGCATAGTCGCATTAATACCCCGCTAAGCTTAGTGGTAACCGCAATAGTAAAAGCAGTAATTCTTCGCTACTAATGTTACTTATCTGCGTTTCTTTTTCCGATAACGGCATCAACTTTGCCTAGAAGGATGGATACTTGGTGTTGATGTAAAGGTTTTAAAATATATCAAAAAAAAAAAATATTAAACGTACTATAGAATGTTGTGTTTTGACCTTCAGACTTCTTCATCTCAATAAGATATGCATCGATGAAATCTTTTGGTTCCTCAGGATTCAAGTTTTGCATGTGATCGTCAATTAATTCCTAAAATTACCACAACAAGATCAATAAAAAACATAGTTATTACAACAATATTTTTTTGATCGATCAATTATAATATAACCCACTTCTGAGACAGGTTTTAAGGCGAAGCCAAAGAATAAACATTAATTTTGACTCATTTAAACCTTTTTCTTTATGGCTGGCATTTGATAACCATTGGATATTTAATAATAAAAAAAAATATGTTTAGATACCTCGTTCTTATGTATGCAACACAGTGAAGGCAGATTTTTTTAAATTTGATTCTATTTCTAAGAAATTTAATAAATGATAAACTCCTAATAGGTGTTTTTTAGTTGAATCGCTCTCTTATAAACCACATTGGAGTTTTAGGAAAACAAGTAATTGAAAGGAAAATGAAGGTACATAGCATAGGAACATAGTAAAGAGTTTTGTTAATTTCCATATAATGAAGCTGTAATAAATAAAAACCAACAATTGCTTTCTGACCGCCCAACGAACAAAACCTAACGCCATATAAAAATAAAGTACTGAATTTCAAGGGATTTCAACTGTCATCTGATTTAAAAAGTTTTATCATTGCATTCCCAATCCTTAGCTACATTTTTCACTTATTAAACAGCTTAGGGTCCCATAAAGAATAAAATATAGAAGCTATTACGCGCGATTTGTAATAATATGATCACAAACTTAATAATTACTCTATTGTTTATTGTGGTGACCTTAAAATTCGTGTTTATTGTTTCTGTATCAGTAACCTTGGTATATCAATCTATACAGGGTTACCATAAAACGAATGAACATCCTTAGAGCTGGTGAACTGGTGGCTTTAAATATGCATAATCTATGCATAGGTATCATATGCATAATCTGTTTTAAGCGATAAAAATATAATCATTTTTTATAGATATACAGGACGTCCCAAGACCATTCCCCAAGTCCTAAGGAGTGTTTATGTTCCCTATTACGAGTGACAAATTATATAAAAACATGCGAAAATATTTCATCTCCAAATTTGTTAATTTTATTAAAGCGCTGGTGTAAATTCCCTTTGGAATTCGCTCGTTCGCTTGCTCGCGCTCGTTCAAGGGGCTTGACTGATCGCGAAGATTGATATATTTATCTGTTCGCCCAATAGGATTAAAACTCTGATTTCTATTATATTCGACACAAATTTCGACACATCCTCACGTCTCACATACCCTAGAACCCAAAACCACCCTCAGTTTAAAAGTTTATATATCTATCTTTCTAACTATCTATATCACTATATTCCTTAGATAAAGGCCCCCATTAGACATAGGGGTGAAAAATAGTGGTTTTTCAACATTTGATTCGAGTAACCCTTACGGCACAGTATAAAGAGGGATTTAGTATACGCACTCTCACTGCGCAAGTTCGGTGGGTTGTGGTGCGCGGGCTTCCCCGTATGGAGTGGATCGCGCGGCGGCTCGCGGAATGTTTGATACAAGTTCGTACAATTGGAGTTTGCCTATCCCCTACTTTGATCCAGTGAAATCTACCTCCGCCTTCCGGAGCCGAAAGGCATTTTGTAATTTGTAGGCCGATGAATATATAATATACAAAAATGTGCTGTTGATGCGGATAGATTTGAGAAACGTGTAAAATCCCTTTCGGCACGCCGAAAAGCAGAGATAGATTTATAGATAATTAAGTTGGAATTTTCTTCATTTGTTGCAGTCATTTTTTGGTACTTTATTGTTATGTTTTGTTGTTTTTTCTTTTATGAATTAAATGGAAACCTGTTAACTAAATAAAAAAAGAGGACAAACGGTGGATCAAAGTGACCTATCCCAAGTTAATTTGCAAGCGGTCCGAAAACCATCAAGTTCGATCATAAATGCAACAATAAAATCAAATAATGTAAAATTTATTTAATAAACTTAACAAACATGTACCTACTAAAGTAGGTACTAAAGAGATCATAAGGAAAAACTTACGTCTAAGAAATTATGGATCGCAGTGGTATGTAGATCTACAGTCTTGAATCCAGTCCATTCCGGAAAAATATGGCGGCACCACGCAAATTGGTTCAAAGCCTCGCCGCCCGAATGAATAACTTTGAACATCTTCATGGTCAACTCAAAAAGTCTTTGCAATTTTTTGTCGCTTGGAGAATATCTATTGAGTAATTTTAATTAAATATAAACAAACAATACAATAAAACTATATTTTTAAAAATAAGCTTTAATTTGAGTACTTGAATGCGTATATAAAATTTCGTGTCTGTGCTGTTGACCGTTGAGGAGTTTTTTCGTCTGTAGCCATTCCTGGATGTAAAATCGGGTCATACTTACCATAATAATGCATTGTCATCGGAACTAAACCAACAGGTCAAATTTCAACTCCCTAGGAAAAGAGGAATTGGTTCTAATTTGACCCAGGCCGAAATACAAACATTGCAAGCTAAATAAAAGTTTGTAAAAAGTGTCATTTCACCGCAGGTCAACAAAAAAAAAAAAACAAAAAGTAATACCAGAAACGCATATTTTTGGGCAAAGTACGGACCCAGTAAGACATTGTAAAGTAGGTGTATTAATGATTTACAATACCTTCTCCCAGCTACAAACACCCACAGAATGTTGATTACGGGGAAGCTGAACATTGTTGTAATTTCCAAAGGTTCTGAAGAGCCATTCCTTTTAATCGAATTAATTAAATCTGAAATTTCTTCAGACATTGCGTGCTCCATAGTGTTTTTTCCGATACCTAAATTACGAAGAATTCTCATTGCGAATTTTCGTTGTGTTGACCAGGGATATCCGTCATTGAAAACCATGCCTGAAATCAAATTAAAATGGTTTAAAATAAACAAATAAATAGAATACATGTCTCAAAAAAGAAAAAAAGTATTTAAGCGTGATGAATAAATCCCGAAATGTAAACTCTCGAAGAAAAGGTTCAAAATTTTGAAAAGAATTAAACACTGTGGACATTGTTTGAATATTACAAGTTAACGACGTGCATATGTCAAAAGAATAAATAATTAAAAATAGCGGTAAGTTTAATTACGTGGTAAAATAAATTTAATAACAGTTCCAGGTAAATTAAATTTATTAAATAAGTCATTACCTAAAATTGCAAGGTAAATAACTATCAATTTCGCGGTAACAATAAAAAATGCATAGATACACAAAAGTGAAAAATACACCACTATGCATAATAAGTTTCTGTATTTATCTGTTTGTATTTATAACTTGTATAACGGTATGAAAACGGTTTAGTTAAAAAGGTGTAGTATTATTTTAATCGTTACAGTTTTTATAAACTTACCTAACTTTTCTCCATAAGTTCTGTACAGGTGTATAAACCCCTCGGGCCGACCGTTGAATTCATCTCTCCACAAAAGTTCTTTTATAGTTTCCTTTCCCGAAACAATCACGATATTATGATAGACTGATCTCAGACAGACCACGTCTCCGTATCTTTCGGAAAATTCTTTGAAAATCTTGTATAGTTGTTTACCACTTTGATAATGCCAGGCCAATTGCAGCAAATTTCCGAAGTAAGGCCAAAGCGGAGGACCTGGAATCCAAATTATATTATACATCATCATTGTATATAGGGTTAAAATAAAGCGGTTTTGATGCCAGGTTAGAACCACAGGGAGAACTTTAACTATGGTCCCCTTAAGCTGTCAGCCAGGTTACCATTAATCACGATACATATATTATTTATATTTATAAAATTATATTTTATTTATTTTTATTTTATTGAAAAATTCAAATTTACAAGCAGTTACGAGTTACAAGCAGAACTAGTATATAAAATCAATTATGGATTTCTGACATTTTTTTTTCATATTAAGATAGCATGAGACATTTCGAACATTATTTCATTGTAAATATATATATATATTATGAACATTATATATGTATACAGTAGAATTTATTAAATATCTGAGTGTGTATAAATGTGTGACTGATTTATGTATGTGTTTGTTAAAACAGAGTAAAACCACGTGTGATGTATAAATATAATTTATCGTAATATAAATATAATAATATGTATTTATACAAGTATTTATATGTTACAAATAACCATTAGTATTACTACTTAACTATTAACAATATAACAATACATACAATATATAATAAGTTTTGATTTGTCTTTACTATTAATGATATTGGAAATCAAGACCGAACTGCAGGTTGAACCCGGCAGGAAGATTTGGAGCAATCCTAACCACCATCCGGTGAGGTCAACAACCACCATACTGCCCCGTACAAGATGTTTCAGCCTCATCACCAAGCAACAGCAAACAGGTGCCAACACGAAGCACTCTGTTGAGCTTAAAAATCCGACACGGAAACTTCCTGTAGGAGGTGCTAAGGTGAGGTAAAGGGTGACTCTAGTAGCCAACCCTTGGCTGAAGTTTTCAAAAGAAAAGACACGAAATATTGTATAAGCATTCAAGCATTTAAATAAAAGCTTATTTTTAAAAATATATTTTTACTTTTAATTTATTTATCTCCAAAAAAACATTTTAAATTGGATGTAGGTGTGTAGATTAGGATGGAATTTGTGATATTACTTATAAAAATCACAAAAAATAACGTTCTAATCTATTTCTGTCACATATTTTTGTTATAACGCGGAACAGATAATTATCAAATTTATTTGAATCAGACGTTTGCGAAGAATGAAAAGATATTGAGATTGGTATAAGTTAAATTATGTCAATGGAACCCTATAGGCACTTTTAATGCCTTCAAATTCACATTCTTTCGAAAGAATATTTGCTAAACTTATAATTAGGCGACTCCGATAAACAATAAACAGAATAGTTTTGCTGAATAAGAATATGTATTTAAGTTAATTTCTTTGAGAATATGCTATGTCATATTCAAAAGTTTTGGATCATACTTTGCTTGCTCTAGTCAGTAGAGATTGTGGTATTGAAGCTTTACAAAAGTGTAAATATAATTTGCAAATTTTACTTATTGTTATTTTTTCATTTTTAGCGACTGTTTTTAATTATTTTTAGTTCAAGTTATTCTCTAATGGGCGTTCAATTATTTTGAAGTGAATTTAGGTTTTTTCGCATAATTACGGCTCCCGCAAGAATGTAATTATATTATGCAAGTGCTAAAGCTGTTGGTATAACATTTACATATGAAATGGCCACCCGGACAATAGCTATTCAATATTTGTTTATTTTTATTTATCCATAATGGCAAAATAAGAAGTCACACCTATAAATGGTATAATAACACTAAAAAAAATAAATGATTATCATATAGATAGACAAATGAAATATCAGTCATTTATTGCTGCCTTGAAGTAACATGGCCACTCTCTAGGTTAAAAAAACCTCTTCTAAGAGAGGTCAGAGGAAGGTTTCAGAAAAAATTAAGTACTTATTACATACGCGAGACGTTACTAATAAGAAGGATCATAAGATAAATATCATAAATACAAAACATCAAAACATTGTTTATTTATTATATACAATATATACATGTATTAAAATATACAATTCTAATAATTATGCTAAGTATAACTCATATATTAATTTTACAAAAAACTAAACAAAAAGAAAATATATAAAACTCTTATATATAAAAATATATAAATACGAGTATATAAAGTTTTATATTTTGTCACTTCTAGGCATTACAAACTGTAGACATCGTGGTCGATCGATGTACTATTTGGGAATAATAACATAACTACTATTTTTTTATGTCACAGGCACGTCAGAGATAATATTTAATTAAAATATTACTTATTATTTTTTTGAGAAATGTGTGTGCATTTATTTAATAATATTTGTTTTAATGCCGTATACAATGGTTTTTTCTTTAATTTTTTTAAATCATTTTTTTTTGTAATTTATCGTTGTATAACTATTTTTAATAATACTTGTATTTGGTTTTGTCAGTTGCAATAGTTATTTGTGTTTTGTATTGTGTGTGTATTCACACACAATACGCTTCTGTATTGATATTCATATTTGTGAATGTACGCACAGACTTCTAAAATATATAACTTTCTCTTTGAAAAATTTTCAATAATTCCTAAAACAAAAAGTCGCTCAAAATCTGTACTATTCCCCCAAACTGTTATACCATATTTCAGCCGCCTATATGAATAAAATATAGATATAGCCATTTTATTATTAGTGGTCCTACGTATAACTTTCAAAGCAAACTCAAATTTAGATAATTTATCTACCACACAATCTAGTAAATTCTTTCAATTTAGATTTGAATGCCTGAAAGACACTTTATTTGTATTTTCTATTAAATTATTTCTATCACATATTTGTTGAGTAACGGCTGTTTTTGATGCATATTGTATACAGTCGAGAGCAATAGGATCTTTACTATGAAAAGACTACCACTCCGTCAGACAATGAAATAAATGTTCTACGATACGAAAATGCCTTCTTATCAGAAGAGTTAGCTTAGTGTTGCTAATCGGCGATCGAAAATCGATCTGAACGGTAAGAGCGATTTAATACTTTCGTCGTGTCGTTGTCGAATTGCCGCTTAGAGACTAAATTACCCGTTTCGTGTAAACGAAAGTATTATTACGAACAGCGTTACAAACACACAAACAACGTTTGGTATAAAATATATGTAATAACGAAGATGTTTCAAAAAAAAAAAATATTTTTCTCAGGATTATACAGAATGTCCCAAGGTCAATCCCACAAACTTTAGGGGGTGTTTAAGTTCCCTATTGAGAGTAAGAAATTATGTAACAAAATGCGAAAAATTTTCATCACCAAATTTATTATTTTTGTAATAAAATTGGTGTAAATCGATCTTATCAATCGATAAATCAATATTATCTGTCCACCAATAGCATCCCTCTTACAACCCCAGAGAAGGGGAAAGACTTACCCCTTCTTCTTAGACCGACCTCTGTCCGATCAGTGGCATCTGACAGCGATCATTTAGCTCTGCCCTAATTGGGCGTTTCGAACAACGCGGCAGGCCATTAACCTCTATCTTGAACGACCGCGGCCTAGTGACCCAGTGACGTACTTATCCGAGGGAGGAGCCATTGAAAATATCTGTTTTACATGAGTTAGAATAGAAACTTCAAAATTTTTTTTCTCGAATACCATAATGAATTTTGATATAGTTTCTTAACAAATAACACTAGGAATCGTAGGACCTATTAGCTGTTTTTTTTATTGCGTGGGACCTTGGGACATCCTGTATATAATATCAAGAAATATTTTTGGCCGTGTTAAAATGTGCGTTTTACCTTTTTTGTAATAATGAACCATCCATATAAGTGAAATATTTAATTAACCGTTTTTTGTTAATTAAATAAACAACAATAACGAAAATATGTATAAATACACATTATATATGTAAGCAGTACTTTTGAAAAAAAAATACAACTTAAGATAAGCATAGAATATAATAAATATTAAGCACGCATTGTATTGCTTTAGAATGCATAATAATTTCGTATGATTATAAATGTAAAATAAATGTGGTGCATATATTAAATGACAGTCATTTTTTTGAAATTTTCGTAACAACGCTTCAGTTATACTTTTACAAAAAAAGGTATTTTAAAAAAATATATACGGATACTGTTATACCTCTATGAATTTTTCTCGTAAATATAGGTAAAACAATCAACAATTATAGAAACATAGAACCTCAGCTAACAATTCATAAACTAAAAAAGAAAAAAAAAATCATAACAAAAACTAATAAAATGTGCAACTGAAATTTGTGAATCTGATCTGAATATGTATCAACAAAGAGTTTATTGAAAGATAATGTTATTTCGCAATATTAAGAACTTGTGTTATTTTTTGTTGTAAGTTTCAATTTTAATAAATATATTATAAAAAATTGAGAAAATTATTATTTTTCGCTTTGCAAGTTATATTTAAAAATGACATGACGGATTGAATTCCGGACAATTCGGCGGCCGACGAGAGTTGTGTACAGTCGCAAAAATTTATTTTGAAAATATGTCGGTGACAATATGGGCTACAAAAAGTCTAATTTCGAGTGACCCACGCAAAAACAAAGTAACCAACTAAATATTCAAAATTGTTTTTTTTTTATATAATTCTGGTTAAAAGGGAGCAAGACTAAGTGCTGTAATTTTTTGAGAATTTTCCAAAGTACCGTTACCGAGATAAAAAAAACAGGGAAGTCACTTCTGAGTCACAATGCAATAAAAGCAAGCCACACTTACAAGAGAGAAAAATAAAGTATTAAAAATAACATGTCACTCACTTTGTTGTTGTGTTTATTTTCCAGTTACTTTATTTATCGTCATAATTTGTGAATGTTTACATTGCATTTGTGATGTAAGCGTATTTGCTTTATTCGTGAGTTTATTTTTAAACTTTGCAACATTAAAGTGAACTTACTACGAACTTAACTTCTCCTTAAATATTGTGATTTAATATGAGGTTGCAACATTGTATCTGCGGTCGCGTTGCTTGTGTGCACAAAGACGCGTTGCCAGATGACGCACGCGATGTGCATATTAAATCATCTGATCAAACGATTGATGGCCCACCTTGACAAGTGTCATTTTTTTATTTTTTTATGTGAATGTGGAATTATTAAAAATCAATAAACCTCAAATAAGTGGACATGGTAAATTGCTTATGGATTTAGAAGTATAATATTGGTTTAGAAGTTATGTGGAATGTATAAATCTCAACTTATTCTTATTTAACAAGTCTCATTTCACAATTGTAATTAGCGTATAAATGCTTAGCTAAAGTAATACCTATTAAATGATTATTTTTTACTTTTAAGTAAACTTATTATCCATGTATTATTAAAAAAATACATATTAAAAACAACGATTTTAATTTTGCTTTATTTATTAATAACCTTTAACTTTAACCTCCCAGCTGAAAAACAAAGTATTATTTTTTACTTATACTTGTTTTAGTTTAAAACTATGTCTGGTAATAAATTAAAGTATGATAAAACAGTATGTTTTATACAACATTATATTATTGGTGCCCCTGTAGAAAGATTACTATACATATGGGGAAAGTTATCTAGTTATATCGAATTATTTACTCTAAATCTAGTTTCGCCTCTCCTGAAAAATGTGCTCAGATGCAGTTACTTTGTTTCTGCACGATAGCCCAGGCGAGAAAGACAGAAAGGTGGCATAGTCTCTGGGCCCCGTATCGACGAAGGAAAACCTTTACCGTTTACCGTTCTGATCGATTTTCGATCGCCGTTTAGCCACACTATGCTCTAACTGTTCGAATACTAAGGCAATTTTGTATCCGTGCATAGATATTTATTTCATTGTATGGCGGAGTGGCGGTCTTTTCGTAGTAAAGATCCAATTGCTCTCGACTGTATTACCTAACTTATTTTGCGCCCTACTCAACTAAGCTAAATTTGCTTGTGCTATGGTCAATGGGATGGTAGTAAATGGTATAACGAACTCGTATCAGTAGTCGAACGCTTAACAACTAGACTACTACGTTGCCCAATAATCAATACTATATAATTAATTTTTTTAACTTTTCAATTTTATTGATAATAAAAGATGAAGTTAAGGGCCTTGACGTGATGTTATAATAGGGCGCGCAGGGTGTAGAAATGTCGGTGGTACCTACCAGGCGGATAACCCTTCGGTCGTTGGGTGTCCTTCCATGACCATAGTAAAAACACAAATACAAACAGTAAAATGATAATAGGGAACATTTTGAAAAAACAAATGTAAAAGTTAACACTGGCAACGAGCGTATACTATCAATTGTGTTTTGCAACTGTTTTATGAAATATCAAACAAATTTATGGGTGTTAACATCATAACCTTGAATACTCTAACAAATCACAGTTAGATCTTTTTTAATCGGATGATTTCAAATATAAACTCCGCGTTCATTGTAACCTTACAAATGTGACATGGGTCAAATATCACCATTATTAAAAAAAATATATTTATTGGACATATCAAAGTAATTACTCAAATGACCTTTACCGGCTATATTTACTTAAAAAATATTTGAGCTCTCAATACTAGAGGACAGATATTGTCCTTAATTTTAAAATTAACATATACTGTAGGTACTAACGTTTTTAAAATTGAGAAAAACAACTATTTCTTTCTTTCTCACTTTAAACTTTCTAATTAGTTCGATTTATTTTTACCGACTAATTAATTATCAACAACAATCAATCATTATAATTTGTTGCTTATATTGAAGCGACGCTGGCCATATATTATGTTATATTCGCGTTAATTTTCCAAATGTTTTAAGCTAAAACCTGAAGCCCATATAACTTTAAAAACTCATTAAAATAAACGGAGTAGATTAACTAACACCTAGAATTTTACTAAAACACAGTCTAAAATAAAATAAAAAATAACTAAAAGAGTGGCCCTGATGTAGCGAATTGATTTTTCTCATGTTTTATGTTCAATAACTTAAACAAAAAAGCTATTTTTTTGATTTTATTATGGGAAAACACAGTTATAACAAAATCTAATTAATGTTGTTATTTTATATGTTTTATAGTTTTATTATTTCATAGTTTTTCGAAGCAAATATCGAATAATCTTTTTGTTAATTTTGTCTGATACTATTTCCCCTAAACCGCTTCCGCGGATACCGCTTAAGAAAATCGTACAACTTGGAATTCGAGGAGTGAGCCTGGCTTGGTTTAGAGACTATATTACTGACAGAACTTAAGTCGTTAAAGTAGGCAATCCTCTTAGCGACGATAGATTAATGCCCCTCAAGGCAATGTATTGGGTCCAATCTAGTTCCTAATTTATATAAATGGACTTGCGAATATTCTTTTAATAAATGGCCAAGCTATATTTTTTGCGGTTGACACTGTCCTTATATTTCAGGAGCAGGATTGGGTAACTCTTTATAAAAATGCTGAGGTGGGTCTTAATTTAATAAAACATTGGCTCGATAGTAGTTTATTATATCTTAACATTAATAAAACTAAATACATTGCGTTTAACTTATACAATAACAAAAGTATGGAATCATATTTAAGTAATTTTCGAATAAAATTACATTCCTATTTTCAAAATCGCCATCAATGTCATTGCCCGCACATAGAAAAAGTTTCCTCCTATAAATATCTGGGTTTAACATTTGACCATAGACTCTACTGGTAAAATGTTAATAAAATATATTTTAATAAAAAAAAAAATACTTTAAGATCGATTATTTACTATTAACTTGTGTAATGTAGTTATTTATTAATTTAAACAAAGAAGACACTAGAATGTCATTGTAAAAGTCATCTTGCTATGATGCGATTATTTTAATAACTTCATTTAGGAATTTACATGTTTACAATAAAGAATCATCAAACTTTTTCAATTAATCGTGTTTGAGTATTCGATGCATGTGCACGCTTCTCACCATAATGCTAAGTTTAATTGACATTTTTATATAATAATATTTAATTTAAAAAAATGTGTATTTCTGCAGCTAACTTTGTAAATAAATAAATATATCGTAAGTAAAATATCAGTTATAAAAATGTTTCCATACATAAAAATTACAAAATAAATAATTTAACGATAACATTATCTCTGTAGCACCTACACACCTAACCACACCTCACCACACCTCAGAGAATAACTCAGAATAAGAGAATAACTAAGAGGGAAAGAAATGATACTGGCCAATTGTTAATATCGGGTGCAGGACAAGTATCCGTAAAACAAAAATTATTTTAATTGTTAAATTGCGTTAATTGTTAGTAGCTACTATTCGAGGGTTAAGGATGGTCAGCAAGTGGCCATGATGCTTGAGATTTTAGCTAACCGAACATCTGTGTGTGCAATGTCGCATGCCCTAGGGTAAGATGCAAATTATGTGATTAATCATATGTAGTATTAATATGCGAAATTTAAATATTTCAGTCATCTATCTTCATGACAATCAAACCGGATTTATGATTGATTTGAAACTGTCGTATTTTGAACATTTCAATTTATTTCTAAAAATTTTCTAACATATTTTTTTATATTTAGTATTTATTATATTATGTCCGTGTATATTTATTTATTTTTTGTAGTTGCACAACAGAAATTGTACGCAATGCAGGTAACGACGTAAAGACAATATAAAAGAAAATCGGCAATAAAACTTAAATTAAAAGAATTTATGGAAAAAAACATATTATAAATTATTTAGGTTTTAGTTAAATTAAGTTAATTTTGTTTGTAAATCACATGAATTACGTTAACTTAATTTTTAAGTATTTTGTTATATTTTATGCATGTTTAAATAAATTGTTTTTAGTTAAGATTAAGAAACCGGCAGATAAGACAATGTCTTAGCTGGATCTATACATTGTAATTGTATATATTGAATAATAAAAATTGCTTCTGGCAACATTAAAATAAAAAAAAATATGATATAACCTACTCATTTCTAAACTAGGTTAGCCCATCTGACCAATAAAGATAGTTAGAGGTGACAAAGAATAATATTAAACAAAGTTAGGTAAGAAAAAACTATTAAATTTAACCAATAATCAAAAAAAAAAATAACATGGATATACCAATTTAAGCTTTAAATGTTTATATATATAGAAACAAAAAAAAAAACGAATTTAATACGGAATTTTGTCCGTAGTTTTACGCATTGGTATAGCATTTTAAGACAGCCTTGTGAAACCTCTGCCGAGTCATTGAAAAAAAGATCAATTTTGAGAAGATAATATTAAATAAATCACAAATTTAGGGGGGGGGGGGGAAGGAGGAAATTGTTTCATTATTATATCGATTTTTTATAGTCACCTTTAGACAATTTGCGTACTGGAATGAAATTTCAGACACTTCTGCGTATAATGGAATCTCTGATATAAACCACGGTAAATTTTTAGGCGTAAAGCCATCTTCTAATCTACTTTATGTTATTGCTAGTACGTCAATTGGATTATTTAATGTATTAGGCATTAAAAGAAAGTTGTAATTTTTTTTTAAATGGTTCGCATATTTTGGTGAATAATATTAGGATTCATTTTATTTTACTTATGCAGAATGCAGAAATACAGAATGGTGGTGAGTACTCTCATTTTTTCCGACTGGTGAAACTCAGTCTGATCTATGAAATCCTCCACTAAAATATCTAATGTTTCTTGTTATTCTTTTTAAAGAGGCGATTAATATTGAAATAGTAAGTAACAAACTTACTAACATTATTAATGTATGAAATAAAGGAGCAGTTCAATTTGTTCTCGATTTTTGACTAGTTAGTAACTAATTTGTTATAAAAATATGTACCTATTTGTTTTTTTGTGTAAAATTAAAAATATAGTATTTTCGTCACAGAATCCCATAGCACTCGGAGAGATTGGTTTCTATGTCGAGGACCGTTTGATCAGATCGCGGAAGCGCACGCTATTTAGGTGTTTAGGGAGTCGTATCGACGTATATAAGCATAGTCCGATTGGGAGAGCAGTCGAATTATTAAATTCTATTTCTGCGGAGATGGATTGATTCGTTTGTTAGCCCAATAGGATTAAAAAACTGCTTTCTTACACCTTTATGAGATAAGCGTGATTATTTATTTGTATTGTTCGTCTGGGGGCGATATTTTTTAAATATGGGTAATTACTATGGATCTTTCAAGATTACTTGTGGTTATTCTTTGTTTTTTATTGTTTTTTTCTTTTGGTAATAACATTTTTTTCTTATATGTTATGAATTATGAAAATGTGTTTCAAGAGTGGTGGTAGGATTTTGGCCCTCGGAAGACGATGGTCGCTGCTGGGGTGGAACCGTTTCGTAACGGTGACTTCATTGTTTGTATAGATGTGTATAGGCCATCTTGTTCTTTACCAGGTTATTCGTCTTGTCAATGTCCACTATATTTGAGGTGCCTCTTTGAGGTGGTTCCTTTAACAATAGTTATTTTACTGCATAAATTTAGGTAATTAATTTTGTAAATATATTAAGCGCATTTAGTTATTTTCTATAAATTATAAATATAAAGATGAGTAAATTGTAGATAAATACGTTTGCATGAATACACTTTTTGCAGTAAGTTCCAACACACTACACCTCGTAGAAATATTGTTAATTAATTAAATTTTTGAAATGTTGATATTAAATGACACAAGGTAAAATTAAAGTGGGTAATTAGGCTAATATTATTATGTTTGAACTCAATATGATGATGAAAAACAATTCAGGCACTGTAAATATGTCACTTCGATACAGGCATTACGCCTAGTGATTATAATCCAATATGCCTGAACTTCTTTTCAATAGCGAATTATATTTAAGGCCGTGAAATTTATATTTTTTTTTAATAAAAAGGGAATTATGTATGTTCTCGTACTGTATTGTTATATGGATGGAAATAAATAAATAAAAAAAAAATATCAATCAAAGAAAGATATTTGTCGATGGCAATTATTAATAAGGTATAGGTTAATTGAAATAAAAAGAACAAGTTCAATGAATTGATTTACTTAATCTTTCGTAATACATGGCATCTTATTG
This sequence comes from Neomicropteryx cornuta, assembly GCA_020383195.1. Classification (NCBI taxonomy): domain Eukaryota; kingdom Metazoa; phylum Arthropoda; class Insecta; order Lepidoptera; family Micropterigidae; genus Neomicropteryx; species Neomicropteryx cornuta. Next base: position 10,580,573 of record JAHKQU010000005.1, on the reverse strand, counting down.
CATTAATTTTATAAGTAAAATATACTCAAATTCGTAAAAAAATAAATAAAAATATTAAATAAAACATTCTATTTTTATGTAGTTTTATGTAAATAAAATGCAAGCTGACTAAATTTTAAATCAAAATTGATTGGTTTCGAAATTTGCAAAAAATGATAAACAAAACGTACTTTTTTTTAGATAAATAATTAGCCTTTTCGTAATTTGAAGAGAGCCTTAAATGGTGTAGGGGACTGAGTGAATCCATCGACGCTCTCAAATATGGGCGGCGGTTCGTTTTCAGGACTGGAGAGGTCGAATTGTTGGAGTAACGCCGCGATGAAGAAGAATACCGTAGATTTGGCCAATGTCTCTCCGACGCACCTTCTTTTGCCTGTAAATATAATAAACATATTATGTAATTTATTCAATGTAATGACCTTTTTTTATGCATATCCTGTTATAGGGTTGAAACTGAAAAACATTTGTTTTATATTTTTTTTTTATGTTGACATATCGCTCTGAATGCTCTGATGGGACGTACTTAACTCAACGCATGGTGAATTGAGGCCGGGAACCCCCGTTTCAGTCAGGAGTAACTGCGTTTATTTTCTACTGTATATTTTACTTACTTTTTTAACACACTGAAAACTTGTAGAACAAAAGTAAATCAGTTTAACGTGTAGAATAACTCTTATTGGGAGCCGAAATACCTGTATCGAAGTGATAAATCTTCTATAAACTTTATAATTTTATTTGAAAGTGGTAGTTTTATGTTGATATTACGTGAAACGATTAGAACATTATAATAATAATTTAAATAATACATTTTTTTTATTCTACTGGGTAAGTACATTCTTTTATAGATACATATCGTCCTGATACATGTTAAAAAACATTAAATTAATTTAATTACAATAGCTATTACCTCCCCCCTCCCCTTGATGAACTACAAAATATTTGTTTGTCTACCTGTATTTATTGCAATAATAGAGAGACGTTTCTCAACATTGTGGTGTATACATGGCTGAGATCGACAATGGAAGAGGATCCACTTCATTAAGTAAATCCTGGAACTTATGTCCCACAACTTTCGTGATGACATACCATTGACACGTGACAAAAGTTGCATTGACATCGCTCAAATAAAGTAATAATACTCGTATTGGCCTTTTTAGAGCTCAGTTTCTAACGACTAGTATAAAGTGATTTCACACACCTGTTCCAAATGGCAGAAGGTTATCATCCTGAATCACTTTTCCATCATTCCCAAGGAATCGTTCGGGTCTGAACACGAGTGGATCCTTCCAGTACGAGTCCATATGGAGACTATAAGCGGATATCAGAATTGTTGATCCCTGAAGAATGCAAATTACACATAATTTACATCATTACGCGAATGGTTTAGATGATTTTATTTTCAGAATTAAGCATTTTTTTTTAATTTTAGTATCTTTTATATTATATATTTAAAAAAATAACTGTGGTTTCTGTTTGTATTTCTAGAGAGCTTCACATATTTCATTATCAGATGAAGTCACATTAGTACCATGGAGGCATGGCTGTGACCGTGTTTTTTTTACGAGAAGTATGATACTTACAATGAATAATGATTAAGCATTTTGAAGAACATCCTAAAAAAAAATTATACTTAAAGTTTTTTTGTCCCTTTAACTTACTTTTGTAAATTCTCGTAATAATAATTACTATATTTTGTAAATTACCTTTTCAATTGTGAAGTTGTTTAGTTGTGTCGTAGTCCTGGCCCTGTGTGGAACTAGCAGAGGAGTTACTGGCGAGAGTCGCATAGTCTCCATTATAGCGGCTTCCGTGTAAGGCATGCTGAAATATAAACGCTAATATGAACAATTGTGCCGTCATATAACAACTCCTGAATAGTAGTAATGTAGTGATTGTAGTTCAAATAAACTTTACAAAACAAAAACTAGCTACAAAATCTAAAGATAACTCTACCTCTAAGTTAATCAGAAGTTAAAAAAATAAAATATTTTAAAATTTGTAAGAAGTAATTGAATTTAATTAAATATTAATCCTGAAAATTGAATGAATGGGGGAATAACCTTACTTAGCTTAAGAAATAATAGTTATTGACTTGGCCCATTACCGAGTGGGCAGTGTCGACATTGTCATTATGAAACCAGACTCTGTTCGTAAATCAATCCTTTCTGAGGACTTTGCCCAGTAGCTGTGTCCAATGCTGACCTTGCTTGGGCGATACTGACTGCACACCCCGTGGGCTTTCCCCTAACATATATATCGTGTAATTCAAAAATGGCTACACCGATTTTGAGGCGGTTTATTTTTGTGAATGTAGCAAGTATACTTGTCGAGGATCAATAAGAAGAATTATTACAAACTCCTTACTTAAACCTGTCAGCCAAGGTTGGCTGCTGATTTCTGCCTATGACAGTATCAATTTCCTTCTGAATTTTCTTCTGAACCTCCGGATACCTCACCATGTAGAGCACAAAGAACGCCAAAGAGTTTGAGGTAGTTTCTGAACCTGCGTCGAAGAAGTCGTCGCAAAGTGTCATCAGTTGTTTTCCTGTTAAAATAAAAATAACATGCGTCTCACATTGAGATAACAAATCTCGCAAAAAAAAGAACTTCCTTGTTTATCAAATGCAGATTTAACAAAACAACAAAATTGTATCTCAAAAGATAACTTTTAATGACACTGCACGATTATTTTTTTAACTGCAAACTGTGCATTTTTTATTTTGATTGATTGTAGTTATTTTGTCTAATAAGTTATACAAACTCGCATTAATTTTCTGCTAAGCTTAGAAGTGACCGCAACAGTTTGCTGTAATAAATCGTCGCCACTAATATAGCTTCTCTGCGTTTTTTTTTTCGCTAGAGGCATCAACTTTGTCTAGAAGAACAGTCGTTTTGTTATTTACCTCTTTTTTGCATACTCGAAAAAAAAATATCGTATCAAAAACAAATTAATTAAATTAAATGTTAAACGTACTATAGAATGTTGTGTTTTGACCTTCAGACTTCTTCATCTCAATAAGATATGCATCGATAAAATCTTTTGGTTCCTCAGGATTCAAGTTCTGCATGTGATCGTCAATTAATTCCTAAAATTAGCACAACAGGATCAATAAAAACATAGTTATTATAATATTTTTTTGATCGATCAATTATAATAAACCTCACTTCTGAGACAGGTTTTAGGGCGAAGTCAAAGGATAAACATTAATTTTGACTCACTTAGACCTTTGTTTATGGCAAGCATTTGGTAACCAATGGATATTTAATAAGAAAAAAATATATTTAGATACATTGTTCTTATATCTTAAACATAGTAAAGACAGATTTTTTAAATTTGATTCTATTTCTGAGAAATTTAATAAATGATAAACTCCTAATAGGTATTTTTTAGTTGAATCCCTCTCTTAAAAAAGACATTAGAGTTTTAGGAAAAAACGTAATTGAAAGGAAAATGAAGGTTCTAAACATAGCAAAGTTAGTTTTTGTTAATTTCCATATAAATAAAAACCAACAATTGATTTCTGACCGCGTAAAGAACAAAACCTAACGCCCTATAAAAATAAAGTAATGAATATCAAGGGATTTCAACTGTTAATATGCTTTGCCTTAAGGCTTGATACTAAACCGCCTAGGCGACGTTAAAACAAAAAATATCTGATTTAAAAAGTTTTATCACTGCATTCACAATCTTTAGCTACATTTTTCACTTATCAAACAGCTTAGGGTCTCATAAAGAATAAAGAATTCAAGTTCTGCATGTGCTCGTCAATTAGTTCTTAAAAAGCACAACAGGATCAATAAAAAACATAATTATTACAGAAGTATTTTTTTAATCGATCAATTATAATATAACCTACTTATGAGACAGGTTTTAAGGCATGATAGATACCAAACCGCCTAGGCGACTCGATGACACAAAAAAAAAAAACTCCGATTAAAAAACTTTTATTGCTGCAATGGCAATAACAACTACTTTTTCATACATTAAACAAATTAGAGTCTCGTAAGAAGCAAAATATCGAAACAAGCTAATACGCGAGATCTGTCATATGATCATAAATATTCGTGTATTGTTTATTGTGGTGATCTTTTATTCGTGTGTATTAGACACACGAATAAAAGATTGTTAAATGTATAATTTGTTACTGAAAAGTAACAAATTATACAGGGTTGCCACAAAAAGAATGAGCATTCTTGAAGCGGGTAAACTGGTGGCATCAAATATGCATAATATATTATACTATGGTGAGCTACAAAAATATAAACATAATTATATATACAGTCGAAAACATTACCGTTTATCACTTACACTTCATTTTTATAAATTTAGTAAGGGAAACGAAAATATTGGACAGACGACTATGATGATTAAACTCTGAACAACGTTAATCATTGAAGATTAATTTAATATAAAAAAACAAAATCCCCTTAAATTATATAACAGATAACTGGACTAAGCATATTTAAGGCTGCTAAAAGGACTAATTTGTAATAGTTAAATTGGCCTTCTAGTAAATACATTATTGTTAAAATTTGGTTTAATTAGTTAAATAGAACTACGATAAGCTAGATTTTAAAAAAATATTGAATATTTATGTTATAATTTCCTGCTCTCTATCCTATCCCTAGCAAATATTATAATTAGCGTAATATTAAGATATTTAGTATATTTTTCTATTTCAATTTACGTTTTAATTTAATAATTTAATGACCCTATCTACTAATATATAATAAAGCGTAATCTAATTGTGTGAAACTATACACATTGAATTGAATAAAATAAATAAGCATCTAAAAAGATGGACCACAGGAACACATCCCGAGTGCTGCAGGCAAGAGGTATCTGGGCGCCAAATATTGATTTTAATCAACCTTCAGGGCTACAAAGAATGTAATATTTGTAAAACCAACTAAGCAAACGTGTACCTAGGTAGGTACTAAACCGAACATAAGAAAGCAAAAACTCACGTCTATGAAATTATGGATCGCAGTCGTATGTTGATCTATATCCTTGAAACCAGACGATTCCGGAAAAATGTGGCGGAACCAAGTAAATTGGTTTAAAATTCCGCCACCCGATTCCAGAGCTTTGAACATCTTCACGGTCAAATCAAAAAGTCTTTGCAATTTCTTGTCATTTGGAGAAAATCTATTAAGAAATTTTAATTATATAATAATTAACAAAATAAAAAATGAACACTTTATGCTTTTTTCCATTTCATTGATTATTATAACGTCGACGTATAACCGACGTAGAATTTCTTTATTATAATTTCTTCGAGAAAAACATATCCTTACATAAAAATGTAACAAAAAAAAAACGTTTATGTGAAGTGCTGCGAGTGATATATTATCATTTTCTATTTTTATCCCTTGTATATATTTTTTTTAAATATATAAAACGACGTACGTAATCTCTAACATATATTTTAGTACCATCGCCAATCAAACACATTATACATTCGATATAGGTTATCGAGTCAATACGTCTATAAATTTGCTCTTGTTATAATAACATAATTAGCGTATTTCATTCGATAGCTTTTGTAGGGATCTATTGATTCCCTATAAATAATATACACTAATAAGTGCAAGGGTTGTATAGAGTTAAATATAAAAATTAACAAAAACCAATACAATTCGGACTATAGCGGTCCAAAAACCGAGTCGAAATATAGAAATCAAATACGGTTAAATCGACTCTCGGCAGCAATCTAGTGATATACTGAAACTTCATATGAGCCAAAAACCGAACGCAAGAATACACTTTTATTATTTATTTCCTGCCTTCTATAGGAATAACAATAAATCACCTTTTACCACCCCGATAAGGACATTTTCCAGATGATTGAAACCCAATCTCATTCGTTTAAATATTTAGAAAACCAACCTATCAACAGTCACTAGATATAAGGTCTATGGTACTTCATCCGTCAATTGACTGTCATGGAGCCAAATGGTTAACTTTCGTCTATGGTGCTTTGCCCGTCACATGTAACAGTCGCAAGTCTAAATGGTTGGCTTTCACCTGTGGTATTTTGCCCGTCAGTTGACAGTCACGGAGCCAAATGGTTGGCTTTCACCTGTGGTACTTTGACCGTCATGTGACAGTCGCAAGGCTAAATGGTTGGCTTTCACCTGTGGTATTTTGCCCGTCAATTAACAGTCACGGAGCCAAATGGTTGGCTTTCACCTGTGGTACTTTGACCGTCATGTGACAGTCGCAAGGCTAAATGGTTGGCTTTCACCTGTGGTATTTTGCCAGTCAATTGACAGTCACGGAGCCAAATGGTTGGCTTTCACCTGTGGTACTTTGACCGTCATGTGACAGTCGCAAGGCTAAATGGTTGGCTTTCACCTGTGGTATTTTGCCCGTCAATTGACAGTCACGAAACCAAATGGTTGGCTTTCACTTTTATCCGGCCTCTCAACTGACTGCTCTAATAATATTCCACCATATTAATACCAATAATAGCTCCAATGATATTAACATAGCAGGTTAGCTTATAAGAAGCATAACCTTCAAATATTTTTTTTTGTAATATTTTTTTCAGAATCGATCCCTCGATGGGAAAATAAATTTTATATTAGTAAATATAACTGCATAATTTAAAATGATAAATGCAGGTTCTTGATTTAATACTTTACAAGAAATTTCATAACCGAAAATTAACTGTAGTTTTGATCTACGTAAACCTACGCTACTGTCGACGTTTACATATGTTTGCAGGTCTGCAGGTGTACAAAGGGAATTAATAAACTGCATGTAAAGATAAGAGTTTGTAGAAATAAAAATCTGCGTTTATAACGGCTTAAGCGGGTGTTCAAAGAGTAGTTGTAGGAAAAAAAAAACAGAAAAAACACATATTTTAGGAAAAGTATGGTCCCTGCAAATATTGCAAAGTATAATAATTATTTATTTACAATACCTTTTCCCGGCTACGAAGACCCACAGAATGTTGATTACATGGAAGGTGAACATTTTAGTAATTTCCAAAGGTTTCGATGAGCCATTTCTTTTAATCGAATCTATAAGTTCTGAAATTTCTTCGGACATTGCGAGCTCCATAGCCGTTTTGCCAAAACCAAAATCACGAAGAATTCTCAATGTGAATCTTCGTTGTTGTGACCAGTGATCTCCTTCAGAGAAAACGATGCCTGAAATCAATTTAAAATTGTTTAAAATAATGGAATATCCAATGTTTGTGACCATGCCACAAACATTAGAATCCTGAAATATAAATTCATAAAGAAAACGTTCAAAGTTCGTATAATGTCGAGCAGTAAAAAATTAAACACTAGACATTGATTGAATGTTTCACGTTAAAGTTGTGCATACCGTTACAGAAAGTTATTAATATAAAATGGTAAGTATAAAATATAAATTAAATTTATAAACTAGGTCAGTATGTCAAATGTCAATCTAAATAACTATCAATTTCGCGATAATATTATACAAGAAGAAATGCACAAGCAAAAATAACAAGGAAATAAAATACCGATGAATATTAAGTTTAAAGTGTTTATAAACGTACCCAACTTTTCTCCGTAAGATCTGTAGAGGAATATAAAACCGTCAGGCCGGCCGTTGAACTCATCTCTCCGCATAACTTCTTTAATGGTTTCTTTTCCCGATACAATCACGAGATGATCACGAACTATCCTCAGACTGACCACGTCTCCGTATGTCTCGGAGAATTCTTTGAAAATCTTGTATTTTTGTTTACCGGCTCGATTGCGCCACACCACTTGCAGCAAGTTGCCGAAGAAAGGCCAGAGCGGGGGACCTGGAATCCAAATGATGTCGTACTTACAACCACGGGCTGAACCTTAGCTAAGATCACCTCATGATCACGATCATGTTTTTTTAATCAAAATGATATGACGAAATAATTTTAAATTTAAAGCACTCACACATGTGCATGTTTTGAATAATGGCCATAAAATTGACGCATTATGCCCGCAGGTGGAACAGCACGGAATGCTAGGTGGAAGCGGGGAAGGGGTGCTAATTGTGAAACAATATAACCTTACTTTTTAACCATCAAGAATTTCTGCAGTCAATAACTCTATGTATTCATATTTTAGTATAAAACAAATACAGGACTCGGGTTCGGACCCCTGTTTAATTGGCCAGGTGTCTCAGCGCACTTGGCCAAATTAAACAGAGAATCTGCCTACTCGTCATGCGTTGCATCGTGAAACTACCTCCCCATCTCCCAGTTCTCGCCAAATACCAAAAAATATATTGGCATTTTCACAATAAAGTACTTTTAAATCGGATAATATTCTCCCTTTAATGTGGTGATACTGTTTGACGTAATAGCTCCCGCTAGCGATGTTTTTATCACTTGATTTTAGCAAGAATCAAGTGACGAAAACGTTGCTAGCTCCCTTACGATTACGTCGAATAGTCAGCGAACGGCGAGTGGGCCAGGGACTAGATCTGCAGATCCGCTATCCACTATTTTCTGTGAAGGAAAGGCCGCATGGCTATATGGCCATTTTTGTTTGCAGCTAGCTTTTTTGTTTGCCAGTGGCTTCCGCGTAATTTGTCATCAAAGTAGCTAACTTATTGCATCCTTTCCGCCTTATGTTTTTGGAAAAATACTTACTACTCTTTTATTTCGGACACCTAGCGTTGTGTAAGTGAATTAAACATAACATTGAACCCTCATGAACCATTAACACTCCCAACACACTACTTTTTTATGTTTTTCACATTTTTAACGCTCTAATAACTAGACTATAGTCGATTTACCTGACTATTCAATTTTATAAAAGACGAAGGTAAATATTAATTCAGATTAATTTAGACTTTGACCGGGATTGGTAACCATTGGATATTTAATTATAAAAAATATATATTTAGATACCTTGATCTTATGTCCTCAACAAAGACAAGACAGATTTTTAAAATTTAATTCTATTTTTTCGAGAAATGTAATTAATGATAAACTGCTAATAGTTCTTGTTTAGTTGAATTGTTCTCAGAGCCTTGGAAAAAATAGTGATTAATAGGCAAATAAAAGGTCTAAAACATAGAAAAGTTTGTTTTTTTTTTATTACTGTATTATGAAGCTGTAATTAAATAAAAAACAACATTTGGTTACTGACCGCACAAAGAGTAAAAAAACCTGAGGTCCAATAAAAATTAAGCACCGAATTTCAAGGTCAATATGCTTCGCCTTAATAGGGCGCGCAGGGTGTAAAAATATCGGTAGTACCTACCCGGCGGATAGCCCTTCGGTCGTCGCGTGTCCTTCCATGACCATAGTAAAAACACAAATACAAACAGTAAAATGATAATAGGGAACATTATGCAACCATTGACAACGAGTGTATACTATCAATTATTTTATGCTAGTGTTTTATGCAATCTTAAAGAATTTATGGATGATAAGGTTACATCATAGCCTGATTTGAATACGCTAATCAACCAGGGTTACTTTTTTTTATCAGAGGATTGCAAATTTTATTACGGAGTTCATTTATAACCCTAAATAGGTGACATGGGTCATATATCACCATTGTTAAAAAAAAGTATTATTTATTTAGACATATGCAAATTAGGCAAATGCGTTAATTTATTAAGTTTTCCATGTAGAAACATGAAATAATTTATCAGTGTCCATACTTTGAATGATTGTGTATTTTATGTAGAGGTAGTTTTTGAAAATAATACTTTAAAATATTACAGTGATTTTTCATGATCGACTAAACTAACCTTTATTTTCATAAACCATGATAATAAAGTACCCATATCTACATAAAAGTCATATCTAACTATGCTGCACCTATCCTGGAGTTAACTTTATTAGTATGTTTGAGCGTACGATGCGTGTACATGCGTCTTAACATAATGTTATAGGTACTTATTAAAGTATTAATGTAACATTATTAAATTTAAAACATTGGATTAGCTAACCTAACTTGGTAAATAAAAAAATAAATATAAAATAAGTATAATATAAAATAAAAATGTTAGATAAAAATTGCAAATTAAATAATTTCATATGATTACAGTATGTTTGTAGTACGTACCTAAATATAAAAAAATAAATAATAGTACAATCTAAAAAATAACTAAGAAAGTACATAGAAATGGTGGTGACTAGGTATGATACAATTAGATGCAAGACAAGCGTTCGAAAATCAACAAAAAATGACTATGACTCCCTGTAGCTATCATATAAAGTAACTGCTTCTATACATTGTTTAGTAGCAAATTATTTAATTAATGAGCCTCAGGTGTGATCTAACGGCTATAGTTGTTTTTCAAGAGTATTAATTTCCACCCAATAATTCAAGTCTTTCGCATTTGTACTTTTCGAGTTGAACAATGCGACAGACGGCCAAAGGAGGGAGATAGTTGCTTCTTAAACATGGATGTATTTGCTAAAAATAAATAGGCGTTTATTATTAATACCTACTGTTCGAAGGTTAACCTTGGAGCAAGCGCGATTACCTATAGAAGCCAAAAAGCCCGGCTTGCCTAAAAAAAAAAAAAACGATAAAACGTGTGGGCGATAGATGCGCGCCGGCATCCGCGATTTATTATTCAAAGTAGGACGCATCGTGCACTTGCTCATGGCATATAACCTTCTCGCTTTCTCTTTAAGGCTTCATATAAATGGCTTCGGTTGCTCCATTCGCACACAGGCAAAATCAAAGAAAAACGTAAGTGGATATATGCGTCCTTCGTATCGGCCAAAAGCCGGGCTTGCAGGCGAAGTTGTGCCGAATTGGTAAAGAAACAAACGTTGCTAATATCACTTCCGTTCGCGCGGAATAAAACCCATTGTTTTCGTTTTGACTTTAGTTTGACAGTGGGTTTTTAAGGTCATTTTTTTATAAATCTGTGAGCTAATTCGGTGGTGTACAATATTGTGTAAAAAAAAATAATTGTATTGATCAGCAATTTAAAAAACACTTGCCAAGTTAACTTAAGTTCGGCAAATATTTTCTCTGTTTGAAATAATATTCAGAACAAAGAAAATATAATTTGTACAATAATATAATAATCACAATCAAATCACAAATAGAAGTTGGGTATTAATAAATTAAAAGAATTCGATAGTTGTTCACACATTTTAATTCCTTAATTTGATAATATTTAAATTAATTCATTACAAAATAAAACCTACACGTAGATCGAGAAGAAATGTTGAATGCGCTCAAACTGAGTTTAAAAGGCTGTTTATTTTAATAATCGATTATAAATCTTCTGAAATTAATAAAAAAGTTTAAAACTAAATTTTTCCAGTTAATTTATTGTAAACATTATAAATAATATCAGTCGAATTTTTGTAAAGATGACCTCAATTCTTTAGATAAATATTTTGACAAAATAACACCCGTCCCTTACCCTCCTCCCCTGCATATGGCTTGCTTACTATAAGTTCTGGGCATGCCACTGATTTAATATTGTGTTTTCATATGCCAACTCATATTTTTATTAAAATTTTAATGGGGAAAAATGGTTTTTGTGAGTCAACCACTTGAGATAATGATATTGTTTTTTCTAGATTTTTAAGATTTACTAAATATTTATTAATTTATTACATATATTACTTTATATTAATAAGTAAATTTGCAATTTGTGGAACAATTTATACGTTACATATCGTATAATATTAGAACACGTTTAATTTGAAAAACATTTTGCATTTTATTACAATTTATTTTAGTAATTAAAAATAGTAATCTTTTAAAGAAAGGACTTGAAAATGTTAAAATAGGTCATTATAATGTACTTTTATTAATCATTCTGAGACGCTGACAAATATAATTAATTAATATAAACTCACTGTTAATTATTAACATTTATTTATCTATATATATAAAAGACTATCTTTGTTTCTTTGTCCTTTATGCATTCTTAGACCGTTGGTCCGATTGCGATGACGAGTTTGGGAAGTTTGTTATGACAATGCTTCTCCTAATCCTTCCTAAACTTGACCAGAGTCATTTTTTGTAATAGAGAAATTCACGGTGAACCAGATGACCATAAATTTTAGCAATTGGACCTCGCAGGTCACCAAAGCAGATTTTTCTCCACAATGGCGAGTTTTCGTAGAAATAAATCGCGCGCCAAAAGTTTTTGGCGGGAATCATTGTATAACGGGTTAATGTCTAACTAAGGCTTATGCAAGCATTGCTTTTTCACTATGATAGTATTATTCTATTTACTTTCTGTAAAGTTTGATCGCACGAATTGATTATTTAATAGTCATTCGATTTGAATTGAATTCGCACTGGTTTATGCACTTATATCAATCAATGCACGCTTAATCGCGTTCGCCGGTAATCAGAATAACTTCATGGATCTGCTCTTGATGTGAAAATCACCTTAAACGGTTTAGGGGACTGGGTAAAACCCTCGACGCTTTCCAATGAAGGGACGGGTTCGTCGTCTGGACTCCTCAGGTCGAATTGCTGGAGCAAAGACACAATGCACAGGAACAATGTGGCCCTAGCCAAGGTTTCTCCGATGCACCTTCGTTTACCTGTAATTTATAACAATAATATAGGTGATGATGTTAGAGGCGTGGTTTTCAAGAAGAGATAAAACGCATATAATTTGATGTTATGGCTAAGAATTTAGTTTTATTATAAAGATAAGGGTTTGCCATTAGGTTTTAAAAATGATTTCGGGTAAGTGGCCGCCGCGGCTGACTCGAACAAATTCCAGCCGAGAGGCCCAATTTTCAACCACTTTTTGCAGCAAGTTGGGCCGTATGTCAGCAATAACGCGCCGAATATTCTCTTCCAAGGCGTTAATCGTGTCCGGCTTATCTGCGTAGACAAGCGACTTCACATAACCCCACAAAAAATAGTCCAGCGGTGTTAAATCGCACGATCTTGGAGGCCACGCCACAGGCCCACGACGCGATTTTTACTTTATTTTAGAGTGATTTAAAAAAAATTTAGAGTGTTTTTTTCTAAACTTGCACTATTTGCAAACGTTGTTCAGGAGTAAGTCTATTCATTATGAAATGGCAAACCAAACTGAGCATAAATCAAGTGACAGCTGTCAAAAACACCAACTACGAAAAAAGTAATGCCAGATTGAAAACCACGCCTCTAAAAAAATCACCCTATATAATGCGTTTATGTTACTTTCTAACAATGATGTTAATCTTGTTAGTTATATACTCTAGTATATATTTGTTTTCAATTATTTTTTTATATTTTACGGACAACCATTTAACACCTAGTACAGATTTACCTAATACAGAGTTTTATACAGATGAAACTATTTAATTTAAAATAATATGCATTACACGTCAATCAATAGGTGTGTTAAAACAAACATATTTTTAAAACTCAACCTAAACAGGGAGCGCCCGTAAAAAATAACATCTGAAAAAAATAGGCAAAAGGAAACAGGTTAATATATCAGGTAAATTAATGGTTTTTAGTAGATTTTTTCTTATTATTGTAAATCATATATTAAACAAAAAAAAAACGTTACATAAACATGAAAAAAAAACAATTTCTCAGAGGTTTTAATTGTTCTAAATATAGATAAATTATTATCAATTCATCTGTTGAACCGTTCTTTTAAAGTAATTTTAATGTTAAAATAATTTTATTAAAAGTTATTCATTTTAACTGATATTTTTTCATATGGTAGACCAATTACATTAGTTTAGCCTTAACGCCGACTTTCAATAAACTTTAAATAGAATAATTTGGCAAATTTAGTTTTTAAGAATCGATTTATTTAAGAAATTTCTCCTTTTTTGAAGCCGATTAAAAATTACACTATACCCGTGTCGGACTCTAACTTTATTTAAAACTTGCCCATTCCGAAAGGTAGAAGATTTTCATCTTCGATGAGTTTTCCATCTTTTCCGATAAATCGCTCCGGTCTGAACTCGAGGGGATCCTTCCAGTTCGAGTCCACATGCAGGCTATACGCAGAAATCAGTATTGTCGTTCCCTGAAATAAAACAAGAATTGCTTTGAAACCCTGTACCTAACCGCTTCTATACCGTTTAGTAGTTGTAAATTATCTAACCAGAACCTGGCGTCTTACAGCTAGGCACTACTACAGGCGTCATTAACGGCATCTTTCCCTTAGACTACTCGCACTTGTGGTGCCAATTAGCTATGGATTGCTTCATTTTCTATTACCATTTGTGACTACGGCACTTAATTACCTATTCGATGTGCTTTTTGGATGGCCATAGAGGCAACAGTAGGTTATTTTGTAGGTTTGAGTAGATTAAAATAGAAAAAAAAACAACAATAGAGGAGGTAGTTAAAATATTTTAGGGAAAAAAAAAGTTTCTTATTAAAATGAATTCCCCGGTGATTACAATGTCCCCCGAGCCACTATACAGGTTTTTAATATAAAATATTCAGGTTGTCCCAAGACCATTCCCGTAGACTTAAGAAGGTTGTGTTACCTATTATGCGTAAGAAATTATATGAAAAAATGCGAAAAAAAAATCATCCCTAAATTTATTATATTTTTGAACAGATTTTTTATTTATTTAATTCAAGAAATGCTTACAGTTATATATAAAGACAGTCAAATAACAACTTTATCCGACTACAGGCATCTCCAATTTAACATGTATGTTTCACAGAACGAACTAGCAACTATATTTATAAGTGATGATGTAAATTCGGTCTGCGCGCGAATTCCAATGCCGTGCCGATCGATAGTGGCCTTGACACCGTTACGTCGTACAATTAGAACTAACCTTTTTAATTGTGTAGTTTTTAAGTTGAACATTAGACCTCGTACTGTGAGGCACTAGCAGCGGAGTAACTGGCGAGAGTCTTGATGTTTCCATTATAGCCGCCTCGGTGTAGTGCATACTAAAACATTAGACGGAAGAAATTACAATAATTTATAATCTTAAAGACTTGTTTGTTACAAAAAAGTTTGTAATAAATTTAAAAAAAAAACGATCTCGGCTAAAAGAGCATGGAAAGTCAATAATAGCATTATTGCGATTTATTAATATTTTAAATAATATAAATCTCAATTGTCATAATTTCGTTAAAAAACTCTTTATGTATTTTGCATATTAGCACAATGTTAAACATATCGTGAACCCGACCCACACGTCTTGTCAATGGACCTTTCTAAATGGAAAATTATCCTCTAATTTAAACCAGTTCACATTTAGTAGTGCTGCAAAAAAGGCTACGGTACTCCCAAGCGCGTCCTTCTTTCTCCAACTCTGTGATGTTACCTGTAAGAATTTAGGGATTAATCATGCAAGACTATCGAAATATTAGTTATTACTAAGTTTTTCGTACAGATTAGATAGCACGAAAAAAACAGAAGATTACAATAATAGTAAAAATACATTTTAAAAAACAGTGCTTGAATGCGTATATAAAATTTCGTGTCTGTGATGTTGACCGGTGAGGAGTTCCTTCATCTGGAGCCACTCCTGAGTATAGAATCAGGTCATGCTTACCATAAAAATGGATTGTCACCGGAACTGAACTCTGTTCAAGAGAAAGTGGTTCTAATTCAGCTTGTAAGATTTTTCCTGAACCAACATACAAACGTTTAATCTAAATAAAAGCACGTAAAAATGTATTGTTTCATACTAGTGTAATTTAAATGGTGTTGGTAAAATATCACACATACTTGACCTTGTCCTGCAAAGACGGTGTCCTCCCTCTGCCAATGACAGCATCAATTTCCTTTTGAATCTTCTTCTGAACCTCAGGATACCTGACCATATAGAGCATGAAGAAAGATATAGCATTTGAGGTTGTTTCTGAACCGGCCTCGAACAAGTCTTGACAAACTCCCAAAATTTGCTTTTCTGTGAAAAAATGCGAAAAAAATAATCTGTGAAATTCAGTAACAAGAATTCAAAAGAATTTTCTGAGAAAAAATGCGAACAAAATAATCTGTGAAATTCAGTAACAAGAATTCATAATTTTTAAATTTGCAATAATCTTTGGTTGATAGAAATCTGTCGCTGTCGCTCTAAGGCCCAATTTCAGTTTCATAAAAAAAAAGATATAATTTTATTATAAGATTTGATCCATAAAACAATTCGGTGATTAATACCGAGCAACCTAAAGCTAAGCTAATTCTAATCTATTGTTTGTTAATACCTTTAACAAAAAAAGATGTTTTTTAAAAAAAGTTTTTTAAATAATTACATAGGGCATATAAAAATATTTTGGGTACTATTGTGCACTAAATTTGCTTGTTCTAGAGTTAGAGTTAAGACGAGTTGATGCAATGAAATAGTACTGTACCACAGAATTGGATAGACTCAGCCAAAGCCAAATCTACGCACTGCGCAGTGTATCCATTTTCAGACATCGGAACGGTATTGGTGACAATACACCGACACTACTAACACCGACGCAATCACTGCCTGACGCCGGGCGGAGGGGCGGGGCTTAGTTTTCGACTGACGCTAATGTCATGATTTTGTCATATCCGCCGTAGCTCGCTTACAGCGCTTCTACGCCATTAACTATTTCTATGTTCTGTACACATAAAAGTACTTGAAACCAGTTTTTTGAAAATTACACAAAAATGCCCATTTTGTACTTTTAGCATAGTTTGGATATAATCTCATAAAATTAGTATATTTATAAAATACACCACAAGGTCGGCATCAAATAAAGTATGAATCTTAAGATTCCTTCAATTTTCAAAATATAAAATTTAAACAAAACTGAAAAAATACACTGTGTAGATCGTCGTTCCTGAAAAATTGAAAAAAAAATCATTTTTTAAAATAGAAGCCATTATTAAAAGCTGGTTAAGCAACGTACTGGTGATTTTGGTCGCTTGACCTTGAGATTTGCTCATCTCAATAAGATAGGCGTCGATGACATCTCTTGGTGCTTCAGGACTCAGGGTTTTCGTGTGTTCCTCGATTGTGTCCTATAACATTAACATCTAATTTTAGGTTTTACATGTCAAACTCGATTACCGATTACCGATAAATTACCGAATCTTAACTAACTAGCGCTTTTATGAGTCCAAATTTGCGTCACTTTCGATATGTAGGTCGTACCACTACAGTTACACAAACCTACTACATAAACAGGCATAACACATATACGAGAAACTAGTATAGAATAAAACGAAAACAAGTAAAACAAGTTTTGGCCAAAGGTACTTTTTATAAAAAAACAAAACAATAGTCAACAATAGTCTAGGCAAATCACTAGTAACTGAATGAGATGTGAGCACATCAGCTAAATAGCTGCTTGCTCAACAAACAATAATAATAATAATAATAATAGTTTTGTATTATTATGTACAAAGGTTGTTGTTAAATTTAGGGCATTGCTTTTAGGAGGTTGTTCTAAATCAATAACTAAACCGGTCTAACGAAAAATATTTTTTTTTTCATTTTAAAGTAATTATATTATTAAAAAGTTTGCGTTTCTTCTATACATGTTATTACCTGTATTTACTTGTTACCTCTTATTTTGTATGTGAGTACCTGTTATTTTATAGGTACTTGGCAGTGGGACTATTGAATAATTTAGGACGATACTAATTTAGCTATCCACCGAAATCGAATCCATTAACCGATTTTTGGTTCAGAATATAATTTATGACATGACCCTTTATTTTGCTATAAAATGTGCTTCGTATGTGCTAGGAATACTTTCTTATTTTTGGGCGTTCGTGTAATATGATCTTTAAGTGGGTACCTACATTGCTTAGGTACCTTTATAAATATTTTAAAATCATCCTTTTAATATCTTTACTCCTAATCTATATATAAATACGTGATGTGAAAACATTGTACCTCCTTTTTAGCATATTGCGCGCACGGAGGAGTGTAAGATTTGGCATGGTTGAAGTTTATATGTAGAAGGAGTGCAGAATGCTAAAATTTGTCTATAATATGTGTTTACAAATACATTAAATTAAATAAAATAAAACGTTCATACTACTGACAACTCATTGACAGAAAGAGTTTCGAGCTGTGAGTTTTGTGTGATTTCAAATGTTCCTTTTTCAATAGTCTGTCAATGTCAAGCAAAAATAATTATTAATGCCCATCTTATACTTCTATGAATGTCAAATCTCATTTTTACATGAATTTTATCAAAAAATAAATACAAATACAAGCTGTCACTGTGTGTTTTTTTTTCAACTGTTACTAACATTAAATTTTACATATCATAGGTATTGCAGGGAATTATGGCAAACAACAAACGCTAATGACGTATTTATACACGCAAAAAAAAATATATGCAATGATTATAGATATTCCTCACTTTATTATAGAAATATAAGAACCTTAATAACGCTTAAAATACTTAAAAAAACTTTAAAAAAATAATTATTATGGTCGAATTTTGACCACCGGGCGACCACTAGTTACATTGAATATTTAAATAATTTTATAATAATATAAGGTAAATTACCAAAAGGAACTTATGCACTACAACAGTATTCTCTTTAATAGCCTTGAAGCCACTGGTTTCTGGAAAGATGTAACGGATCCAGGGGAACTGGTTGAGGATGCTGCCGCTGGAGTCCAATGCTTTAAACATCTTATTCATCAGTTCTAAGAGTCTGTGCAGCTTTTTGTCGCTTGTTTGTAATCTGTTGACAAATAAAGCGAGCAGCATATTCGGCACTTCAAACTGCACAACTTTTGTTTTACGAGTTTTTCATTTTGTCAAAACGTAGGTTAAATAAACAATCGGAAATAATTCTATGAACATAACGCGAACGCATAGTTACTTTACGACGGACGATTTAAAGGTTGAATCTACTTTCTGGGATATTTTTTTTTGTTTGGAAAAAATATGTCGAAGAATATTCGTAATGTGAGTTATATAAAAAAAAAATATAAATAACTATTATATTGAAAATAAATATTAATCATTCGTAAAAAATATGTTTAAATATTTTTAAATTAATTATTATACACAAACATTTCCATGCCATAAATAGAGGCATCACATACTTTACGCAAGTTCCACATGTATTATTAATTTTATTACCATATTTATATTTGATCTGGCCACTGGACTAAAAAAATATCTTCTTGTATCGCTGTTTTGCACGTTGATAAATAAATAAGTAAATTGCAGTATGTCGTATAGGTGAGTAGAAGAGGTAGCAAGTAAAAGAGTGTATAAAATAATAGTACTTATAAAATTAATAAAACAATAACATAACGGCGAATGAAATGAAAATCAATAAAAACCATCGAGACTACAAAGTTTTTTCAATTAAATATTTTTTTAATTCAAACAAACTAATGATAATAAACTAATGATGATGATTCAAGGATTAAAAGCATTACATAAAACAATTAAAAACCTACCTTTTTCCAGCCATGATCATCCACAGTATGTTAATTACTGGTATGGTAAATATTTTATCCATTTCGACTGACTTTGTTGCGATTTGTTGTTTAATCGATTCTACCAGGTATGAGATTTCTTCTAAAATTAACGTCTCCGTGGAACTTTTACCAAAACCAAAGTCTTTCAGAATTTTCAACGCTAATTTCCTTTGTTCTGTCCAGTGATCTTCGTCGATAAATGCTAAACCTTAAAAAAGTTTTATACATTTTAATAAACATTTATTTTCACTATTGCTTATTATTTTGTGATGTTTATTAAAAGTACACGAACGCCATTGTGTGTCCAGGGACCATTCCAGATAAAAAACGAGCTAATTGGCCATGCATTTCAAATATAGTTTGCAAAGACGACACATCAAAAATCACTATGGTTTCCGAGGAAAAAAAAAATGCAAAGAACATTTATTACACTGAAAAAAAAAAACATGGAAATAACAGCAAAAACATGGTTTTGGCAGCCAAAACGTATGGTTGATATAGTGACAGCAATAATTTTTGTTGGAGTTACTCATCGATTATTGTTAAGCTTACTTGCAAGTAACATAATTTTTGATTATCTTTATGATAATATCTAGCTATCGCTACAATAATTTTTGCAAACTGCAAATTTCGTGATCAGCTGCTTAGTAACACCGCCATTTTGATTTAAATCACAATAAAATAAAATGGTAACAAGTAAAAACAACTAAATATTATGGTTGCTGCTACCAAATTTTCAGGTAACGTCGTTTTATTTCGTCAGCTGTTCACCCACGACGCCATATTGTTTTGTAATCATAGCAAAATGTTATTGCTAAAATATTTTTTAACTACCATAACAAACAGTTGTTGACAACGTTTAGCAAAGAGTGGTTAACTTTTATGATGGTGATGTGTAAAAAAATAATAAGAGCGTACGCACCTCTCTTTTCCCCGTCTGACCGAAACAAGAAAACAAACCCGTCCGGACGTCCATTGAACTCATCCCTCATCAGGACTTCCTTCACCGTCTCCCTCCCTGAAACCACCACCAGTTTCTCGTTTACCAATCGCAGTCCAATAACGTCTCCATATTCCTTGGCCAGCTTTTCCAAGATTTTATGTTTATTTTTAAGTTTTCTCATTCCCCACAATATTTGTGGTAAATTTCCAAAGAACGGCCAGTAACTAGGACCTGAAATAAAACCACATATGTGAGGTGTTGTAAATGTTTTATTTTTAATTAAAGCTTTTATTAAGCTTGCAATGTTAGTTAGTTCGTTTAGGTCAAATATTGCGAGCTGAATTAGAACCACTTCCCCTTATCCTACGGAGTTGAAATTTGACACGTCGGTTCAGTTTTGATGGTAATGTGTGTTTATGGTAAGCATGACCTTATTCTACATCCAGGAATGGCTCCAGACGAAAGAATTCTTCAACAGTCAACAGCACAGGTACGAACTTTTTTATACGCATTCAAGCGTTTAAATAAAAGTTTGTTTTTAAAAATGTATTTTTACTATTAATTAATTTAATTTCCACTTCTATCTTCTCTATCAATTTTGTTTTTACTACGATTGTACAGATATCATTTAAACATATAAATCTACATACGTGTCTCTCAGTACCTTTCATGTAGATTCGATTAAAAATTAAAAATTCTAAAATCGACGGTGAAATCATTGAGATCTGAACTCACTAACATTTCGCTATTGGAATCGATTCATGGGAGTTGGGTAATCAATATACCCAATTTAAATTTATCATTATTATAATATTATTTATTAATTTAGTTACCTGGTGGAAAATCTTTCGGTCGAAAGGTATCCTGCCACAACCACAACACCAAGACACCAAAAAACACAATAAATATTAACAGCAACATTTTAAAATAAAATTTTATTATTTATATCCAATAAATTAGTTTTATTGTATGGTTAGAATTGAAGAAAATCTGGTGTTTCGCGTCGTCACAATTATATCGACAAGCGTATTGCTGACGACCTAAGAGAGAACTGGTCATTCTACCTCAAAATGACCTTCACTTTATGTGTGAATATTATCATATGTCATTAGAGTTCGATCCAAATACGAGTTATAGTCTAAGAGCCACTGATAACTTTTACGTGACATTTCACTAAATCATTTTTATAATAATTAGTGAAGACCTTAACTAAATAATTTTTATTAAAATTAGCGAAAAGCTTTTTTTTTGTTAAATGGCGTAATGACATAGTTTTCTTTTACTATTCAGATTGATTTTATTTCTAAAGTCGTATAATTGAATTGAATATTTATTCACATAAATATTCAATAACCTTGACTATTATAAGCCAATATAATAAAAAAAGTAAAAAATAAATAAAACACAAACTTTAAAATTAAAATGAAAACTAAAAAAAAAAACACAGATTGTTTTTGTATACAAAACGTTTAATAAAGAAATACTTTGTATGAGATAATTTTAAAAAAAATGTTTTAAAATGAATATGTTTAGCTGTGAGCTTAAAACTTTTATGATAACAGATCGTGCATTTTAATTTCTACGGTTTGGGCGTATTATACATATGTAACTCAATTTGACTATATTTTTGAGATCATATATATATATATATATATATATATAAAATATATAAGTAAATAAATAAATATCGTAATATGCTTCAAATGAGGCGTATAGCCGGGCATTATTTGTCGCTTTAGTCCAATTAGTGGCGCGTTGAACGGTACTCTAAGAGCGCGGACGCCGACGGCGACTTTACTCACACGTGCGACGGAGACATAATTAGTATTTTTCAAAATAATTAAACGAGAGACGTCCGCAAATAGATTCGCCGGGACACCCTGAAATTTATGTCCTCATTAGTAATGCTTTTGGGGTCGCCTAACTTTGGTCAGCGAGCTTTTTATTTATTTATTTAATAATTTATTTTATTTCAGAAAACGATAACTATTACAATAAAACAATCAAAACAAAAAGCGAATGACAGTTTTCTCCAAATTCAGTAAAATGGAAAAATAAAATCGGGAACTAGGTTGGCATTGTAAAGTAGGAGGGGTTGCAGAATTAACATAATACCAAGCATATAAAATTTAATGTGCTTTATACATATAATAAGGTTTACTACTACTACTTTAGGGCTAGAGCTAGAGTAGACACAGTCTTGATGGCAGAGTCTGCAGTAATGGTGGGCAACATGCTGTTGTAAAGCTTACATGCTCGATGTACCTATATATGAATTCTGGCATAATTCGCACTCAGCCGAGACAGATGGAATGTCTCACACTGGCGAGTAGTTCTAGACGGAACCCGAAAACCTATGAGCCCCAGAACATATCAGCTCATGACCTTCTAAGCATAAGACTCTGGAGTTCGTAAATATGGATATTTTAAAACATTACAGCTTAAAAAAAATATTTAGGTATGCATTTTTGACGTTGACCGACATTTTGAGTGAATTTTTCGACAATATAATTTTTTTTTCGGCATTAATGTTTTATTATATTACTTATTTTTGTTCAAATTCTTAATGTTTCCTTATGCTATTATATATTCATTGATTAAATATCTACAATATGCAACCACGGGTCGGTATGTATAACACACATCATGGGGGCTTACGTTCATATATCGCTAAAAAAAGCAAATTTTTATTAATTTAGGGAAGTATAATATTCTGAGCTTAGCAAATGTAACATTCTGGTATATACCAAACTAATCAATGCGTTTCTTACTGGGGTTGTAGCGAACGCAAGTATGCCGCTAGTATTTTATCATCCTAAATCTTCCGTTGTTATATTCTTCATAATCTTGGCTTTTTTTCGTTGATTCGTTATTATCCTTGGCTTTGTAAATTATTGGTAATGTGAATTGACTGCTGGCTATTAGTTGCAGTTCTTTATTTAATGGTATGGGTGCTTTTGCTTTAAATGGTAACCCTTCGACCATAATATTATCGACACGTATAGTTGGGACGCACCAAACAGCCATTTTATTGTTTCCTATCGCAATACAAAAAAATCAAAATCTCTTCAAAATACAGCATCCTGAATATCTTATGTCTAATATCGGCTCTCTTCATCATTAACTTCAATTCACCTCCTTAGCCACTTTGCTTGCCACACTATTTCTACTTTTATTTTTGCCACTATTTTTAATTTTATTTTTGTGTACTTATTTATAAAGTAGTACTGTGTAGTTATGCTTGCAATTGCAATTGCTTGCAACTGCATACACTTAACAATGATCTTATTGTCAGTAAACTTATATAACTAACATTAGACATGAAATAAATCACTCTATATGTGAAAAACTTGTAAGGATACAAGACTAACCTATATCATAAGTTTTTCTAAGTTTTCTTCTCATCTCTTGTATCTGTTGTTTTTCCGTGATTAAATAAATAAATAAATAAATAGTTAACTTTCGTGTCGCGGTAGAAACTAAAATCAAGTATGGTACATCATTCCGTTTATCATACAGTCGGCTTTGTGAATGTTAGTAGGATGATAAAATAACTTAATTTATACTGAGCTATTCTACTAGTGAGCTATTTTATCTGCCTATATGCAAAACTAACTACTCCCAAAACTCCTACATATACAGAGTGTGTAATATGTATAATAAACTTTCTAATAATAATAATGAGATTGATATATTTTGTATTTGAGTGCGTTTAAGTGTCTATATTTTAAATTTTCTAAATGTTTAAATATCTTGTGCTGTCCATCTTTATATTGTTACAATTTTTATATTCATATTTTATTTTGTTTAGCTTTTAGTTTGTACATTAATTACTATTTTATAGTGGTAATATATTAAGGTCATATTTGCAATTATAAATATACAGGTGTCCCATGATCATTCCCGTAAATTTAAGGGGGTGTATATGTTCCCTGTTACGAGTAAGAAATTATATAAAAAAATGCAATAATATTTGATACCCAAATTAATTATTTTTTAAACTAAATTTGTGTAAAACAATCATAATATTACGACAGCATTCGTCAGGCATACTAAGGTCGAGCGGACGTAAACTCGTTTTACACAAATATATTAGGTTTTAAATAGAAACTTCAACATTTTTTTCTCGAATACCATAATGAATTTTGATATAGTTTCTTTACAAATAACACTAGGAATCGTAGGACCTATTAGCTGTTTTTTTTATTGGGATTGACCTTGGGACATCCTGTATATTTTACTAACCAAATAAATAAATCGTTATTTGGATTTGTATTATTATTTATTCTCAGTATACATATGCTTTTTTATTTATGAGTCCTTATGAGTGATATTTGCAATTGCCTTATACCTATTTTAATCAGTCATTTCAATATAATTCTGTAAAATTCTGTAATTCTGTAATTCGTGTAGTGGTTTGCGGTATGAACCGATTTTCAACGCAAAATGTTGCCAACCCATGTTAGCTGCACTGCTAGACTCGGCGCCGCCAGCGCAAATCGGATGTGCTTCCACGAGAAAGAGACGCCGCGATGCATCGGCGGCACGCCTCAGACGTTCGGCACAATAGTGCAGGGCATAGTCGCCTATGATTGATCGATTCGAACCCGGGGACTATTCATTAAACCTAAAATACTGCTCCAACAGCGCCACTGCGCAGAGCGGCAAACTCGGATAGAAAGAGTTAACTGCGTTCGCAGCACGCGCGTGCGACACAAGCAGAAGGCTCTGTCAGGTATTATCTGACGCTCTTCTGATTATGTGTCAAAATGATCACACCGTACTGGCACCTATATTCAATCAAAATTATCAAGAAAAATTAAAATACCATAAATTGTGAAAAAAATATGGTATTATTAGTGACTAAGCTAGTTTCTCTCTGTTATGCTCTCGACAAAAGAACGTGAGTACAAAGAAATTATTTTAAAAATCATACGTTTTAATGCGAACCGAATATTGCAGCCAATCCAACAGCTTTCTGGAGCTAAATCAAAAATACTATATTATATATTAAAACACAACAGTTTCAATAAGGTTAACATAGATAGGACGAAGGAAAAAAACAACTGAACTTCACTAGCAGTAGTAAGTATAATTTAACCCTTTGCTCCTAAAAGATTCACTTTTGAGTAAGGGCCTACCATAAAGAAGTACTTACTCGTGAATCGGGGTACCTACCGCTCCCGTGTCGGCGGCTTACAAGTTCGGTGAGACCCTAGGGATAATGTTCGGTTTGTCGACAAATCCCCCGGGATTACCGCGCTTGTCCCCCGACAAATGGGAAACTCGACGTTGAATTCGCCCGCATCCATCGCGAGCAAAAATAAAAGAAAACTACATCCTAACAGAATATAAATTTATAATAGTTTTTAAAGCAAACGCGTTTTAAAACTTTGCATTTTTTAAAGTTTTATAGTAGTTTCATAAGTAGCAGCGTTTATTTACAATGTTAACTCCGAATCTTGATACTAAGTTACAAATAAACTTAGGCCTTACCAATTTGAATAACTTTTAGAATTTAAAGGAGAAGAGTGGATTTTCGATACAACTAATGAACTCTGGGTTTTAGTATATAACTTTTGGATTGTATTCAACCAGAAAGGAATTGGTTTAAACGGGATAACTACACCAAAATACAAAGGAATTCACCAACCTTTCGTTAACAGGTGCACTGATAAGTCCAACACTGCAATCTGCCTCTGTTGGTCTCACTAATGTATTTCTGTACTACAGTAGTACCGGCCGACAAGTACAGTGAACCAAATAATAAAAAGCACGCTCCCACTTTCTTAAGATTACCCACAATTAACAATAATAACATTACTTTATATTGTTATATTTGAGTATTTATACTGAATAATGAGTAACACGGAATAATTTTGAGCCTTTTATACAATAAATTAATAATGAAATTGATTATATAGTTTGTCTCAATTTCCCTATAATATATATACGAGTATAGGTCAACTTTTAGTTTTAGTCATGCGAGTGACGTAATTATAAATTGTATTCATGAATTAATGAATAACAAATTGAAAGGTATTTATATTTCAACAATTAAAATGCTTATTAGAAACGATAGAATTTCCCTATGGAATCAAATGATCCCTATTTTATATATTTCTAAAATTTTCCTGTTTAATAATTTCCCAAAAATTTTATAATAAGCAAGTATTTATTTCTTATTTTGACTTTATTATTATTATTGGTGTTTAATTAAAATTTATATTTAAAATAAATTTGTATATTAAAAAATATTTAAAAGATTAATAGAAAAAATTGTAAATTACATGGCTTTTTATTATCTAATAGATATAGATAGGCATTACTTTAATTAATCTCTTGGCGTGGTTCGTTTTCAGTTGACCTGTCAAGATATCATTCATTCATTTCTGTTTTCCATTTTTCGGAAGCTTTTATGCGCTCTCACGACCGCCCTTTTTTTCCACCCACAAAAACTAAGGAACCGCTTCATCGATCGGGGAGTTTTTGTCAAATATCGAACGCCGCGCGCGCTCACTGCTGTCACTGCGCCCCTTATGTACAGGGCAACCAAATTATAAAGTTGTTATATTAAAATAATTTGATTTTTTATCATTGCGATAAAACGAATGAAAATTGTTGTTTTAAAATTTTGGTTATTGAAATCGTGTAGGTGGGTACCTGCCTCTGCCCGTCATCTGAACTTGCATCTAACTTTTATGTGATCCTAATGAACTGGTTGAAAAAAAAACTTAAATTCATATGGACCTACTTTTTTATTATTTTGTGTGTATTATTACAATGAAA
The DNA here is from genome assembly GCA_020383195.1 of Neomicropteryx cornuta. NCBI lineage: Eukaryota > Metazoa > Arthropoda > Insecta > Lepidoptera > Micropterigidae > Neomicropteryx > Neomicropteryx cornuta. Next base: position 10,553,516 of record JAHKQU010000005.1, on the reverse strand, counting down.
GAAATATGATCTGTACTAGCTCTCGATGCCTACGGATTTTTATTTTCACTTAATTTAGGTGCAAATTTATTTACCACGATTCTTAATTCTTAATACAGATTACTATACCTAAACAATGGTCATTTATAACTAACAACTATACGAGGTGTGATCAAAAAGTAAGGTGACTTTTCAAATTTCAAATTTCTTTGATTATGGCATAGTGCATCACGAGTTCTTACCACAAGGTCGTACAGCTAATAAGGAGTATTGCTTTGAGGTTATGCGCCGTTTGCGTGAAGCGATACTAAAAAAACGCCCGGAATTGTGGAAAAATCAGTCATGGTTATTGAATGCACCAGCTCACCGGTCATTGCTTGTTCGTAATTCTTTGGCCAAGAACAACACCGTATTTAGCCCCCTGTGACTTTTTCCTGTTCCCGAAACTCAAGGCACCCATGAAAGGACGGCGTTCTGCAACGATTGAGGACATAAAAACCGCATCGCTGGATGACCTGAAGGCTATACCAAAAAGTGCTTATCAGAAGTGCTTTGAGGATTGAAAAAGGCGTTGGTACAAGTGTATTGTATCTGAGGGGAGTTACTTTGAAGGGGACAAAATAAATATTGATGAATGAATCAATATTTTTTGATAAAAATAAAAAGTCACCTTACTTTTTGATCACACCTTGTATGCCATTAAAATAAATATAGGTATGTAAATGAAAATATGCGTAATAAATCCGTGTACATAATATTCTACTTGTGTATTAGTTCTATTTCTAGATAGTTGGTTACCAAATGGCGTTTACGGCATTATTAGATGAAGGTGATAAAAACATTATCAAAAGTCTGTGTTTGGCTCGACTTTGAAATAGTGTCAAAAGGTCTTTTGCGGCACACGGCTTCCTATCATTAGTGCCTTAAATGCTCCAAATTAGATAATTCTTTGACAGTAGCACCAAAGATATGCCGCCTAAATCAAATTAGGTTCATCTTCCGTTTTTGCATAGTTCCAAAGCAGCTATCTTCATTGCCTTTTTTCTGAAGGCAAGTTTTTGCTCACCCACAAGGCGGCTAGTTATAAATGGAAATGTTTAATTTACAGTTTTTTGATAGATAGCAAGCAGTCAATTGGATTGTGTATACAAAAAAATAACCTGATTGAAGTATACTTTTTTTAATATGTATTAATAATGTAATATTATGTAAAAACCTGCTTAGGATATACAGAATGTTCCAAAACCCTTCCTAAAGACTCAAGGGGGTGTTTATGTTCCCTCTTACGTGTAAGTAATTGTATATAAAAAAAGGCAAAAATAATACATGCCCAAATTTATTAATTTTACCAAAGTGCTTGCGTAAAATCCCTTTTTACTCGCAGACGCTCGGTAAGGCCGATAAATGACCCGGCACAGCGCTGCGTCGCTAGCGACTGAACTTATGAATAATGAACTTACCGCTAGAAAATAAAACTTATTTCTAAATTTAGCATTTTTAAAAACGAGATTAAGAAATTTCTTTCAGAAAAAATATATGCAGTTTTGAAGAGTTTTAATTAATCTCTTTTTAGTTTTAATTATATTTGTGTAAATTTTGTTTTTTGTATTTCCTGTGTAGGTACTTTATTAGATCTCTTTAAATATTTATTTCTCTGATTTGTAAAATTAAATTTGTTTTATTTTGTTTTTAGAAAATCTATTTGTGCAATTTTATTTTATTATATTTATCGTGTATTTTTTGTATCTACATTGTTGTATGTTAAAAGTTATTATGTCATTCCTATGTACATTTTCGTATATATTGAAAAATAAATCTTATCTTATCTTATGACAAGAGGGATTTTATATTATCACGTTTACATTTTTTTTGTTTGAAGCCATGCCAATGTTAAACCTTTATTTCGCTCTATATTCCATTGGACACATTTGTGGTTTTCGATGCGCAATAGGCTGACAGTGCTTCCTCAAAAAAAAAAAATCCTTTTCGACAACCGACGAGCATCTGCGTGAATGGCGGGCCTTTGAGCATTTGACACTTCGAGCTCGGCTAAGAGGTACCCTGCTCCGGGTGATAATTCGCCGCCCTTCCCGTGCGTCTCGTTCATTTCCGCCTTTCGCTCGTCGATCTTCGCCGCCGACAATTTTATTGCAATCACGTGTAATATAAAAATAAAACCGAACGCCGAGAGTGTGCTGCGCCATCTCCGATTGAAGTCGCAAACGCAATGGATTTTGAAGATTACAGGAAAATTTATTTCTGGAAGTTGAAACTGAAAATTTATCAATTATAAAATATTCTTTTAGGTTGACGTTAAAAAAGCCATTGACGACGTTGTATTCCAGCGGCGATTGCATATTGACCACGTATGCAGTAAACTAGCCGTGGTTGCAAAAAAGTTATCACCTAAAGCACCAATTCATTAAACTTTAATATCTTTCCGTAAATCGCTGGTCGAAACCGCCATCAGTTATTTATTTTGACATAATTAATTTGTCAAAGAAATAGAATCGTAGTAGAACAAATCACAGTAAAAAGCGCACCGGGAGCGATTAGCACTGCTACATTTTGTGCCCTGCCTTCTTTACTAGACTATGACTGTACTAAGGAAGGCAGTGTTATATTGTGCTACAACTGAGAATGTCAAACCGTCAATGCACCTATAGAGAAATATGAAGATGTAAGAAAATAAATTTAAATATATATATATAATGTTGTCGCATAGAATGTTTATGTTCAGATAAATATGTCTATATTTATAGTTGGATTCAAAGAAAAATAAACGGGTTAATCGTTCACGGTAGTGTAAAAAACATAAGTTACAAATATCGAATCGTGCACCTAATGAAGTTGAAAGAGTTACAAAGACTATGTTGGTATTTATTTATTGTATAATTATAATATATTTTTGGATTATTTTCACATTTTTACCCAACAAGGCAATTAGCATCGATGATAAACATACGAGTAAATATACCGACATTTTAAAATATATATGTGTAAGGATAAATTTAAGTCTTGCTGGAAAAAATGTATAACAACCTACATATCACTAGATATAAGATAAAACTATAAATTAAAAACAGAGCCTAAAATATACTTATACTTCTCGTATATACTTTAAGTAAAAAAATAAATAAATAAATCGTAACAATTTGTTTGAGTAGTTTTATTTTGAAATGAGTTTAAATTTGTATTAAACATACTGTATAATGGATTAATTTAAGACAAACGATAAGAGAGATTGTGTCAAAAAAAAATTGTATATTTTTCATTGATTACCGGTGTATTTATTCTATTATATGTTGTATTTAATATTCTTGGTTAGGTATGTATAAAATGTTCGCCATTTACTTAATAGTGAATGCTGTGATTTGTGGCCGTAATGGATGTATGGATGAACGCGATGGATGTTTATACGCGGACATCCCTGGGGTGGTGTGAATTTTGATTTGGTATTTATTATCTGTCAGTGACGCTTTGAAGCCAGATTAACATCTTACAAATTGTGTCAAATCAAATTCGCACCCGGCTGACATTTAGGATCAATAAAAAAACCTAAAAAAAAACACCGACTTTAAAATAAATATACAACCAAAAAACTAAGAAATAAATCGAACAATAAACTTATTGTTATTGTTAGTAAACAATATAAAAACGGTTCCAGCAAAACGTCGAAGTCGGCACAGAAACACAACCATAATACATATAATGCAACTTCAAAACACTTCAAATAATAAAAACAATATTTGAAGTCGGTCAAAAACAGAGTTAGCTCTTAATGAACGGAATGCGCGACGAACTAGCCGGTGTAAGAAAAGTGTTTGTCCCATTGGTGAATGTTTCAGTTCTCGAATACGAGATGACTACCTTATATTCTCTCGTACATTAGGAAATTCATCGTGCCAAGACGATAAACAGTTTCTATAAAATAATAATAACTATATGACTATACTATATGACAAATATAAAAAATAAAACACGAAAAATTTCCTTCAGTTATTGATATTTCCTTCAGTGATTGACTTTGTCTAGTTTCTTCCAAATCCTACATACTTTTTATAATTCCAATCCTAAAGCTGCTTTGGCCTTAAGGTATTTTTGAGGCAACCTACAGAGGTTAACTGGCAGAGACTGTCATACAGCAATAAACTCTTCCTTTTGTAGTCAAATAAATTTATCGCGTATATATATATATATATATATATATATATATATATATATAAAAGTCAATCTTTACAGCCTTTAGTTTGGCTTCGTTTTATCGATGATATCTTCGTCATTTGGCCACATGGCAGAGATTCTTTAACGGATTTCATATCCGATTTAAATTCTTTTGGGCCATTAGAGTTCACACATAATGTCTCAGATAGTTGCATTACGTTCTTGGATGTTGATATAACTGTTTCTGGTGGTCAGTTCAAAACTTCAGTACACATAAAACCAACCAATAAACAACAATATTTACATTTTGATAGTTGCCATCCGTTTCACACAAAAAAATCAATACCATATTCCCTTTCTATTCGCGGTCATAGAATCTCTAATAATAAAAATGATTTAGAAACATATCTCACTAACCTAAAAAAATCCCTTTTAGAACGTAATTACCCACCCGATCTCTTAAAAAAACAAATTTTAGACTCTGCTTCAAAATTTACACCTAAAATAAAAACAAACTCTATTAACAAAAAAATTTTTCTGAACACCACCTATTTTCCTGGTGTTGAAAAATTAAATCCAATCTTAAAAGACTTATATTCAATAATCTCTAATAATCCAAATTGTAAAAATATACTCGATTGTCCACCTATATTGTCTTACCGACGTCCGCCAAATTTACGTAATATATTAAATAAAAATAAAACGTTTGGTAACCAACCACTTAACACATTTCCAAAAAACGGGGTCGAACCATGTAAAAAACCTCGTTGTAAAACATGCAAAATTATTGTAAGAGACGATAAATTTTCAAGCGCGAACAATAAAAATACATATAAAATTAACACTAACATAACGTGCACCACCAGAAACGTTGTATATCAACTTCTATGTAAGTTTTGTGATGCGTTCTATGTTGGTGAGACTACGACGCCATTAAACATTAGAATTAATAATCATAGATTATCCTGTACCAAATTACTTTCCGCTTTACCCGTTCCAATTCACGCGAGAACTCACGGCAGGGATTTCGATGCTTGCTTTAATGTAAAAGTTTTGAAATCTTTGCCCACAGATGCCCGCGAAATTGATTTAAAGACATGGGAACTCTCTCACATTTGGGTTTTGGGCGCTTGCAGATCTGTAGGTCTAAATAGACAAAATTAAACTAACTTAACAGCATTTAACGCATGATGCTTGATATATTCTTTTAAGAAATTAGTTTCATTTCATAATACTGATTGATTTATCCAGCAAAACTGCAATTATTTAATAATAATTGTATTTAATAATAATAATTATTTAATAATAATTGTAGTGGCTGGATATATTTATCTTTTAGTTGAAAATGCGATTTTCGAATTTATGAAGGTTGCATTTTAAACGTCATCTCTCATATATTTTCTGACGACGCCGAATGGCGAAAGCTTAAAAATATTTTATCATCCAATCTATATATATATATATATATATATATATATATATATATATATACTGTATTCCAAGTCGTATATCTATTTATATATTTGTATTTTTACCCTACCCTACCGATTAAGAAAAGGTCATTGGACACACGTGATTTTTTAGAAGCGTAATTTCGTGAAACAACAAAAAAGGTGTAATTTGTCGGACAGTTTTTAACATGTATTTTTGGGGTTGAGAATACACTTAAACACTAATATTATTAAGTTCAAAAGTGAGCGCAACGGAGTTCATTTAAAAAAACATACGAAAATAACTTAAGGAAAAAACAGACGATAAGGCAGCCATCGAAATCCTTAGGAGTAGTCGTTAAATAGTAAAAATGGTCATTCTAATGAGTAACTAGAAAAACATTAATCCTAAAATCAAATCCTTGTTTTATAGACTTTTAGACAAATTAAATTTAAAAAATATAACGTCTTTATTCTAAAAATATATTCAATTTAATAAAAAGTATGTAGTCTAATGTTATGAACCTTCGTGACTATTGTATAGGGTGTTTTTTTTAGAGGCGTGGTTTTCAATCTGGCACTACTTTTTTCGTAGTTGGTATTTTTGACAGCTGTCACTTGATTTATGCTCAGTTTGGTTTGCCATTTCATAATGAATAGACTTACTCCTGAACAACGTTTGCAAATAGTGCAAATTTAGAAAAAATCACTCTAAAATAAAGTAAAAATCGCGTCGCGGGCCTGTGGCGTGGCCTCCAAGATCGTGCGATTTAACACCGCTGGACTATTTTTTGTGGGGTTATGTGAAGTCGCTTGTCTACGCAGATAAGCCGGACACGATTAACGCCTTGGAAGAGAATATTCGAGTTATTGTTGACATACGGCCCAACTTGCTCCAAAAAGTGGTTGAAAATTGGGCCTCTCGGCTGGAATTTGTTCGAGTCAGCCGCGGCGGCCACTTACCCGAAATCATTTTTAAAACATAATGGCAAACCCTTATCTTTATAATAAAACTAAATTCTTAGCCATAACATCAAATTATATGCGTTTTATCTCTTCTTGAAAACCACGCTTCTAAAATCATCACCCTATACATAAACACAACAGTAAAGTTGCTAGTTCCACGTGGTCATGTATGTATATAGTTTGTATCAGATTCCATTCAGGATACAAGAAATAATATACCTACCTACTCTCCGATAATGCTTCTGTTTATAATCTCATATACATTTTCGAAGATACAATGCGAGATTTGTATGGATAAATTGCTTTATTTTAATTTTAACACATATATCTTTGTATGCAAACATTTCAGTAGATTGTAATAGTCAAGATGTAATACTAACACTTTTATTTACACACACGGATATATACAGCGAACCATTTATGTATACGCCTTACATCCTGCTAACCTCACACACAACGCAACTTTATCGAGGGTAAGTACCTATTTTTTTTTCATCCTTAGACCCCAGCCTCATTTTCCCATAATTACATTAAAAATAATAAAAAAAAAAATGAAATAAAAAATTCGTCTAATTTATTGAACTAGCTCACGTAATAGTCTGATAAAAACGAAAATCCAGGATATTCATAAAAAAAAACAGATTCGTTCTTTGTCAGTCACTTTACATATTTAAGAACGTAAGTAGGTATTATATGTGCGAACCGGGCCCAACATTAAAGTGAGTTGAGAGGGTATTCTGAGAAGAAAAGCTGAAGAATAAAAGAGTGGAAAAGAGGGGCGGGTGGTCGAGAGGGTGAGGTGGGCGCAAAGAAGGGAAAATTTTGGCGGTGGGGTTTGTATTATAAGAATGGAGGGGCGGAACCAAATGAGCTTTTTGACAGGGAAATAAAAATGAATGCATATTTGAGTTTTTTTTTTGTCTAGAGCGTAGGTAGAGGGTTGAGTTTTACACATTATACACATTTATATTATTTATTTGATTGCACTATACGAGTATGTAATTATTATAATAAAAGTACCTATATTGCAAAATATTTTGCCTTACTAAGTAGACTGTTTCAAGGAAGACATACTTGATTTTGTCTAATTTAAAGTGCTCCTTAGAAAAGCTTCTTAGGAAAAATTCCTACTTATGGTGCAATGCATGATATGTAGGAAATGTTTAATAGCTAATTCTAATTTATAATATTACTAGCTGTTCAGCCCCGGACTTTGCCCCATGTTGGTAGCTCCTTCAGCGCACGACAACTCGTGCCTGCGGTACCAGTTGTCACCGAAGGCGCCCTCTGAACCTCCCACAGGGCCTAACTACCAAACTATGAATATTAAGAATAGTAATGTGCATTTATTTTACATTTTCTTTTTTTTATTTTAGCCATGATGATTTATTTGTATATATTTTACCGTCTACGTTAAGTATTTTTTTTGTTCGTTTTTACTACTATAGTAAAAAGTTGACCTTATTGCATGTGACGATCGTAAGTATAGGTGAACTTTGAAAAGTATTCATAAAATACAGTGCATATTTCAACCATCAGGCATTAAATTTAAGCGACGCAACTATTTATGCGTTTCGCAATTAATTATCTATTTTCTATTAAACATTCTGGTTATATAATTATATTTGTAAAGGTTCCATATCTCTACAAATTTTAAAAAGTTTATTCGATTTTTCTAAATGTCAATAATGTCAAACTATGATATGAACACACGGCGAACGCTTCTAAATTTTATCTAAATTACGGCATTTAAGAAATATATTTTACTATTAACTTACTATTTAATTTATTTATTATGTAACTTCCAAACAACAATAAATGACCAGTTTATCATGTATTTATATGATATTATTTCATTTTTTTATATCGTTTATTGTTGTGCCATTAAGAATAAATAAATAAATATAAAATCAGGATATATATCAAATATTCCACACCATGACCAATCGCACTGCGTCTAAAAACCTAAAAAATCCTCTTAAATGTAATAAAAAGAGAAGAAAACAAATTTTCCTAGCGAAAAGCCCAGTTTAAAAAGCGCCATTTTCGCCGAGCCGAGACTCTTTTAGTTTTGACGCCTTCGTTTACTCGCGAATTTTCCGCGGGGGAGATAGCGCCCTCTCGCTCTCATAAATATACATTTGCCTCCCTCGCACCTTTCCGCCCCACCCCCACCGCAAAACCACCCCGACATGCCTATAATATACACGGGGGAGCTTTGGACAATCCCGTTGTGCACAGTGCACGTGTTATGTCAACTTTACTTCGTTTGAACATATATCTAGAAAAGCTCTTGTATATATGTATAATCGATCCCATCTTCAGTATGAATCAACTCACACATACTAATTGGTATTAAGAATACCACACACACCTTTAGAATAACATCTTATTTAAATTATTAATTACAAACAATAATGTTGCTAGGGGCGCTTGATTTGTTCATTTATTTGAAATGTCCATAAATTGGACCTTAAGACCAAAGGGCTTGTCAATTAAATTTACTTACTAAAATTTAAACGAATACAAAATTGTAGTTAGGATCGTAATAATCTAATGTTAAGGCGTTGGACTATTGACACAAAAGTCTCGGGTTCGAATCCGCACATGGTCATATCGTTTTTAATGCTCCATCCATTCCCCTGACTCTAGGACAGGTACATTTGGTGAGACGGGCACCAAAAAACAAATTTAAATAAATTAGACAAGCAATATATATATTTATATTTGACCTAGGCAATTCTTATAAAAAAAAATCTTCGTATTTTCTAAGGATAAATATTTCACCTCGGAACTTATCTTAATAGTTATTAATGTTTTAACATTAAACTTATGGCTTTTAATTACTAAAGGTATATTTTTACATTTAATAGATATTTATGTAATTATTTATTTATATTGTAAACGCACAGATAAGGGATAAAATAGTTTTAGTCAGAATCGAATCGACTTTTTTATATTTTTTTTTATAATAATTCCTATGACCTATGTGAAGTATAATTATTTTGGGTCTCACTTAACTAGACCAAATGTGCATATGCTAGAGTCAGAGGAGATGGTGGTAATGAAGTGGTGAAAATGGTATAATCATGTGCGGATTCGAGACCGCGACCTTTGGGCCAATAGTCACACGCTTTAACGCGTTATCTACCCTGACGTTATCTAACACAAGCAGATTTTATCCTAAAATAAATATTACCAGACCTGATAAAGCATAATTCTATCTATACATAATTATATTTACCATGACGAGCTGCTGAATTACCTACCTCGTAATATAGCAATAATCTAAATACCGCCAGTATGTCATTAGTAATAGTAAACACTGTGTTCAACGGAGTTTTGCAGCGCAGCGGCATGGCACGGGGAATTCTGATAAAAGCATGTGTTTTTAGGCACTGAAAAATATAGGCACGCGGCTTTTCGCGCCAAAATACCTACCAACATGGCGGCCGGCTACTTCCGCCTACTGCATTATTCTAGAATAATCTAGAATATTCCGGAACGTTCCCTTTTCGCGCTTCGTATTGCGCGCCGCCTTTGTGGCGTTTGTTATAATAAAATGTGTGCATTGCGAAGAAATGGTTCTGCACCTCTGCTTCGAAAATTCGGTTCTAAGACTAATATAAATAATAAATAAAATACAAGGGTAATTTACAGGTTAATATTTTTTTTTTATATTTTAAAATATAATATTTATACATTTACAAATGCGTTTTTCTTAGAAAGTTTCATGATACACTTCATTCGTTTGACGAAAATCAATGTGCTCAAGTTTATAAATTGATATTATATCTAGAAACTGTAAAACACTACGAAAGGCTCGAAAGTCCCGTGCGAGGCACAGGAGGCATTATGATAAAATGTACCTAAAATTTTAAACTATTATATTATAACCTATTAACTATCTTGAAATAAAAAAAATGATAGGTGTGTTACTAAGGAAAAATAAATATATATACTGTCACAGCTGTCACCGTACGCCGTAACGGTGTCAAGGCTATTATCGATCGGCGCGGTATCGAAATTCCACACCATATGTTACAAAATTTAATAAATTAGAAGATGCTTTTTTTCGCATTTTTATATCATTTTTACTATAAATAGTTAAATAATAAAATTCTTCTTTATACATAACCGGGTACACTTTAGTTTTCCTTCTATCTAAGTCCTCACACATGTGTATGCACCCACATCCGCCTAAAATCCCACCTGGTATGACTCTGTTCACAGAGGTTAAGCGAATGCTTGTTTGGGTGTCGTTTTGTAACCACGGTTTATTGTTGTTATATTTCATATTTTAAAAAGTATGCAATAAATAAATAAAAACAAACCTTTCATTTACACTGCTGACACACTACAGAACAGATTCGATAGTGTCTGACACACTACAGAACAGATTCGGTAGTGTCTGTCACACTACCGAACTGAATCGATAGTGTGACATAATTTAGAACGTTCTCGGTTGTGTCTGACACATTACAGAACAGATTCTGTAGTGTCTGAAACACTACAGAAAAAAGTCTGTAGTGTCTGTAAGTCTGACATAATACAGAACAGATTCGGTAGCGTCTGACACTACAGAATCTGTTCTGGAAATAGGCGGTTTCTTTTTTAAATTTAATTAGAAACGCATCAAAGCGCCACCGCTAATGACCGATTAATTAAAACTAAAAATGTGTCGACCTGAGCGAGGGCTGGGCGCCGGACGGACCGACGCGGGGGGCGGGTGGTGGGGGGAAGGGGAGGTCAATTGGCGCGAAAATTAACGCGCCAAACGGCGTGCCTAGTCCGCTTATCGCCTACCGCCAATGGCCGGGGACCGTCCGTGGGGTTGTGGTCCCAACCCGTTTATGACTGGACTCTGGACAGGTGGACGGGATAGGGTGAGCATAGCGATGATAGGCCACAGAGCAATAGTATAATCGACCGAAGGGATCAGAATTCGGAACATGATATACCTACATAGAAAATGGGTTGCTCTATTTGGCAGGGAATGAATTTAATGCGACACGCTCATTTGCCCTAACTCGGGAGGATGCTCACAGGTGATTCGGTGCGGTCGGCTGTAACCTTATTTGTTTAATTATTTCAGGAAACAATAGATATGACAAAAATAAAGTAACAGTAAACTTAATACAATAGAAAAATACTTGGGATTAGGAAGTATGAAGGGGGTTGAAGAATTTATTTTATTACCAGATTACGTAATATAGTAAAACTTGTTACAAATAATAAGATTTTACATATAATTAATATACTACTCTAGGGTTAGACCTTGAGTAGACACTCTCTTGGATTCCGGGAAGGTAAGTTGTGGTGGTGTTGCTATCAATGGTGCTCAACATGCTATTGTAGAGCTTACATGCTCGGTTAATATAAATCCCTTGATATCCTACTTATATAAATAGGTCTAACTATAGATTAATACATTGTTGATGATTTAATCAACTTACCACAGAAGTAATGCGCGTAATATCGAAATGATTTAATAATTAATAATATAATTATACACATTAGAAACATGTTTTTTTCTATAATATAACAATATATATTTTTTTCTATGATCATAAAAGCAGACATTCGTTACATTTTGTCAATGGCTGCTAGACGCGAGCAGCTCGCGTTTCAAACATAGCGTTGTATTTACTTTCATAATTATTTACGCATATCAAGTCTACAGCTAAATTAAAATACCATGAACGGATCACGGAGATGTATTCTGACCATATTTTTAGGTCATTAAGTGGTTGGCTTTCAGCCCATTACTAATTGATTTTTTATCAAATACTATATAGTAAAAGGAATACAAATTTTAGAAACAAACAAGTACTTATAGGCATATATCAATAAATAATATACAGGATGTGTGAACTGGAAGTTTTGCATTGACGTCAAAGGCAGCTAGAATTAATTGATTTGCAAATTCCTTCTTGAAAACATAGGCATTTGTTATGTTTGGAAAAATGCTAAGTTGCATTTCACACGACGTGACTGTGAGACGGAGAAGAGCGCCAACGTAAACAGGCCCCTTAAAAGCTTTTTACCGTACACCCTGTATATTTAATAAAGAATTTATATTAATCTTCGTGGCCAGCCTGTGCGATCCTTCATCTTCGACACACCCCCTAGAGCTTCCCCCTTCCTGGATATAGGTAGACGCGCTCCCCAGCACCGAAAGACAAACAACCCGTCGCCATTGTGCTCCGTATCTCCATGGCAACCATTTATCATCGGACAATGGGCCGACGTCAAAGTTGACAAGTCTATTTGGTCTATCGCTTCCAAATACACTTATAGCCTAATTGGGTACAGATTTCGACGCCAGGATAACTATCGCGGGTTATAAAAAGACTTAACTATATCGCTTATAGGTTTATATTACTTATGCGATATATACTTTTATATAAACACCGTGTCCCTAAAAATAAATAGGTAAAAGGTCTGCGATTTCTAGTGTTATTTGTTAAGAAACTATACCAAAATTCATCGTGGTTACCGAGAAAGAACAATGTAAACTTTACGTGAAAATAGTAAAAGCATCATGTAATAATGTCTTTGTTGTGGGCGTTGGAATTCGCGCCCTGACCGAATTGACACCATCTGTTAAAAATATAATAAATTTGGGGTAGTTTTTTTTTCACATTTTTCATATCATCTCTTACTCATAATAGGTTACACAACCCCCTGTGGATTTCGAAACTTTCCTTTTAAGAGATTTGCAACATCTATTCTAAAAAAATCATAATTTACTTTAAGAATAACCTCAAAATTTTATTTGATGGTTCGTAGGTGTATTCCTTTACAAATATCGTGAATAATGGGGGTGGGGGCGTAAAGTTATGATACGGGGAGGGGGGGGGGGGGAGGGAGGAGTGGGGAAAACGAGCCCTAGGCAGGACGAAAAATTAAATGTCATTCTGAAGTCCTGCTCAGATTATATTACCGATAAAGTGTATGCTGCGGCGTGTTATCGTGTTTCGTTTTGTGAGATTAATAAGATGGTATCTGATATGACAGATGACTACGGGTAGATTTACACGTAACGCAAGCACAGCATCTTTATTAAAATCGGTAATAGTGTAGTTGGAGTGGCTAGGTAGTAGAATTTATCATTTATTAAGTACCTATACCGGTACATGGACATTAGGGTCAACGATTACGTAATGGCAAATTTAATTTAAAAACGCACGTGTCGTATATTAGAACACATGTGCCGACAAATCGACCCTAGTTGCACGGCTCAGTTTTCCAGTGATCGCATTGACGCCAGTACCATACACGTGCCCTGAGTAAAGGTTTTTGGTGAAGTTTCACCACCGTCTCGTCCGTCATGGAACGTAGCAGCTCCTGAAGGAATTCGATTTCAATCTGAGCTCCCAACAGTCGCTCTGTAAGTCTTAGCCATAATCTTAACGTAGATTGTAGAGGTTAATTATCACTTTCAATAAACTGTATTGAAACTTATCTTACTTCTAACCTCCTTGAGGCATCACTATACAGTGTGTGTAGGTAGGTCATTTGCTATTACCTTTGTCTTGAATTGAATACATTATTTTTTTGTTTGAGTAAGTTTGAGCGTTATTTAAATTCTTATATATCTATAATACGGTAAGTTTACCTCATCATAGCACACATTTTTTTAAAATTTTGGTAATTACGTCAGTTACAAGGGTGGTCAATTAGCGTGTGTTGTTTGCATTAATTCCCAGCAATACCTATGAAATATAACATTTAATGTTAGTAACAGCTGAAAAAATTCAATTACAGCTTGTATTTGTTTTTATTTTTTCATACATTTTTTTTTATACAATTCATTGTCAGTTTTAATTTTTCATGCAAAAATAAGATTTGACATTTATAGAAGATGGCATTAATAAACATTTTTGCTCGACATTGACTATTGAAAAAGGAACATTTAAAATTACATAAAATTCCCAGCTCGAAATTCATTCTGTCAATATAATTGTGTGATTGTATTATTGCACTCGACTGTACTCTTACCTCGTGTTCCCCACGGCGGCGGTAGAGTACCAACAAATTGTCTAATGACAATGATACGGGTGATTACACCACATAATTAGTCTGCGCAGCCGAGAGACGCCGTGACTGCCTGCGCCGTGTAATGTGTCCTTAAAACATTTATCAACGATTTTCGTCGCTTACTCACCGTCTCAGGATTTGTCCAGGTGACGTAATTATTCTGTGCCGATTTTAGATTATTTTGAAATATTAATGTGAGCCACAGTTACAATATACGCAACAGATTTAAACAGGTAAGGTCACTCCAATCTCACTCCGTTCAGAAAAACATTAATACTATTAACATTATATAAAATAGTTAAACACCAATTCACTTTAAGTCGCTCAAACAGAATGCGATTTTTATCACACAGCGCGGACTTCACCGATGCAAAATGGCCGCCTTGGCCACAGCTGTCAATATGTGAACTCACTGGAAAATAACGCGTCGAATTCGAAATATCACTGCATCTGAAATTAGGTTATTTCCTGTACTTATTCCTTACATATTTATAAGCATCGCCAGGATTCTTTTTATCTGTGAACCCGTTTTCCAAACGAAAACGGAAAGTTTTTAATATGATTCTTTCGATTTCTATATTTAATGAAAGTATTCGCAGGGTCCTTTGTATTTATTTTATTAAAACTATGAAGCTTGATTTGTGAGATTCTTTGTTTTAAGCATTCCCAGGGAATTATTAGTTTTTTCACATGTACTTAACTCTAAAGTCTCGTGAATTTGAATGTATTATTAAATCGGATAAATTCATCTGCGTATTATGTTTAACATTGTTTTTGTAAATTTTACCATTGCTTTGAGGAAATATACTTTTTCCTATAGTTTTCTCTGACGAATTAGCTAGAAAATTCATAATGCTTATTTATATGTTTATTTATTAAAGTACAATAAATACAGCGATACAATAAGATAATTCCCTAAAATTACATTTACATGGCCAAAAAAATGTACTAAATATGAATATGGTTGAAAAAACAAATAAAAAAATCAAACTAAAACAATATGTACTGTGCGTGGAGTGAGTGTGGTACCATTTGTGGCATGGACATGTTTGCATGTTTGTGTGTGTGTGTGTGTGCGCTTAGTGTAGTTTGTGTATATAAACCTACATATGTTACCTTTCGTACAGGGTGTGTTTCAGGGTGTAGTCACTGATGTCCTTTTAGGGGGATGATCGACAACTAAACTGGTCTCACGAAAACGATTTCTATTTAATTTTAAAGTGGTTTTTCTCTTAATTGGAAAAAAAAACGTTTTTTTTTTTGCTGAATAATGTTTGATTGTTGATATAGATTATACTCAGTGAAAAAATACAACCTGTATAATTCGATGTCAACGAACTTTATTGCATTGTTGATATGATAAATAAATAAATTTCTGGTAGGTAGTGGAGGGTCGCTGTCAGTGCGCACCGTATTGCAGACCGCGAGAATCCTCAAGACCTTAAGATAAGTAGTCCTAATTTTGGACTAATCGCTCCTGGGGCGGAATGGATGCCCTCGCCGACCAATCTTTATTGCCGCCCCGGACGAAGGCGGACGCGCGATGAAGGACTCCTCCGCGCTAAGAGTGTTGCCTTGTAGAATTAATGATGCAATTCCGTGCGCCGCGGTCGGGAGTTCGACTCCACCGCGCCCCGGTGCGGTTGCCCCCCGCCCATCCCCAGGGAGGGGTCCTGGGGCGGGAGGGAAGCTTGGGTATTTATAATTTGCCTGAAAACTAAGTTGCGGACTCCGTTACTTTGATTCTAAATAATTGCTGCAGGCATTATTGCGAGTTTCCGTGCCGGAATAGCTTATTGGCGCTCTAGCTGCTGTCGCCGGACTTCGGCAATCGGAATGGGTCGCATCGCGCCTCACCATTTCAAGTTTATTTATTTATATATTTGAATTTCAAGCAGCGTAATAATATTTATTTATTTATTTATTGACAGGTAAGCATAAAGCGTAACAACAGTATATGCATTTTTCAAAGGGTTAATTATAAGGCCAATTAAAGCTTACGCCTATGTACAAAAATATTTAAAACTTTGTTGTTGAGTTTAACGCTATTTTCGAATATGTATGTGTGATGTGTACAGTGTAAAAGTGTCTGTGAGGGTGTGTGGTTGTGTGTGTGAGGGTGTGTGGTTGCGTGTGTGTATGTTTGTATGTATGAACATCGTATATGTTGCGTATAAATTTTTTTAATTATATCGTATATATCGTATCTGTTGCGTAATTTTACTATACAACGCTTTTATTTTGAATCAGATTGGCATGAAATACTTTTTGAAAGAAACTCGAATATATATTTGAATAATATTTGAAAGAATATGTAGGAATAAATACAAAAATACCATTACTAAGAAAAATAAAGTAAAGGAAAACCTACTATACAATAATATTAGAAAGAAATTGCAAGTATTAAGGAAGTATATGTAAAGTGTGCATGAGTGTATTGAGAGGTTGAGGTTGTGTGTGATGTGTTTAAACTGAAATGCTAACTCTCTCATTAACAGACTTCACAAAACTATCAGGACTTGGTGAAAAATGTCAATTTCACCATAATTACATTTGCACGTATTTAGAATATTACATTTAAAAACAACTACATATACAGGGTGTGTCAAGACCACACGCGAAAACTTAAGGAGATGTTTATGTTCTCAATTACGTCTAAGAAATTGTACAAAGAACGCGAAAATAATTCACCCCAAATTTATTAATTTTATCGAAACGCTCGTGTAAATTCCCTTTTTGTATTTCGCTCTTTCGTTTGCTCTCCCGCTTTCAATCAGGGCAGCCAATGACCCGGCGCGCCGCGGCCTTGCGACCGGACGAACTTATGACAAAAAGTGTGCATTTTTTTTCGGAAACCATGATGTGTTTTGATATGAGATCTAAACAAAATTTGAAATCGCAGGGCCAATTAGCTGGATTGTTTATCGGGAATGTTCCTGTATTCAAACAAATATTTAAAATAAACATTTGTCAACAACTTAAGCCGACTACATCCATCTCCCATCACTTATTATCTATAATTAAATTAACAAGGGAATGAACTAAGTAAATGGTATTTCAAAAATATTAGGCTAAACCTATTAAATATAATGTAATTGTATGTTGTAATTGTAATTTTATGTTGTAATTGTAATTCAATGTAACTGTATGTTGCGCAGTGATATAGTTATGCTTATAAGAACGATGCTTTTAGTATAGTTTACCTTAGTACGGGCAATGCCTAGTTAAGTAGTACTTTACAAAATGTGAAATTAATGTTAAGTTACTGTCAATAAATAAATAAATAAATAAAATAAAAAATATAATAATACTGAAAACAACTGAAATCTACTTTCTATTACACCTTTGTGAGATTACCATGAATTATTGGGTTTATTTCGCCTGAGAGAGTTATTTTTAATTATATGTAGTTTATTTGTATTTCCCTTGAATAACTGTGGTTATTCTTTGTTTTTTTTTGTTATTGTTTTTGATTTTTTGTATTGTATTTGTTTTTTTTCGTTTATTATTACAATTTTTTCTTTAATCCTTTGTTATGTATTTGGAAAACGTGTACACGGGAAACCTGTTAAACAAATAAATAAAGGGAATGATAAAAATAATATTTAATTGTGAAGAATGTATTAGGGTGTGATATGATAGGGTGTGAGTGAAAATGTGTGGTGGTGTTGAAAATACCAATACTTTTTATTATTACTTCTGTGCTAAGAGAGTCGTTGATGTTGAGTATGAGGCCTCATTGCTGAAAGACAATCTCTACCAGCTGAACCAGGGAAGTCGCGTAAAAATATATAATTTTGTGTAAGCTGTGAAAAAAAAGTTGCTTCGCTCCCCGCGCGGCAACCGCGCCTTGCGCAGCGAGAGTGAGTATACACCCCCCCCTCCCTCTTTACACTATGCGGTTAGGATTTCTCATATCGAAAATTGTAGGGAAAAAGCCTACAATTAACATTTTGAACTTATCTTATCCCTATTAAGGGGGGTATGATTTTTTGAATTTTGAAAAACCAATTTTTCTCACCAATGGTTAGTGCTCTTAAAAAAGTTTACTTAGATAAGTTTTAGGCCTTGTGTTAGGAATAAAATAAAATTTAAATAAATTCGATATCTTATATACTAATAAAGTACAAAAATATTTTCACTATTTCGAAAAAATCCCAGGCAGTTGATAGGTTCGAACTTGACCGATATTTGGTGCGCTTAAATTTTATGTATCAATTTGAAAGTGATTGGTGAAAATTACGGCAGTTATCGTGTCCACAAGAAAGTGATATAGATAGATGTGAAATGCGAAGATATGTGGAAATTTTCCGGAAGTACCATAGTACCCATTGCAATAGGTAGCGTTTCAAATGAAATCGACCTAAAAGAAATAAAGCCGTGCTTAAAGTCGACTTTCATTTGAGTAAAGTTCATATCATTCGGGGGGATATTACCCATTGCGTGTTCAAAACTCTCAGGCGGCTCTCTAGGATATATTATAAGTTCTCACTTTACAAATAAACTTGCAGATTTACAAATAGTGTTTACTATTTAGACTCTTAGGAATCCACAGCATCTTTGTGGTCCATAATTCAATTTATCTCCAATTCGTCGTTCCCCCGCGTCGGGTCAAGCAATCTCCGATGAGAACCATCCGGAGTGGTGGGTCGTCTGGGGACCGCGAACCGATGTCGATCATTTTATTTGCATATCGGCGAATGGAATAGTCGACAAACTCAATCATCGGTCAAGATACCATCCCTAATGTATCGGTGATCGGTTCTGTGTTAACTCGAAATAAAGCCATGATACACTCGCTTGATAATTCCTCTTAAAGGTTTGATTTAAGTCACAATTAAATTTCTTTCATTTTTACATACATTTGAGCAGTTGATTTTCTTCTGTGAAAATGAAATTGAAAGAATCCGAAAATTACATTTTTCTAATCTATAACTTATAAAATGTAATTCTTTACAGATGTTGAAAGAAGTTGATGTCTGACGTTTTGATAAAATGTAATTATTTAAAAAAAACGGATTTTTCATGGCTATTAACTTTTACACAGTAGATATTTGCCCTTTTCATTCTTTAATAACCCAGATAATTATGAAATAAAATTAAATCAGTATTATTTTTCTTGTATATCTACTAAACAAGTGAATAACAACACTACAGAGCTTATATGCAGAAATGACTGGGTTGCGTCCTCTAAATGAAAATGATAATGTTGCTATGAATAAGATATATGTACTAGTCCCAAAATTTAAAGTTTTTAAATTATGCAAAAATATCGATGCTGCTCAATTTTTCAATTCAAAATTCTCTTTTCAATACAGAGGAAATATTTTACAATGCAATATATAAACAATATAATTATCCTCACTGAGGTTTGATGGTTAGGTACTAGACTTTAGTCTGTTCTAGAGTGACTATCTTTTTATTTAGTAAATCGTTTGAAATCGTGCGTCTATCGTCTAAATATAAAGAGAGAAATAAAACCCTTATTGAACCTCGTAATTTGGGTTTACTAGACATCAGCCTAGTAAAGTGATAAAATCCATGCAAACCTGTGCATAAGGAACCTTTATGTACAAATATGATTAGTTCAAATTAATTAGTAATACTGTAACATGATTGATTAATAAGAAACGAATGGATCATAAAACTAATGCTATTCAGCATTCCGTTTAATCCATTAAATATTCAAATATTACCCAATAGGTTAGTATTAACAAATGCACGTTAGTTACAGTGCGATATTACCCATAGCGTTTTCAATGCAGAGTAGAAATAAGCTCACAGACTAGTCCCGTTTGGTCGGTTGAAGGAAGGATTGTGTGACAACTGAAGGGCTTCTAGCGAGTTATTGGTATCAGTGATCAAACACCTTTTAATTTTATAGTAGGTATGGTTTAAGAGTTGATATTAATCATTTTGATTTTTAACGGTAAAACTGCGAGAATTATTTGATACATTACTTATATATTTTTGTAGTTATTACAATTAATTATTATTATCTATACAAATTGTTTTGTTGTACTATCGTGGATTTTGATCGAGACTCTTCAAAAGGCGGTTAGGTTAGATCTCTTTTTTTATTTTTTTAAATTTTACAGATAATGGATAAACGACGTTTCTTACTTTTAATATTACAATAAATGTATATACTTAGATTAATACATACACATTAAATTAGGTATTTAATCAAATTATATTGTACGACAGTTTTTGTTAAAAAGGATGACATCATATTTATTTATTTATTTATATTTGACAATATTGAAAATTTTTAAAAGGCTTTGCAAAATTATGGTACTTGCAACCAAGTACGTTTAACAATAATCGATGTGTAACTCCAACA
Organism: Neomicropteryx cornuta; assembly: GCA_020383195.1. NCBI lineage: Eukaryota > Metazoa > Arthropoda > Insecta > Lepidoptera > Micropterigidae > Neomicropteryx > Neomicropteryx cornuta. The sequence goes on along the minus strand of JAHKQU010000005.1, from coordinate 10,532,591 downwards.
ATAATTATTGCTGTCACTATATCATCATACTTTATGGTTGCCAATACCATATTTTTTCAGTGTGTTTGGTTTACAAAGGAAAATATTTTTTTAAATTATTTTAATCTTCTATGGAAAACGCGTTTGGCCACCTTAATACAGTCTTCAGTAGGTTTTGGTTCGATTGACCCCCTCCCCCCCCCGCCCGTGTCAAAATGCTCAAAGTATATTCTGCGTATTTTCGTTTCTTTTTGCATATGCTCCCCCGCCGAACCCCGACAGCCTCATCATTTATTAACGAGAGGGTGGAAACCAAATGTGCAAGAAGGAACAACTACCGCGATAGTAAAATGGCGGCCGGGGCGGGGAGGGGGGCGTATCCATGGAGATGTCAAACGAGTCCCGGCTGGAGACGACAATATTGTCGCCGGCTCCTGACTTGTTTAGACAATCATCTAAAAATATTGGTAAAAAAACGCCTGACCAGAATATCTTGAATCATAGCCAAGAACGCTCTCGAACGAGTCATCTTTCAAAGGACAAAAAAAAAAAAAAAATAAAATCGGTTCATAATATTCATCTTATTCGGGGGTCAATAATATAAAAATATTGATGTAAATCAACCAGTTCTTTTACTAGTGACTTTTGACAGTTCAAATAATATGAAATGAGATAAACATTTTGAGATACCATTACGTTAATTTTAACTAAACGTCTGTAACATTGTGTATTTTTCATCTATCATTTTTCTTCTATACTTTCAAAGAAAAGGGTTACGTCACTACAGCGTTTGTATGGAGAAATGACTCAGTAAAGTCATTATAAAAGAAGAGGAATGGCGATTCAATATTAGGTAAATTGATAAATATTTGGTTACTAGAAATGGGTGAATTAAAAATAATGTTATTATTGTATAAGTAACACCCTTTCTTTATTATTTTTAAAATAATAATAACAAAAAAATATATATTTGTGCTTAGGCTATTACTTTAAAGAAGAAAAATAACACTTAGTATTGACTTCTCTAAAAGTTAGCAGCCTCGAAAAGCCTGTATTTTCCAAAACATTTATCAAAATTTTAGACATAAATATCTTATTGACCGATCACAAGAATCGTGAAAATAAGACTACAGAAACATAGTTGTTTTTAAAAAGATGCAAATTTAATATATTTTTTTTTAATGTTTTTGTTTTTCATGATCAACAAAGAGCAGTGTCGGACTGGCCGTACTGCCAAGTTGGCATTTGCTGCGGGCCTTAAAGGCTTCTTGACCTACGAATTACGAATTACGTCTAGAACTTAGAAAGTTTATTTTTTTAATTTCTATATTATGAAGTTATAATTAAATAAAACCCAACAATTGCTTACTGATCGCGCAGAGAGTAAAACCTGACGCCCTATAAAAATAGAGCACTCGGATATCGGCTCGATAGGATTACCCCCGCCGTACTTGTAGCCGCACTCCCGTGCCACGCACCGAACGCAGTGCGTTTCGCTGCGGCCTGGTCGCGGCTGCCCCTCCCCGCCGTCGAGAGTGGCGGCTCAGCGGCGGAATCCTATTACAGCCAAGATGAAGTGGCGCTAAGCTGGGAAAACAAGACCTGGAGCCGCCATTGCAGAGCGGTTTGGGGCGCTGTTCAATAATTAATATTTCCTTCTCTCCAGAAGATCTGTTGCAACCCAAGTAGTGGTGGGCGGAGGATTTGTACCCTGCCCATATGTAGGAATTCGCAGGTAAGGCTAAGTTTCCTCCCTTCCTAACCAGACTAAGTCTGTACTAAGGAAGGTTTTTGTTTTTATTACAATTGTTTTTGAAGTTATAATTCTTTGGGCCCGTTGTACTCATTGGGATGGGATGTTGGTCAAGAAACCACGTCACGTGTTTTTATGAGTATTTTTTACGTTTGTCGAGTTGTAGAGTTCAATTGCTTCTTTTACGAAATATGTTTGTCGCGTTGTAAAGTCCCTTCCAAAATTTGAATCTAGTTGTCTGTGTTCTTTTTCACAAATTATACGAAAGTATACGAATATACGAACTTAATAATGATAATGTATAGATGTATAGTATAATAATGAAGTGACTTATAATAATATATTGAAGAGAATTATATTGAATAACAGAGAAAATGTCTTATATTTCATTTATATATCCTGTCTGCCTGTGTATGTGAGTGGGTGTGTGTGAGTGTGTGCGAATGGCCAAAGAAGTATAACTTCCACCGTCTGGTCCGACGCATGCCCAATTTTTTCGACAACTCTTCATTCTCTTTAATATTATTATCTACATATTAATACGCGAAGGGAAAACTTTGTACCCCTTTTTAAACACATTGCGAGTACGGAGGATCATGGTTACCGAGAAAAATAAATGTAAACTTTACGCGAAAATAGTAAAAGGATCATGTAAAAATGTCTTTCTTGCGAGCAATCAGTGTCAAGGCCATTATTGGCCTAATTGACACCATATTTTCAAAATATATATTAAATATAAGGATGTTTTTTTTTACGTATTTTTTTATATAATTTCTTACTCATAGGTTACACAACAACCCTCTTTAAGTCTTTAGAAATGGTCTTGTGACCCCCAAAAGTATGTATCGTCAGTCTTGAATGCTTTTTGACAGCGATTCGAAAATAAATATTTAAATTCATAAATGTCAACGTTAATTTTCCGTCATCTACTACGCTGTACATGATTATTCAGAGATGAGTTGCAAAAGCGACTTAACCCGAGTGCCGCAGGCAAGTGCGGTCGCGCGCTGGAGGCGCTTACAGATCCGCCTGCAGGGCCTAGCTGTCAAATCGGGGCAAAGTTCGAGATTGAACAGCTAGTAGCGTATAAATTTGATGAATTCGGTTTATAAAAAACACAAAATTTAGGTAGGTAATTGGATTGAAAATTAGTATGGTTTGCATGAACTCTATCCCTCGCTCGCAAATCTAATTTTATAGGGCAACAACATTAACAATATAAAATATAATTATTAACATTTATTTTATTTGGGTTAAAACAATTATGTAAAAAAGAGATCATATACAGGTGGTACACAATAAAATAATAAAAACGGAGAAAACAATGGTACAACGAACAAGTATAAAATAAAACCGATTAAATATTTCCACCGAGTGGGTATAAAATTAGTGTTTAACCTAAGAAATGCAAGGTGATGAAGAGAGGAGGAGGGAGAGGAAAGGGGAATTTCATGTTAAAGTTTGCTTTTTGATAAGTTTTTTGAATGGCACTAGGTTAACATTAAATATATTAATTTCTGGATATTATAAGGTTGAACACATTCTATAAATGGGGGTTCATTTTCCCCACTATTAGTTCTACGACTCGGGATGTTTAGTAAATCGTTTGCTCTTGTCACACGTGAAGGTACCCTGAAACGCATTAGCTCAAGTTAACTTTTTCAGCTAAGGATTCAACTTTATGAAAATGAGAAGAATCGGGTCTACTTGCAAAGTGCGTAGAGGACTTACGATCCATGTAACTTCAGGGACACTTCAATTTTTAATACTTGTATCGCGTATTTAGGATTCCAAATTTGGGAGCCATATTCTAAGACACTACATGCATACGACATTTCCGGCAGATTAGTAAAATGAATACTAATAGTTTAAACGCTTTTGCAACATAGTCAACATGTTTATCATACTATTTAACTTAACTAAGACAACGTTCTCTTAACATTGATTCTACCGACTATATAATCAGCTTTCTTTGAACTCCTTTGAACGCCGCAGTGGAATGCAGGCAGAACTACACCAACGTCATCAGATAAGCACCCTGCAGCGTATGACTACTAAATCGGTCACCTCGCTCGTGGTTACCAACCTCTTATCGAGCTCGAGGTGTCGACTTCATTCAGGAAGAGTAGGTTTATAAAACGTGCCGATACATACCCGACCATACCGTGGACCAAACGCGAACCTTTACGCATGTAATCACATTTCCATTCGTAGCCTTCAGTTCGAATCCCGACACTATACCGAGACCAATGTGCTTACTTAAAATGCTCTCATACACCCTACTGAAAATCAATATAAATTCAAGAAATAGTGTTTTTGGTGTTATTGTACGGATTATTTATTTAATTCAAGATTCAATACATAAAGACAGCTACATAAAAGCAACTTAAGCCGACTACAGGCATCTCCAACGTAACATTATTATCCATATCACCTCGTACCAGTACCTACAATGGTTTTATCCTTTTTCATTATTATCATTGTAACTATTATTAAAAGCCCATCGGCTAGAGGGATTTATTTAGCTGATACCGGTGCGCCAAGACACACCACTAGATTGAAATTGTTGCTTCTTGGTAGATTTCATAACGAAAGCTATCTATTGCAATGGGTACCATCTCATGACTTCCGGAAAATTTCGACATATCTTCACGTTTCACATCCCCTAGAACCCTCTATCTATCTTATATCACTTTCTTGTCGATACGATAACTGCCGTAATTTTACACCAATCACTTTCAAATTTATATATAAAAATTCAGTGCTTGTGAACTTGAGGTCAAGTTCGTTAATGAGTAAAATCATAACAGGGGGGCAGGAAATGGGGACGGGGTTCGAAAAAGTAAAATTTTACAAGATTTCGAATTAATTTAAATTCAATTTCGTACAATTCACGTTCGTACAATTGGAGTTTGCCAATCCCCTACTTTGACCCGGTGTAATCTACCTTCGTATTCCGGCGTTCTGAAAGGGATTTTTCTAAATATTAGTTACACACTAATTACGCTCAAAACGTAATTATTTAATAAAATACTTCAATAATGTTGATATAAATGTATCAAAATAAAGCGACCACTAACTAAGACAGCCTTAACTTAAAATTATAGGTAAAAACATATTTTAATCTATTAAGATTATATGTTTATGTTTATGATTATTTATCAATATACCATTTTATATATCAAATATGAATCTTTTTGTTTTGAAAGTACTGGTCTATGATCGATTTTAATTTTCGCACATAATGAAAAAAAATCAAATAAATAAAATAAATAAATCAAAATAAATAAATAAAATAATAAATACTGACTGTTATTGGTATCGTTGTTAAGACATCGTCTATCTCCGTCGCTCCCTTTTTGTTAAACAATAGGTAAGAGTACTCTCCTAAAACCCACGTTATTTATACGCGACATTTATATCGAAAAATATCACACGTTACAGTGGATCAAAATAAATCAAACACAGTAACATTAAAAAAACTATATTTTTTTTTCTAAAAATTTCGCTTAAGGCTGTATTATTAATATGGCCTAAATTAGGGACCCATATATAAATTCAGGGCCGGATTTCTAACTAGGCATGTGTTTAGGGACGGCAGCGCCAGGAGGATGGTAGTAATAATAAAAAAATGTAACTTAACTGTTTGTATTTTCACTAACCAACAACGCAAATCATATTAAAATTATTTTAATAGAATAAAGGTGAGCAAGAGACTTATTTTTTTATTTATTTTTTCTAAAAATCACTAAAACTAGCTATTTGTGTGTTTTTAACTAGGGTGTGTTCGAAACGGAAACTTTCCTTTTAAACGTACTGAATGGACACGAAGGGATTGAAGAGACCCTTTGGATAAATTTGTCAACGTGGGGCAAGTGACCGATACGGAATCAATTATACAGTGGCGAGAAAGAAAACTATTTTAATATAATAATTAATAATAAAAACTTCTTTCGCAATTTTCATTGGTTATTTTACAAACCTAATAAAGGAAAATCTAAGAAATATAATCAATATTTTATTCTGTCAATAGATGTACCCCGTTTGCACTATTTCAAATTTTATATACAAATTATTCTTTAAAAAAAATAGATTTTTATATTTTTTTTCTTCAACAGCAGGTATTATAAAACATATACAGGATGTATTTCAATTCAATGATGCCGTACTAGGGGGTCGATCTATATTAATAATCAAACATTATCAGCAACAAAATATCGTAGATAATGTTTACTAATTACGAGAAAACGAATTCAAAATTTAATAGAAATCGCTTTAGTCGTTGAAAACGCGGTCGATCGCATAGCGCGAGGTCGGGCGGCGAAAATTCGAGATCAAACGAAAAACAAACTTTTTGAAGTTATTACTTCTTTGCGCCCGTTGTACTCATTGGGATGGGATGTTGGTCGAGAAACCGCGTCACGCGTTAGGAGTAATTTTTTCGTTTGTCGAGTTGTAGAGTCCAATTGCTTTTTTACGAAATATGTCTGTCGCGTTGTAGAGTCCCTTCCGAAATTTGAAGTTAGTTGTCTGTATTTTTGAAGTTATACTTGTTTGCGTCCGTTGTACTCATTGGGATGGGATGTTGGTCGAGAAAGCGCGTCACGCTTTAGGAGTAAAATCCGTAGAGTGCCTTTTTATACGTTTTGTGATATATTCGTTACTTTCGTATAATTTATATTAATGAAGTGACTTATAAAAATATATTGAATAACAGAGAAAAAGTCTTATATTTTATTTATATATCCTGTTTGTGTGTGTGTGTGAGTGGGTGTGTGCGAATGACTAAAGAAGTATAACTTCCACCGTCTTGGTCCGACGCAGATCCAATTTTTTTTATTAATGTTATTATTTTAATTATGAATTTTTTGCTTTTGTGAAACTAGTTTAATTGTCGATATAGACCAACCTCCTAAAAAGACTATAATACTACTATATATAATACAAAGATTTCTATAAATTTATATACACATGTATAATCACAATAGGTTTTTATTAGATATTTTTTCTTTTATTTATTACACACACAATATTTTAACACCGCGCAATATAATTGTGACTGTACATTTAAACCTTATAAAAATGGCGCCAAAGGTTCGTACTTAAGTGTGAACAGGGCCGCAAAAGGGGCGACAAGTGGAGGGCCAAATCTATCGGATTTTTCACCCTTTCCGGGGCTAATCCGCTGAGACTTCGACGGTGAATTTAGGGTTCACTTCAGCTGGCATGTTTTCTCGCCTCGTTGCGTTATAGTGGATCAAAATAAAACAAACACAGTAAGATTAAAAAAACTATATTTTTTTTCGAAAAATTTCGCCTAACGCTGTATTATTAATATGGCCTAAATTAGGGACCCATATATAAATTCAGGGCCGGATTTCTAACTAGGTGCGTGCCTAGGGATGGCAGCGCCAGGAGGGTGGTAGTTTTTTATAAAAAATTGCTATATGTATACCATAAGAAATAATAAAAACCATGTAACTTAACTGTTTGTATTTGACCAACAATGCAAATCATATTAAAATTATTATAAAGAAAAAAAAACTAATTTTGGTCTGACGAAAGTATCTGGGTGCGTGTTTTCTAAAAAAACCTATGACTAAATATGGTACGGTGAGCAATAATCATTTTATCAACTTTTTCGTAGAAAACGTTTATAAATGTTGGTATTGTAGGTAATGTAGGTATTTTGTATAGGGAGCGGCTCTAAGAATAGTGCCTAGGGTAGTAAAATTCTTAAATTCGGCCCTGATAGAATGAACCCTTGACTTGACGTGTAAAAAAAGAGATAGTTCGCGTGCATTACCTCAAGCGATGCAACTATCTGTGCATTCGATATTAATTTTTCTTTCAGCATTCTGGTTATATAATGTGTCTGAAAATTTTTATATAAGACTTTTATATAAGTAATGTAAACTTACGGCGAACGCCAATTATAACGTAAGGAATCATCTAAATACGGTATTTAAGCAAATTATACACACTATTATTATTACTATTACTTTGTGTTTTTATATACATACATACACATTCAATCGAATCGCCTTTCAAGGTCAAGCTTTATTTGCCTTTGGCTGTAAATTAATTGATGAATGATTCGTTATTGCTTTATGAATTAATTATTATTATTATGATTAACCATATTAATACTTGTTTTATTGTAAAATGTTTTCTTTTCTTTTTGAAAAGTCATATGATAGTCTAAATTGCTGTATAATAATTAATTGCAAAGCTGACTTTTTTATCATTTAAGGTATAATATTAAATGTTATTATTGTTTAAACAACAAATTAAATAAGAAATAAACATTACATTTACCTACCTATACAATTAAAATATATAGTATAAAGACGAAGTATTCAAAATTAGTAAATACAAATAAATTTAAAAATTACTATTTAAAATAGTTGTTTCCGAGTGAACAGACAAAAATATATCCAATACATTAATAAATTAAAATGGTTTTCGTAAATTTCACCACCAGCGTGAATAATTATCCTTATAAAAGATTTATTTACTTCATTTGAAAGTAATTATAAATATTTTTTTGTATTTTGGTATTAATTTGTACTAATTTGTCTTTGGACTAGAGGTATTTGGTGTGTTGGAGGTGTGGGGGTGTTGGTGTTTGGGTCCTGTTTACCTAATCGGACAAAGCCGCGGCGAGATAGCCTCTCCATCATCAGGATAGCAGATCCTCCCCAACAATGGGTGCCAATTACAGCCCCGTACGAGTTAACGCCGTTAGTGTGCGCGGTTAATAGACAACGGAATATATATTGGCCTCATTAAAACGCCACATAACGCCGCGTGTCGCCTACCCCACAACAAACGTCACTCTCTGTATATTATATAATAACATTACTTGAATGACATACAAAAGCATTCTGATCGCGAAAAAAAATTACACTGAAATTGCAACGGAAATACGAATATTGTGAATCAAGTCAATTTGGCATTTATTAGTCATTTTCTCGGGTCCATAATGGGCCCGGGGCCTTTTGACACATATTGCGGTGAGGCATTGCGGGAGAACCGCTAAAATCGATTATTTTCATAAGCGATACTGCTGAACCCCATAGACCTCTGACATTGACCAAAATATGTTATTTTTGAGAAGAAAAAAAAACAAAAAATCTGTTTTAATAATAAAAGAAAGTATTAAAATGTTTAAACATCAAAAACATGAACCAAAAGATGCGCAAAAAAAATGTACTTACTATTTATATTCCTTGAAAAAAATTATGCTAATTGTATAAAGAAATATAAATATTCCTATAAACTACTATTTAAAATAATGAAACAGCTGAAATTGAATGCGTCCGCCCTTTACGCGTGGAACTAAACAAATGTTTATTTATTTATTGACAACAATTACATACCTATTTTATAAAGTTACAGAGTCGCGTACATATTAAAAATAGTTTTGATCAGCGAGCGTTTGGTACCACTGCAACCGCTGTTCGCTGCTTTCTATCCCAAAGAAGGCAGTTTAATTTTTTCTTCTTTTTTGACTAAATAAAGCTGTCTTTGTCTGTTAGCTGCGTGACAAACGGCGTTGACATGGCCTTAATACTTCGGACACGGTAACAGATTTTGCAACATGGTGGTAGCGATTAAGTTGTGACGTGACGCAAGTAAAAAGTCACGCATACAAACGTAGAATTCAGGCCTATAAAATCGACGGATGTGTGTTATATTTCATATTTAATTGATTTAATTCAAGATTTTACTTATGTTTAACATAATTATGAACTCAGAATCGCGAGCGTTTATTGAATCATTTATTAATAATAAATAAATCAAAAACCTTATTAGCACTAACAATGGCGCCCTGTAACAATTGCAAACTCTAACATGAAAATAGGGGGACCTGGAATTTCAAATAGACAAAAGCAAGATTTTTTGCATTAACTTCTTTACTTTGGGCCACGGGTCTGGGCAATTTGGCTGTCAAAACAAAAAAAGCCTTGTCTTTAAATTAGTAGGTAAAAAAATGAACTGACAGATTTGATGTACGGTGAGTAGAATCATGCTTCTAAAATAGAAGGTTAACGTTTAGTAATTTTATATTATAAATATCAAAATAATTTCAGACATAGTCGTAGTTATTACGTTTCTAGCGTGACAATTTTTTTTATGAGGATTCGTCATTACTAAGCACATAATAAGAACCATTTAACCTTAGAATTACTCATTATTATTTTTTTTTGATTACAAGGTCAGCGTATTCGGAAACGCTAAAAGGTGTCCCAAAAACACTGACTTACTATAGTCTGTTAACTTCATACATAGTGTAGCTTTTAATAGAGAATAACTTTCCTTACGACAACTATTTTAACAAATTCTGATATCTACAGAATATCGATAGACCATTACCGATAAAATCCAGTTAATTGGCCCTGCGTTTTCAAACATGATTTGTAAAGACAACGGTTTCCGAGAAAAGTAAATTTAAACTTTACGCGATAATATTAAGCCGTTATTATTTTGGCCACACTCGAGATATCGATCGCGTGTTGCCACGCCAAAGGCGATTTACACCAATGTTTTACTAGAATTAATACATTTGAGGACGAGTTATGTTTGCATTTTTTAAAAGCTTTTAATTAGCTTGCAATGTTTATATGTCGGTTTGGGTTAAATCTTGCAAGCTGAATTAGGACCACTTCCTCTTATCCTACGGAGGTGAAATTTGGCACATTGATTCAGTTCCGATGACGATGCATTTTTATGGTGAGCATGACCTGATCCTATACCCAGGAATGGTTCCAGACGAGGGAACTCCTCAACGGTCAACGGGACTGACACGAAAATTGTAAAAGCTTGTTTTTAAAAATGTATTTTTACTAGGGAATATAAACACCCTTAGTCGACAGTCGACCTTAAAATTCGGTGCTTTATTATTATAGGGTGTCAGGTTTTACTCTTTGCGCGGTCAGTAAGCAATTGTTGGTTTTTATTTAATTACATTTCTCAGAAATAGAATTAAATTTTTAAAATCTGTCTAAATTAATCTGAATTAATATTTACCCTTTGGCATCACGACAAGAGCTTTACTTCGTCTTTTATAAAATTTAAAAGTCAAGTAAATCGACTATAGTCTAGTTATTAGAGCGTTCGACTACTGAACCAGCGATGGCGGGTTCGTTTTATCATTTTAACGCTTTATTACCACCATACATTAGCACAAGTAAATTTAGCTCAGTTGAGTGCGGCGCAAAATAATTATGTATTAAAATCATGCGCCAACATTAATACAATATAGTATACGCGCTTCTGTCGCTATTGCAGAACAGGGTTTGCTAACACACACACACATTTGGCACGCTATGAATAACAAGTCCGCTTAGTACTGTTAATCTTAGTGTACCTACGATAATTGAAGGTAGATTACTTTAAACTATCATTGTAAAATGTATATTTATCGTGTAAAATTGTAACTGATTAATAGGTATAATGAAATGAACATATTTGTAAGGTACGTACTCAGAAAAGAATAAATAATAATAATAATATATTTTTTTTAAATATTAAATAATAACGTAATCAAAATCATAGGAAAAAGGGTCAAAATGAATCGAAATTAATATTTATCCTTTGGGTTGACCTTAAGTTTCGAGAAAAGTCTCGAGGCATCTGTATAGGTACGTATTTGCTAATTACTCATTTAATTACTTTTATATTACCTAAATTCAGTCAATAACGGTTAAAAATATGATTATAGATGTTTTAACTGAGCATCTAATACTTGAATGCAGTATCGAAACCGTAGTCTAGTGGTGCTTATAGGTAACTAATGCCGTATTCAGCGGCTGGTGATTTGAGTTAACCAGGCGTTGACATTTGACCATTATCGCTGACCATTAAGCCAGCTTGTCCCTGTAAATGTGTTGCCATTATGTCGCCTTATCAATATACATTATGCATGGGAATTGCCATTTCCAAGCGGGCTGTTGGCGCAGGAGGAAAATGCGGGAAAACCCAGGTTCGATTCTCGTTCGCGGTTGAATTCAAAGATTACGGCATCTACGAGTACATACCTGAACGCTACAAAAATGCAAATTTTACAGGTTTCAAAGGCGTTAGGAGAGATATCCATAATATATATAAGTAATCTAGTTTATTAACAATAAAGATAATTTATTATAAAATATTATAATTTATTAATTTATTATTTATAATCTAAGGAAATTTACATGTTACAGAAATTGCGTCTTTTGAAATCACCCGCTTCTGAAACCAGAAACATACCATATAAAATAAATATAGTTTTATGGCGAGAATAAAGCGGACGAGGGATTTACCTAAGCGATTTGAGATATATGGTATAACAACTTATGGTATAACAGAAATAAAATAACAGCATTTGCTTAAAATTGTAGATTATTGTTTTAGGTTTTAAATATGCAAATGATAATTATTGCTAAAAGATTTTAAATGTTCATAAAATGTATAATTTTCTTTTATTATTATTAAAAAACAACTAAATGCTATCAATAGTTCATGTAAAATAGTAGGCCACGGTTTGTGTTATATGCGCCGTTATGCTGTCATAGAACTTACACCTTTCCGTTTATCGTGGAAGGCTTCTTTTCGCGGGCAACAATTTGTAATTTAGAATAGTTCAAATTGTGTCCTTCGTTCACGTACGCAGTCCCCTTATCCTGTATAAACGTCAGTCTACCGGGTAATTCGAATCAATTTCAATTTTATTGTTTTTCAAAATAATGTATATAGAAATCACATTAAAATCAAATAAACAAAAAATGTTTATAAACAGACTTAAAAAATCTGTTCAATAAAAACAAACAGTAAAAACTACAATATTAAATCCTGCAAATGCAAGAAAAAATATAAACATTAACCCAAAGAAAAATTATAATATTTACGTAAAAGAATATATCAGTAGATAGATTGAATTAAATTAATGGGCCGGATTAGAAAAAATATAAAACGTATCACCTATAAGGTACAGAGTAACTTCGATTTCCACGTAACTATGTGATTTTAGGATTTTGAAGTTTTAATCTGCAAGCATTTTAATGTGTCAAAAAAGTTAGTAAAATGGACAGCTGAAAAATCCTATTCAGATTTTTAAACGCACAGTAACTTTATGTTTTCAAAGGTTGTTCAGTTTGAAGTGTTGGATAAATATCCGGGAAAAAGTTCATCCCGCGGCCTGCGGTAGTGAAGCTACAGCTGATGGCGGTTGCCTACTATTAAATTTATGAACTGCCAGTCTATAGTGCCTCAGGGAGCCATCTCGGCTCGTATTACACCCGCTATATTAACGTTTTGCGATTAACGAGCAGCGTGTGTCATATGCCACTAGCTTTTTACGCTTTTTCCAATTTTGCAAGATTGCCCTTTTGATGATTGGAACACCGCAAGGAAATGATGATAGCAATTACGTTTCAAACGTTTTTGATGTTTAATTAAAAAAACTGATTTTATATTATAATTGTTCATAGATTTTCAGGTTTCATCTGGACCTACTCGCCAGTGTGAGACATTCCATCTGTCATGGTTGAGTACGAATTATGCACAGAATTCATATATACATCGATTGAGCACCATCACTACCTTTATGACGTTATGTTTTGATTGTTTTTAATTGTTTAATCAGCTGTTATTTTATTTTTATTGGTTGTTTTTTTTGTTGTTATTTTTTCAATATTTTCAAAAAATATGTCATTCATTTATTAAGGCGATTTGACCCTATAGGATCAGTTGAGCCAACAGATCTACTCTTGGCTATTCCAAATCGCAAACGCATCTCCCGATTACTGTCGAATCTTGTAGTTTTCGTACTGATAAATTGAGCTATAAATGATAAACTGATAATAGATCTTTTTTTAGTTTAATTGCTCACTAATAAAAGACATTAAAGTGTTAGGAAAAATAGTGATTGAAAGGTAAATGAAGGGTCTAAAACAAGTTTCTTTTAATTTCTACATTATGCGGCTCTAATTAAATAAAAAATATCGAATTTCAAGGTCTACTGTAAATATGCTTCGCCTTAAGACTTCTGAAAGTCCATTTGACCGCAACCACGAACTCAGGTCAATTTGCTCTGAGGTTTCAGCCAATGGCGTGTCGAATCCCGCGGGCGCGTCGGCCAATCGCTGGCCGCATGAAAAATTCAAACGTCGAAGGCGAATTTACAAAATAAATCGAACACTGAATTCGCAGTAACGCGGCCGTTGGGATGGCAGGACGCCGCGCGAGTTCTTTTTTCGAATCTCGGCGGGCGGTTCAGGTTCAGGTTCACGCGTTTTCAGGCGCCCGCTTATACGCCGTAGAGATCTGCCTATTGGTAGCTATAATAATATACGTTCACTGTAATTTTTTAAATATTTTTTTACTTGAAACATAATAAGGTCTAAAGTTGATGCAGTATATGCATACAAAATAATCTCAGGTGCAGTTAACTGCAGCTCTCTGCTTGAGCTAATGCATCTCAGGGTACCTTCACGTGTGACAAGATCAAACGTTTTGCTAGACATCCCACGTCGTAGAACCAATTATGGGCAAAACGAACCCATTCATAGAATGTGTTCAACCTTCAATTCAAAATACCCAGATATTAATACATTCAATGTTAATTTAGTGGCATTTAAAAGACTTATAAAAAATGAAACGTTAAAGTGAAATTTCCCTTTTTACTTACCCTTTCCTCTCCCTCCCCTTCTTCTCATCTCTTCATCTTGCATTTTTTTAGGTTAAGCACTAATTGTATACTCACTCGGTGGAAATATTTAATTTATTTTATTTTATACTTATAAGTTGATGCCATAGTTTTCATTTTTTATTTATTTATTTTTTTTATATGATTGTATATGTACTGCCTGTATATAATTTTTCTCGTGTAACTGTTTTATTTCCCTAATAAAGATAAATTAAATTAAATAATCTACATACCGTGTGTAACGATCCCTCTTTACGTAAACTTTAAGGGGTGTTTTATACACTATTCTAGTTATGATTTTGAATAAAAAAATGCTAAAATCATTTATAGTGTATTTATTTAAGTGTTCATCTGTAATAAAGTTAGATCACCAGTACGGCATTATTAATTACGGGTTTGCACCCTAAAGGGCCGATTACAGTGTTTTAGATCATTACAAATTCATTGACATGGCCTTAATGTGCATATACGTACGAAGAAACATTTGCGGTGATAATGGTGTTATTGAAACCTCTGATTTCATGTCTATATTCTTACATTAATCCATAAGGAAAATAGAAAACAAGTATTATTACGATCTAATTAACTAGAGAGCGGTCTAATAAAAAAAAGTATCCGCCCGCCCAACCGCCCGCCCTAGCCGAGTTTGGTCGGATTGATTGGAAAGTGGTTGGACAAACAGTCCGGCGGAACGGCCACGTGTCAAAATCATCCCCGCAGCTTATTTAATTATATCGCCGGGCTTGCGCACAGGGAGGGGGGAGGGGGGAGGGGGAAAAGTGAATCAGAGCCGCATTGGATATTTATCCCGCCATCGACACCGAACTACAGCAAAAACAGGGGTGAATTATGCCAGTATTAAATGATAATATTTTATAATTGATAATAAAATATTATCTTTTATTTTCTCTTTTCCAAGTTTTACAGGTTCTTCCAAGATCACTCCCAAGGACTTAAGGGGTTGTATATGTTCCCTATAATGAGTAAGAAATTATGTGAAAAAATTAAAAAATAATTCATCCCCAAATGTATTCTTTTATAAAAGCGCTAGTGTCTATTCGCTTTGGCGTGGCAAAACGAGATAACGCGCGCGGGTTTGACCGCGGCCATTCAAGTGACAAGATTTAATATTATCATGATATTATAATTATAACATATTAATATAAGATAATATGCAATTACTTTTAAAAATATCAATTAGGCAACACGCTCATTTTTGGTTTAGGTAATTTAACATGGATATTAGGAGCTATCTGCTTAAAAATAAAGGTATTTAGTGGTGGGGTGAAAGGATTTACCACAGCTGAGGTGGAAGGATGATATCCTTAAAACATTTGAAAAAAAAGCAACGAATAGAAATACATGGAAGGAAATGGAGAAGGCCTACCATCCAGGAGTGGATGCCGACAGGCTGAGGAAGATGAAGAAGTGTGGTGACGTGGTGGTAGTTGTCAAATAAATTAAAACGCTACTTTCTACTGTCAGGAGTTTCATCCTACCACTACTATCAATGTATTCGCCTTAATTCAAATGTGCGTAGAAATAAAATGAAAAACATGTCACAGATGTTTTTCTGTTAAACTGACTACGGATTTTTTTTTATTTGCAAAATAATTCATAACATATTTCAGCTCTAGATGTCCAGAAATTGGACCTCCGACATGCATAATGGGGATTAAAGTGTTTCAAATATCATTGTGTCTGTTTTTACTTGTATATTCTTATTTTTATTAATAAAAGAAAAACAATATAATTTCAATGAAACTGGAGATTTTTAGTTAGTGCGCATATTAATCAGATTTTTTTATAAACTCATAAAAATATTATCTTTTTGTTTTATATTATGACATACCATGATAAAAAACTGTAATTGTGACAAATCTTTTTAAAGAAATGGGTATTAAAAATTGAATGATTTCGTTTTTTGTAATTTTATGTATTTGCCAAGATTACAAGCAACCTTGTAACATAAGTATAGTAGACGAAAAATGAAATTGCAAAAGAGTCATTAGAAAGCAATTAATCTTGATCCGTAGGATAACGACATTTTTTTAGGGGTGAAAATATGTGATATGTGGGGTGATTTTGATATGTTTCATACATACAAATAATACGTTTAATGGAAATCACAAATATTCACCGAATGTTGGTAAATTAAAGTAAATGTATGTTGGTAGGTAGCTAATATTTCCAAACACGTAGGAATTTACTTTTTACAGTCTTTGCCTAGTTAGGTAGAACTTTGCTTAATATATGTAATATGTAAATGAATAAAATAAATTTAATTTTACTAATAATTTTCCTAACAATTTGAGAAGGGAATATGGGTATTCATTATTCTAAATGGATTAATTATTTATTGTCTGATCTTCCAATGTTAATAGTAAATAAACTTTTTTGATTTCATAAAACTTTATTAAAAATAGCTTTAAATGTCGCTTCGAATGCGCTAGCTAATAAATTCGTGTTTATTTATTCGCTTGATCATCATCAATTACGCACATCGTGTAACAGAACAAACACATCGGCACTAACTACCCTCTAAATGGAACGTTTGGCAAACAGGCAATGAGAGATTTACCTCCGAGACACATTTAGTTCCGTCCATCGCGGGCAGATGGCGCAAGCGAACGCGCACATGTCGCATGCGCGCTTTTTTATATCTCCCTGGACGCGCATTGCTGATCTGCATCTCAAGTCAGCATTTTTTTTTGTTTATGGTTATTTTTTTTTCAAAAAATATAAATAAATAAATTATTGCATAGGACATTTAGTGTAAGGTCACAGTAACCTGTGTGGGTTAAAGGTCAACGAACTTAGACTGTATTATTTGTCTACAGTGCATTAGTAAGATTTAATTAAAAGACTAAAATAATTGCTTACATTGTCAAATAATAAAAATAACATATTGCATAGCATAGATTAATGTGTACTTATATACTTACTGACTACATACATACATAATAATATATTCCATGATATTTTTTAACATGTTTATACATCTTGAATTTAACATGTTTATACAGTTTAAATTTAACATGTTTATACAGCTTGAATTTAACATATTTATATAGTTTGAATTTAAAATTACCACTGTTATTCAGCATGTTGTTATATATGTATAAATAATAAAATAAAACAATAATAAAAAAAAACGTTGATAAAATGCCTTCCAATTACAAGAAAACAAATTCAAAATTTTATAGAATGAATAGAATGTTATAATGTTTGAAATTTTCGAAATTATTTTTTTTTTGTGAGACCGGTTTAGTTATCGATATAGATTAAAATCCTAAAAGGACAGTGTTTGTTTTAAATATACCCTGTACAAGCATTAAAAAAATAAGTTATACAAAAAAGAAACAGAAATATATAATAATTCGCTCTTGACCTAACCCAACATTTTAATCAAATAATTTGTATCTCATCGACTTTTGTAAATTTCATATTATATTCATGAAATAGCAATAAAAATTGTCTATGTATGAATAAATGTTATTTTATATTTGATTTGTATAGAATCAAAAGCAGCAATCTGTCAAAATTATCATTTTTACAGATTGCATTGCATTGATTTTGAAACTTCTTCATATTTACCACAAATTGAAGCAAGAAATGACCCTATAAAACGCGTTGAAAATATTAGGTTAGAATCAAAACCTGCATTCTGCAGCCATGTTAGAATTACTTATGTTACTGGTATTAAAATATGATTGCATACCCACACCTCTGTGTTTTATTGTGACGTCATTAGCAACATGTTTGAAACAAAAAACAGATATTTGCAAGACTCAGTTCCAAAAAAAGTGATTCTCATGGCGAACAGGTTGCGCCCTACATATTTCTATAATAAAAAGAAAGTATCAGAGTGTATCGACGCATTTCAGTTCTAATATATTTATATAAAAATAATTTCGCGAGTTTATTAAAAAAACAATGTATTTTACTATATAAGCAGGCTTTTGGCAATACGTTACCCGGTAGTTATTTGCTTTGGTGCGCGGGGGATATCGGTCATTTCGGGACCTCGGGGATGTTTGCGCGTTTGTAGAACATGGACGTTAATGGTATTTAATATTAGGGTTAATTATGGAGCGGTGCACTTTTTTAAGTATAAAATGGTCTCTAATAATTTTATTAAAAAAAAAACATTTATTTAATTTCTATGTAATATCACAATTAGTAATTTAGTATCATTAGTTACAACTATAATAATATAAAATACTTACTAAACGATCAGCAGATGTATATATAAAATAAATCTAAATAAGGAATAAATGTTAACACTCGAGGAAAACTTTCCAATTCACAGATTTAGTTTAATGCGGTCTAACCTTAAAATATATAATGCCATCCGTCAATAAAATTATAAAACTGTGTTTTTTGTAGATGTTTGCGACATCTGCATCGTGTTTTAATTACTAAAGGGTGGTTTATAATGTTTTGTTCGCAGTTGCGCAATTTACAACCACTATAAGGCATACATATGTATAGTGGTTGTATATATTCAATGGTATCAACACAGCCGTTGATACAAATAGGTTAGCTCGCTTAGTTTTGTTATAAATGCTACGAAATAAAAAATAAATAAAGTCCAGCTTATATTTTCTATTAATGTATCGTTCTCCATTTTTTAAATGTCTCATATTTTTTCTGACATCGATTTCAAAATACATTTATTTTTGGCTTCTTCTGGCCTGTTTTTTATGTCATCTACTTTATCATTCATGTTACTATGGGCTTGCCTAATTTCTTGGCACTCTTAGTAGATGGTTTGATTGCCGAATGTGTTAATACCGAATGTACTAATACCGAATATGTTAATACCGAATATGCTATGTACTATGGACATATACCTAACCTAGCATATTCGGGGGGCTTGTATACTTTTCATTATTGTTTTATCTAAAAACATTCAGGAAAGCAACATATTTACTTTTCTGATATTTTTGTTAGTATATTTCGTATTTCGTCATTTGGATAAACAAAAATTATCAGCGCAGCACGATTAAGGTATTTAATACACCAGCAAACTACCGCTTTCATCAATTTTTCACTATTTCATAAAAGACGTCAAAAGCTTACTCACTCACCTATTTGATGAAGATCGTTTCAATTTTCGCTTCATTTTTTTTATCAATAAATCCGTTTAAATAAAAAATTCATTGTTTTTTTTTATTTAGAAATAACTCAGTTTTTATTAAAGATTTTATTATGAACTATATTACTTATTTCAAAAATAAATACTATTTTTGACGCCTATTAAATTATAATAAAAATAAGTAATAAATAATTAAATATATTATTATAGATAAATGGAGAGATTGAAGAAAATGAAAAGTCTTGTGGAACAATAATGGCGACATTTGTTCCCGCGATTTCGCTGATAAACGAATTTCTTATGATAAGTACGTCATTGTAATATAATAGTGGGTAAGTATAGTAATTCCCCTGGGCAATTATTAGTGTCAAGTTGTCCCTTATTAATGGCTCCGAGGGCCCCGTTCGTTTTCACTGCCACTGCAGCAGAATCGCTTGCTGAAGGGTCTTTATAAGCGCAGCTATTTTTATTTTTATTATACCCGTATTTTGTAACAAAAGTTATTAGATCACAAATATATATTAAAATGTGAATGTTAATGCCTAAAATCTGCATTTAAAATGCATTTCAAATCTGCATTTTTTTTGTGTATTTTTATTTTTAGGAAAATAACAATTGCTATGACCTAGCCCATAGCTGCTGGAAAATAAAGGGATAGGTAACAGTAGGTGAGTAGGTTTTAGGAAAACGTGACCGAAGGGAGGGGAAGGAGAAAGTGAAGGAAGAAGGGAAGGAATGGGAGAGGAGGGGGGACATAGATGACGGCGGTTAGTGAGGCTGGAGGTTAAGATGTGATCAGGGTAATGAGTAATGAATTGCGGGTAAGAGATATGAAGGAGGATGAGAGGTAGTGTTGATGAGTTGGGGGTGATGGATTAGGAGGATGTCAGGGCGGGTGGATGTAAAGGAGTGGGCCTAATGTATAACGATGGGTGGAAAGAAAAGGTAGGAGAGGCGAGTGGGAGAGGTGGGAGAGAGGAAGGTGAGGTTGGTGAGCTGGTGGATGAGAGCAGGAATTGTAAGAGAAAGGGAGATTAGGGTGGTTGGTGAGGCTGAAGCTGAGGGGAACAAGGAAGTTGAAAGATAGGAGTCAGTCATGGTCAAAGCTTATTATCGATCAATGTGGATTGATTTTTTTCCGAATCGTTTCCATGAAGACCTAATTATTGACCGAAAAAATGCAGTTTTTAGCCGGTCATTTCTTGACACGAGGAATGCGTATTGAGGAACATACCACAAATGGTTTATGAATAAAATATAGAGCTATGAGAAGTACAACAGTCTCATGATCCTGTGACGGTCATGAGAGATGGAGTCGGTCTCGACACTGATTTTTGAAGACAAAAAAATGTGTTTATCGTGATTCACATCGAGTACTGATTTTTCCTTTCATTTCTAAGAAAATATCTAAATTTTTACCAGACAAAAAAGGAGTGATATGGTATGGTATGGTATATTCTTTCGATATGGTAGCGAATTTCTCGAGAGTAGTCCAGTAAGTTAAATTACGTAAAATTAATCTTTTCATTTCACTTTCCGTTCAAAATGCTTACATGCCGATTTCATGTCATGTGCCTTTTAACCATTTTTTTTTTTAAAAAACGTTAATTTAAAAAGGCAATCTGAGTAAATGTTCTTTGATCATTTTCTTTGAAAAATATCTTAGCCCGTTTCTTTTTATTCTTATATACGGTTAAATAAAGTCCCTATACGCAAAAGCGCTTGGGGCGGCGTGTCTCCGAGTAATTCAGCGCATGTTCTCGGCTTCGGCGGTAATACGTGGTGCGATGATAGACATCAACCAACCAATCACGATCCGTAATTGTTTATTTGTGTAATACGATGCCACCGTTTGAGGGCAATTTTTACACGTTTCCATCGAAGGAGGGAGACTTATTAGTGTTTACTAGTATACTCGTAGGTACAATGCTATAAGCATACTCACGAAATAAGTCCTACATTGCTTTTGTTGTGACTGTACAATGGACCGCGTTCCGAGGCCGTTCCCGATAAAAATTCCAACGTAATGGCCCTATGATTTCAGACATGATTTGTTTGACCTGATATCAACATTCATTATGGTTCCCGCGTTAAAAAATTGTTTAAACTTTATGCGATAATATACAATCACTCGTCATAAGTGCGGACGCTAGCGAGGCCGCGCCGTGCACCTTCGAGCAAAAAGGGAATTGATAAAACTAATGAATTTGGGCATGAAATATTTCGGCATTTTTTTATACGATTTCTTTTGGCACATTTAGAACATCCCGGTATCTATACAAAGATATTTTTATTTTTGTTAGAAATTTAATGTCAAAATATTGCTCCTTCTTAATTATCTCGTACAGTACCTAATAATATTGAATTTATTAACGAATAAACCTTATTTGCCTACATAGCGCACCGTGGTTTATATCACGCCATAACAGACGTTCTGAGCGCAGTCCCTTTCTAAGCTTTCAGGTGAAAGTTTTGCGTTCAGTGTTTGTTGGATTTTGTACAAATGACACAGCGTTTACAAGCTTCTAACTCAGAAGCCTAAGTGCAGGGCCGGAGCAGTGCTTGGGGATGAATAATAAAGCTTGACGCCGTACACAATGGCCAATTACCGTGTCAATTATAGAAAAGCTATCGCACCGTTGGCTTCCTTACAAAATGGAAAAAATGCGATTGGCAAATACTGATACGAATTGGCATTTTGGCAAATATTTTTCATTTGTTTGCGAAGCGAATTGGTAAAATTTAATTAAGGCGATGAACCAAAAAAAAAAAAAGATGTACCTCCCATGGATCGACTCCAATAGCGAAATGTTTGTGATGTCAGATCTCAATGATTTCACCGCCGATTTTAGAATTTTAAAGATTTAACCGAATTACATGAAAAATACTAGGTCGTGACGAGTTTTTAAACTCGAAATAATAACAAAGTTATGTTTAAATATATTTACTTGAAGTCTGCATTTCTCCGCTCCAATATGTTGCTAGCATAGGTTTCACCTTTGCGAACGCGGTTACCTAGTAATCTGACCACCGTGGTCGCCTCTCTCTCTCCAAAATTAAACTTTTTTCGTGGCTATTAAACTAATTCGATTCAAAACGTTCGAGATACACGCAGCAAAGATACATCTAGGAAGTAATTAAAATTTCAACGGATGCATATTGTAGAGGACACATTAAACTCTTGTCGCCGCGTCGCGAGCGCATGGTGACGGGCGCTTCTGGAAATTTTATTTAAGTATAGTTCCACTCGGAAAAAAAATAGTAAATCCTGATACGATAATGCTGATACGACACGGCTGTTACGAGAATACGCAAAAATTAATCAAATCAATGGAGATACGTAATTCATAAAATTATTCATAAAAACAAACACTCAATAAGTTTTAAGTTAAGTAGGCTACTTTTCTAGTTTTATATTATTTTGTTTTATTTTATGTATTCAATAAATTTAATTTTTTTTTTATTCCAAGCCCAAGGCTCATCTGTAAAAAAACCAGGTGTGAAATATGCTAACATTATTTGGTTCTGTATTTTACACGTCCTTTACGAGACACGTCTAATAGCACAGTAGTTTTTACAAACAAAAAGTAAATATAGTTATAATTAGTAATAACATTGTGAAATAATAATTAACTAGTTAAGTCAATTTATCTAGAAATAATTAAAGAGAGTGTTTTTTAGAAATTTTGTAATAAATGTTTTTAAAATCATATTTAATTTTTCATATTAATATGCACTGAAAAAAATATCGAGATCTGAGTTAACAGAAAAGTTCAATAGTCATAATTTGTTGTGGCTACTGAATTTTAGTAGGCAATCTGTTCGATAGACTGTACAAACCTATTCTTGCATTGATAAATCGTTCATCTAACAATACTTTCTTGTAACCTGTACCAAAACAATCTGCAGATGCAGCATTCAAATGTAAAGTTGTGTACACCTTAAAAGACTGTTTTGTTACGATACTCGCAAATACATCTCGAACTTCTCGTTTATTTCGCCATTTTGTTTCTCTACCGCCATTTTGTTTCAGTTTGTTTTCCCGTCAGGGGTACCAAACATTGGTTGAGCCTACTAAAAACATTAGTAATGGAACCCAAATACTCTGTTAAGATTACAAGAATCGTTCGTTCGTGAGTACAAATAACTTTAACCTGAATCGAACTGTAGACGCAACAAAACGTTTAGCTGTCACTATATCTACAAAAATGTCTTGTAGAGCGTCAGGATTTTTTTTCTCAGCGTAACTTTCTTATATATTTTAAGTTATGCACAGAATAAGTGCTTATTAGATTCAGGATACTTATAATAAAAAATCGAAAGCATTAATTCATTTCATATTTGCCGTAAACAATTTATTAAGGCTGTTTTTAGAACTATATGCCACCTTTTTTCTAAAATCATTAAATACCTCTATTACTTTGCGTGTCACTCATCCTAACATATCAACTTTCCATTCCAATCTCCTCCCCTACACACTATATTCACACGATCACTAATCTCACAATTTATTTAACAACTTTTGCATGTACACATTTAATTCATAATATACTAAAAGAAAAAAAATAACATTAAAAACCATAACAATAAAAACAAAAAATAATATACTGAATCCCTTATAAGCCGTAAGGGTTTTTTTTGCCGTATGGGTTGTTCCTATCAACAAATATATCTGATCCTGTGCTTATGAAGGGAGTATGTTTTTTTTTAATAACCAGTTTTTCCCACCCCTAGGACTAATGATTGGTGTTATCAAAAAAGTATATTGAGGTATGTTGTAGGACCTTATCTAAGAAATAATATAAAATTTAAATGAATTTGATGTCTTATATACTATGAAAGTTATAGCAAATATGAACTTTTTCAAAAAAAATAAAACCGTCATTCCCGCCCCCTGATCTGATGTTGCTCGAGGTTTTGTGCCCGTAATTTTATGTATCAATTTGAATGTGATTGGTTTTAAATTACGGCAGTTGTCGTAAGTCTTCCGAAAACTTTTTTCAGTTGTTTGTTTGTCAATTGTTTATAATTTCTTAATAAATAAATAAATATATTATACCCGCGCCCCAGTATGAACATTCGATACAGCCATTCGCCTAATTCACAGGCTGCTCCAATTCATCATAACCGGTGGCGAATTGCGTCGCGTGGCCCGTCGCCCCCCCAATCAGGCGGGGCTCGGATAATAGGCACGTAAGCTGAGACGAATCCATTACACGCGTCGTCGCGCGCAGACGATCCCTCATCTTTGGGACACCCTGTTTGCGAGAGGACGGCTCCATCCGCGCGACAGTGCCGATCAGCTGAAGATACTCGATGGACCTACCTACCTATATTTATTTATTCGAGAACAATCTTATCATCTACATATTAACACGCGAAGAAAAAACTTTGAGTGTGAGATTCGATACAGTTAAAGTTTATAAGGAGGAGAAAGCTAACACATTAAATTTGATAAAATAAAACTTTCATATAAATTCTATTATACTAATACTATTATACTATACTATTATAATAATAGTCTATTATACTAATACTGTTGGATTTAGTAAATAACCTTTCTTAGAACAGGTAAGAACCTGGTTAGAAAGGTAACAGACCTTATCATATCGGCTAACAATATTTTACTAATGGATGTTTTTATTTTATTTTAATATTTACTAAGTAAAACTAAATTTTAATGTTGTCGATACACTATTTTGTATTATAAAAATGTTGACTTTGAATTGGTCCAAGATACAAATGTATAATAATCACATTAGCGGTTTCCGCGATCTCATAAAATGATCTGCAACATTATATAATTTCAAAATTTCACAAAGTACTATAGGATTAACAATGAATCCGAGATGAAGTTTAAAATAGTTCAAAAATATCTTCCGAAACGGGGGGATAAATGTAAATAATGAATTAAATTATAAAATAAAAACTATAAAAGTGTAAAGTTTTCCCAGAGAACATTTTAGGAAATGTATTACCTGGAGTTTAAATCTCTCAGGGATGTCAAATATATTTCCGAAACTAAAAGCCTTTCGCGGTGTCGTGCCATCACAGAACAAGCACGTGGGAATAATTCTGCATACGACCACGATTAAAATTTCCTGGGGCAGCCCTTAATCTTTTCCTCGAATAGGTATGTTCGGATACTCTCTCCACCCTCGGGATCCTTAATTTACAGTCCTTATGATTAATCAAGTGATCAATATGAAACTAAGTATACACCAATAAACCTATCTGTATAAACGTAGTCACAAGCTGTTACGTTTTATTTAAAACGCAGTATAAATTTGTATAAAAATGAGAATAATTTTTCCACTTTTCCGCACCAGAACTCGCCCGCCCCCTCCAGCCAGAAAAGTCGATTTCGTTGCGCGCCGGATATGGCGATAGGCTTAAGGACTTTTCACACATCCGCACACACATTATAAACAACCACTCACTTACAAACACCATCAAATTCATACATATATTAATCCAATCCGACTTTCTCACTTTCGTCGTCAGTCGTTCAGCGTTTGCGTTCAGTATTTTTAAATTCGTTTATACAAGTTTAATTGTTTTTTTTTATAAACAAAGCCATAGAAACATAAAAACATATTTAAATAAAAACATACTTTACATTTCTAAATTTTTCTACTTTAATTTTACTTTCTATTCGTTACTAGTTTCGAATAAGTAACTTATCACCCTATACTGGCATCTACATTCAAAACTGTTTCTGAACCCCCGAGTTTAGTCAAATGAGCGTGTGCAATTAGATTCAATCGCTGCACATGAATAATTGTGTAAAATGTATTACTTCTTGAATATAATTACTACCGGATATTTATGTTTTCATTATTAATTCAGAAAATAAATACCACCCTAAGACCACCTTATTTCAAATGGCATGTTCATTTTAGTTTTCTTTTTATTATCTCATTACCTCTCATCACCCACACTGTCACTAATTAAAGGAATGCCACTTAATAGCTATAAATGGATAATTCACTAAAATTCTATGAATTCACAAGTAAAATTTATTATTTTATGTACATACGTTTAATATTTATTATATTTAACTGAAAATGGGGACATCCTCGATAATAATGCTATTTTGTGAGAATGGCCATTGCGACCAATATAAGAAGACTATTGCGAAAATAAAATGTTGGTATTATCGTTTACCTAATATTTAGATATTTGTTATCATATTCTGCAAAATAAATATATCAATCAAATTCAATGTCGCTTTCGCGACCTTTATTTCATATATAATAAATAAATATATTCGTAAGCAATTTATATGTCCTGGAATAGCCTGCCGACTCGTCTACCAGATACTCACTAGTATAGACATTATCTAGCAACATGTTACTACATTATATATATATTTTATAAAGTAATAGAAAAAAATAATTTCAAAATAAAAGAATAAATAAATAAATAATAAATAAAAAAAAAATAAAAAATAAATAGTTCATTAATTATAATAATAATAATAATTAATTAATAAATAAATTTATCATTATTATGTAATTGCCGTAAAATTGCCTGTTTTCGGCATTATTTTAAACCGTAAACCTCCTAAACCGTAAAACTTTGTACTAAGGTAAGTATTACTAAATATGTTCTAAATGGCGTCTTCTAAATGGCTCCAAAAACTTTTGCATCTACCTACTAATCATTCTGTATGTTTCTAGTCTTTTGATCGAATTTTACTCACTTTTAGAGATCCAAAAGAAACCTTTTTGGGTTTGTAAGCATCTTTTTTTAATATTTATTAAATAATTGGAAATAAATTTAGTAGATAAAGTAGACATATGTAATTGTTAACTAAACAAAATTTATATAGAAGAAACTAAAAATTAAACTTTCGCATTATTCGATTTTTTGAAGTGATTTTACTAAATAATTACACATTTTATAATACTAGGCTAGCTGCCTCTGTATGACGTATATTATTTAATTTAGTAGAGTAGATTCATTTTTTAATAATGAAAACAAAATCCGAATTAGTTACGGGTAGGTCGGCTGCTCGCAAATTATTTATTATACCAAGATAAAATAATGTTTATGGCCAAAGATTACTTAAATCATTAGTTCCTATGATTTTCAATTTAAAGTGAATCCAATCAATTAAAGAAATATTTTACTTCTAATATTAATTAAGTCAATGTTATTCATATAAATATTATGAAATATGATCAAATCTTTATTGTATCATTTCTATTATGATTGTTTTAGTTTTGTTTTTAGGTAAGTTTAATACGGTGTAAACTTTAATTATTAATTATTTGTGTAAAGGCGAATTTTATCACCCTGTAATGTGAAGCAAAACACATTTCTCCTACCTCTCTTTAAATAAGGAGTGTACAGTGTACAAACCAAATGTACTGTGCGACACCCGCCTAAAAACTAGAAATAATCCAACGTGTACAAAATGCCTGCACACGTTTTTGTTTTCGGATCCCTAGGCGAACCCATATCTCAGGCACATTAAACAAAAACAAAATTCTAAATATGGTCAATCGCAGAAATGTCCACTTTGCTTGCTTCGTATTTAAAATATATTACAGCGAGATACCACCCTATCTATATAAAAAAAATAGTAAAATCACGAGAAAATCACAATCACCTAACAAGTGAGAGAGATCACCTTGTAATTATCCCTCACCATAAGCTGACAGTTTACGAAGGTTCCTTTAAATTTTCGGCATCGAAGATCTGGAACGACTTGCCTCCATCGCTAAGGAGCAAAACAAGCCCGGCCTCCTTCAGGACTAGGTGTCGACAATGGCTTCTGGAGCTGCAAACTACCAACACTTAGCTATGTTTTATAAAGTTTTCTATGCTGGTCATATATTTTGTATTTTGTTTTGTATATGTTACATAAGAGCATGTGAGCATGTAAATAAAAATAATATGTTTTACGTTAAGTATAAATTATATACGTGCTGAAAATCAGCACCCTCCTCTCTCAGAAAGGAGGGCAGCTGAGCACACTACTTTTATTGAAAAATACTGTTGAAACTTATGTACCTACCATTTATTTTTGTTTTACATTTTTCAATAAATAAACATTTTCTTTCTTTCTTTCTTTCAAAAAAAGTTTGGCGGTTCATCACTGTAAATAAACAAATTGACACAAAACTTGTTTTCGAATCGCTGCCAAAAAGCGTTCCTGACTGACTGACGGACAATACACACTTCTGTACTTAATGTATTAGATAGTTCATCATCATCATAGCGCTGATTTCGATTTCAGCCTCTCGTAGAGTTATCCTCTCCAGACGCGTCCGTCGCACAGCCTCGCCAAATGAAGTTATAATTGCTCGGCGGCCGCGGTTATTTATGGACGCGCTCGGAATCAATTTGCATGATAAAGCGGACACGCCCGAGGATCTTCCCAATCATTGAGATCCTCTCGGACGTGTAATTCGGAAATATATCCAGACCCGCGGGCCGCGTGACTTCAATTTAAATCCGTCACACGACCGAACGCTTCTTTTGTATTCGCTTAATATCCATTTAAATAAATGCGGAAGGGGTCCCGGCGCGGATCCCTGCGCCACCCCGGGACTCGCGCTTGTACCGCGCCGATACGATTATTGACGGCGACATCGGCTGGAATTGGATCTGGCTAAATTGACGATTACGACTAAGCCATTTATGGCCTTTAAGTTGAAATTACACTTGAACGATTCTGCTCGTTAAGCCGTTCTTTAATTTAATCGATTCTTCCACAAACATCCATTTAGTGATATTTAGTAGAACGTGTATTTTAGCATTCACCATTTGATAGAACAGAATATTAATGAAACAATATATAATTATAATAAAATAAATATGTAGAATATACTTTTAATAATTCAATCTTCTTCAGGATCTACGGTATAAGTGCAAAGACAATAAAAGAAATTGCTCATCAAATAGTACAACCCCTAACATCGGTCCTAAATTTAAGTATTTAAAGTGGTATATTTCCCAAGCACTTAAAAAAAGCCAATATCACACCAATATTTAAAGCAGGTAAAAAATCAAATACCAAAAACTATCGACCTATATCAATATTAAATACATTTAGTAAAATATTAGAAAAACTTGTAAGTAAGCAATTAAATTGTTATTTAGAAAATAATGCAATATTAGCTCAAGGGCAATATGGCTTTAGATCCAAATTAGGAACACGTGATGCTATACTAGAAGTAAGAAAATTTATTATCATTATTGTAGATATTAAAAAGAAGTGCGTATTTCTTGATTTCGCCAAAGCATTTGATACTGTTCCGCATGACCGACTAATAAATAAACTAAAAACAATAGGGGTATCAGATATTGAGCTTGACTGGTTTAAAAGCTATATTACTGGACGCTCGCAATGTGTTAAGATGGGTGATGTGAGAAGTGAATATTTAGACATATTATATGGAGTACCACAGGGTAGTACATTGGGACCTCTTCTTTTTATACTGTACATCAACGACTTATTCAATTTTGAAATTACACGTAAAATTATATCTTTTGCTGATGACACTGTACTTCTGTTTGAATCCAATTCCTGGGACTCAGTATTTAGGAAGGTAGAATCTGAATTAGAAAAGACTTATGACTGGCTAAAAGAAAATCTACTTACTTTAAATATTGACAAGACGAAATACATGACTTTTACAATAGATTCAAGACTACAACCTACAAATGACAAACAAATATTAATAAAATGCTACAAAGTATTACCCATTTAATAATATATTGAATATTGAATATTTTCATAAATTAATAAAATTAATAAATAAATAAATAATGATAAAACTAAACGTAATAATAATATAATTTTTCTAAATACATTATTTAAATTAGTCAATAGTTTGCAATTCAATATTTAGCAGGTTATAATAAAATAAAAAGATCGATAATACTTACTTAGCTAGCAAAAATAGCATATATGTAATATGTATAATAATTCCTCTAGAAAATATTGTATATGTTCCCCAATACAAATACATTTAATATCTATTTTAATTTTACAGAGTTTTGGAACGCGGGTTTGTGCTGTGTTTAGCACGTCAGCAAGTTAGAATTCATTAATAATTCATTCATTTCATTTCATTTACTTACTGCGAAATGATTAAAACGGTTTGATCTGCAGAGATGAGGTCAAAATCTGTGTGTTTTGTTTGTTTGTTGTTATTTGTATCTATTTCTGATCTTATTACCAACCGGCTTATATTTTCTGTACACTCTACAATAAACACTTTTAGCTAGAGCAGGTTATTCGCCAAGGCATCCGCAAGTCAACCGCAAAAAAAATGTGCAATGCAGCTAACATATGATTAGCCAGCAGAGTTTATTAAGCGAATTCTTTGCTTTTATATTTAATTTAACAAACAAACACTAAATACATTTGACAAGGTTCATTATCGTCATAATTGGCAGTAAAGAGACGCGTTCGGTGGCGAATGTAGGAAATCGCCAGACGTGATTATTTTATTACGCTACACAATTGCTCAGAACGCTTTCATCGTCCGAGATTGATAATACCCTGGGGTAGAGTTGACATTAATACAAAACGGGATGGGGTGAATGTAGCTCTAGACTCAGAGCCAGCAACGATTGGATGATTTTCAATCATCTATTCTAACATTTACTTGAATATTGAATATTAGTAGTCTTGGGTATTTAGATTTTTATTTAGGCCCGCTTTTTAGATTATTGTCTTTGCAAGTCAAAATGTTTGTGATTAACATCCAATTTAACCGGAAAATTATTTTTTAGAAATGGAAACATGGGTGCAATATTACATCCTGGAATTAACAGCGTTGTAAAAGTGCTTTTTTTTTTAGTTTTGGTACTTTTCATAGGTAGGTTACCTAAGAAACCTACTATATAATTTAAAATATACAGCTTAGACAAACTAAAAGTTATCATTGTTTTTGCTTTCGAATAATATTTGTTAACTTATAATAAAAACTTTCGCTGTGTAAAATATGTGTCAAAATTTCCTAAAGCTATAGCTTTAGGAAATTTTGACACAAATTTTGCGACAAATTACGTCGTTATTCAAATAATATAAAAAATACTTTTTAAAGGTTCATCGATCTTTTTCTTAAAAGCGTCGCTAGCTCCCGGTCTAGCAACACACTGGGGGGAGGCCCCCAAGGCCCCCAAAGACACGCATGAAAAATGCACGATGCAATAATTCGACAATGATTGCCAGGGTGTTTGCGCGCGGTTATATCTATGTATTTGTTCTATGGGGACATTACAGAACTAATGCGTTCCTTTAACATGCATACTACATTTATCAGCGGCCCCTATATCAGGTGTAAGTTACCTAAGAAATGAAATCTATTGTATATTCAAACTGCAGATTACTATTCGCTCATTAAAATGATCAATTTTACCAAACACCTTTAGTTCAATTATTACAGGAGGTGTAGAGTGCGTAAGCGATTCCTATAATACAGAAACTTTTTCAGTGACTTAAGGACTAAACATACTAAAAGTCCTGTCGTCTGGGGGGAGCCGGAGTGAGGGGGGGGGACACAAATAATGTTTCATTCTGCGTGATTTCGATTCTTCAGTTTTTCAGCTGATCGATAATAATTCGGCGTTTTCATAAAATAGCGAAGACTCGTTTAAAAAATGTCACGCGTACGTTTTACCACCCCTTCAGATCTACTCCGAATTTAATTAATCGCACGACAATAAATCGCAGCCCCACGTACGATATCGTATCGTATAAATACGCCGACGATAACTCATTCAAATTAAAACACGTAAGCTTTTTATGGTAATTACGGCCGAGATGGGATACAATTTTTGGAGGTTAATTGGATATGAAAATTTTCACAATTTTCATTTAAAACATTGGCTCGCTACCAACATACACATTGCTCTTATTTTATTCAGGCAGATGCGTTTCAAAATTGTCAATATGCTAGTAGGTTAGTGGGTTAGCCCTGTGCGTGGCATTAACGGCGCTTTCGAGTACCAATTGACTGATTTTTATTTTTTTTTACAGAGTTACCTTTAGCCAAAGCAAAACGAACCCATTCATAGAATGTGTCCTACCTTAAATTCAAATTATCCAGATTTAGATGTATTTTATGTTAATTTAGTGGCGTTCAAAGAACTTATAAAAAATGAAACGGTAACATTTCTTAGGTTAAACACTAATTGTATACTTACTCGGGGTTTAAAAATCTACTACCTTCTCTAATACCTTTGTACTTTTTACAATATGCTTACTGTTTTTTTTTTTTGTGTATTTGGGTTACGTGTGGGATTACGTGTGGTTTTCCGTTATTTGTCTTTTTATGAAATGCAGAAAACTATGATATACACGGGGAAACCTGTTTAAAAAAAAAAAAATAACTTCAAGTTAATGCCTTTTATTGGTACAATAGCAGAGCAATATTGTTTTTGTACCTCACTGCTGCCGTA
The DNA here is from genome assembly GCA_020383195.1 of Neomicropteryx cornuta. NCBI lineage: Eukaryota > Metazoa > Arthropoda > Insecta > Lepidoptera > Micropterigidae > Neomicropteryx > Neomicropteryx cornuta. Next base: position 10,499,642 of record JAHKQU010000005.1, on the reverse strand, counting down.
ATTCGCGCGTAATTCTGATGATTATTGTGCGGAGTTTAGTTGCGGTCCGTGACAACTTTATTACTTCCGATCTCCAGACATCTCTGACATTTTCGTGCTGCAAAAAAAGGCAATGTCAGAGCAATGCTCGCTCTAAATCAGGGAGAGTCATTTAAGCCATATTAAAAAAAAATGGTATTTTAACAGTATTTGGCAAATGAAACAGTCTCTTTTTTCCCAATAAGCAAAATTTCAAAACCCACAGAAATATACACGGATATAATACACGTTTTAAGGAACATTATGTTTAATTAATACCAGCCCATACATCTAAATTTCAAAACAATTGACAATACTTAGATTTTAAAATATTTCAATATGTTACCCGCAAATCTACAAGAAATTGATAATTGCAATATATTCAAAAGGGCTCTAAAAAGTCATATCGTTGAACAAACTATTTACAGTTTGAATGAATTCAAATAATTCTCTTATTGTTTCTTTGTTTTTTATTTTATTTAATTTTTATCATTTTAATGTTTTGATTGTATTTTAAATTATCACTTGTTCTATGGTCTACTTTCTTATTGTTGTTCATTTGTTTGTTTGCTTGACATACATTTTTAATTGTTATTCCTTCATACTTTTGTGTTATTGGAAATAAATATTTGAATAAGGATATTAGCGTATCAAATGACGTGACACTTTCGATAGTTTTATACGCATTAGTTCAGGGTCAGCGTGTTATTTTGTCACTGGGATCGATGCTAGAGTTATCAATAATATATAATAGTGATAATAAAACGAGAAATTAAAAAAAAATAAAAATGGACAAAAACACACGAAAAACAATTATCATTAGAATAAATTATCAGTAGGCCGTGTAACATATAACAGTCAAATAAGATGTGAATAGGATCATTCATTAGGACAAATTGAACTGGTTTAATCCAGATGAATGACGTGTAAACGACCTGAGTGTAATTAAAACAAATGACTTCAAAACACAGAACGCTAATCATCGAATCATAATAAATGCGAAAATTACATAAGTATTCAGAAAATATATATATAAAAAAAACGAACACGAATAATGAAGACCATAAAATTATAAAAGATGGATATACAACTGAACCGAGTATACCTTCACAGCGGATAGAGGGGTGCACGGTCTAATTCGTACTTCGCTGCGCTGAATTTCTACTCGAAGCGAGACAGGTGTAAGGCCGATGCGCGTGAAGTCCTGGAATTCGTTGCGCATGTGATAAAAGTGTCACTGGCGCGGCCGCCCTATTGATGTTATATTGTCTTCTCCAGATAACCAAGAGATCATCGTAATGAGCATTAAAATCGAATTTTTAGAAATAAAGAGTAAAATACTTACAAAATTACTTAAGTGGAAAAAGGTGTACTTTATACAATATAATAATGGCTCCAAAGGCAAATCAAAAATACCGTTAATTGATGCTTTTGGAGCGACATAACCACTCTATCTAGGTTAAAAAAAACCTTTTCTAAGAGAAAAAAGTGGTAGAAAAAAAATACTTTTACATATATATAAGTAAGAATCTTACGTACGTACATAAAATCTTACGTACAAAATATACATTTAATAAATGTATAATTCTAATTGGGTTACGTATTATTTATATATACTAATTACAAAAAAAATATGACATTATTTAAGTTGAATAAATATATAAAATAAAAAACAAAAATTAATATGGTCCATATTATGTTATCTATTTTCTGGTAGGTATTCTCCGATTACAGTATCTAATGCTGATTGCTTAATCTTATTATTATAGCTGTTTATCAAAAGTTTATTATATGTTAGGTATCTATGCAGGTTAATATTTATTTATTTATTTTTAGATGGTACTCTAGCAAAATATTGAAATCTTAAAAATTAATCTCAGTGAACAAGTTTCGTAAATGTAACATCCTGTATACATCAGTCAAATCAATGTCTTAAGCCTATGTCATCCGCTTGCATGTAATGTGTTCCTGTCAATCTTGTAAATTGTACTGGTTGTCTGATGCAAAAAAATAAACACAAAGAAAATAATATAAAGGGATATGTCATCACGGTTTATTTTAAATAATATTATTAATGTAATTAATCTAAAATCAATTTACAAAAATATTTTTTTAATTGAAAAACCACATGTCACATTTAAAATCCGGGCTTGGTTAACTAGTCAAATCGTATAGAAAGGTGAGTACTGACTGACATATTGTAAAGTAGCTTGGTTCAGGTTCAATATGGATTTCTCACTCAGAAGCGGAAGGCTGAAATGATTAATCGCTATCACACTTAGATTAGGTTAAGGAAGGCCCTAAGTATAGCTTTAGCTTCTTACCAAGGTCATACCAGCTGATATTACAAAACGATAAAACGATCCAATCCGTAAATGTATTTGTTACTAGCCTTGATAAGCCAAAAAATCTAACCGTCATCTGCATACGTTTTTCCATAAATATTTACGTAATAGGTAGTATATTTCATTCATTCTTTTTTATTATTAAGGGGTTCTGTATTAAAATATAAATAATATGAACCTATATGTATGGTAAAAAAATGTTCGTCAATCTGTCAGTCTATGTCATCTGCCAATATTATTATATAAAATATAATATAAAATATAATGTTTATTATTCAGCTGGTACCGAGAACATTCCCGATAAAAAATCAAACGTACGGATGACATATCAATATTAATTATGGTTTAAGAGAGAAAAAATGGTAAACTTTACGTGATAATATTAAATGAACGCCATGGTCATTGAACGCGCGCATTCAAAAAGCGTTCAAGGCGGGAATGGCTTCGAAACTCACGCTCATATATATATATATACACACACACATACACTTTGCGACTATAAAAATGAAAATTTAGTTAATAGGTATAATGTTGGAATGTTAGAAAAAGTCAAGTCCTCGAACGGTCACTAGGCCGTAGTATTATTTTATTTATTTAATTCTTAGAAATGCTCACAGCTATACATAAAGACAGCTACATAAAAATACATTAATCAACAACTTAGCCGATTACAGGCATCTCCAATTTATTTATTTTTATTTTTTTATTATTACTATTTTTTTTTTACATATGTTAAATACAATACAACAGAAAGAACAAGCAAGCTGCCCCAGTGAACTTCGTACTGACTCGTGCATTCCACAGAATACAAATCCATTCTATACAAAATGTATGAGAAAATTAATTTTCTTTTTAAAATTTGTTTTCGTGATTTTTTCCGATTCTATGTAACTAACCCGACTCTGTTTTATATATATAGATGGGTCGCTTCGCACCCCAAGTGACAAGCAGATGCTGTTATAACATTAGTGTCCGTCTACGCAGAGGTGAATAGTTCTTTAATCTTTTTTTTTCTACCTCTGTATCAGGTCTATTAAAACAGATTTATGTCATACCGATTCAATTGGGTTAGGTATTGTTTATTTTTCGTGACGCACTTCACGGTTAGCAATGACATTGCAATTTGAATCAGCACGTATGTGTTGTGTAAACATGTGGTGGAAAAAAGACTACTACACACCAAGTAATTGCTTATTACGATACACAATTTAAATTATTTTATCGTTCATATTACTTATATAATTTAAGCTAAATACACGTCTGCAGTGCTCCGACTTGTATTTCCTAGTTATAACATAATGTTTATGTTAATTGGTGTAGCACTTGCTGGTATATTTGTAGTTTGGCTATGGATGAGTACCAAAAGACCAGAGAATTATCCACCAGGTAAGGTACTTACATACCAATTCCCTTGAAATTACTTTTAATTTTGAAAGTGCATGTTTCTTATACTATTAAATTAAAAATAATAATATTAGTATATAGACAGAAGGAATTAGTTAGTTCAAGTAAATTTAAATTTAAATCACATAGCAGTGAAACAGTCCTGCCACATCGAAAAAAAAATTATTAATATACAAGTCAAGTTCAAGTTCATTTTCATTTATTGAGACATTATAAATTAAATACAAAATGTTTAAATACAGTAAAAGTATCTTAATAGGTTATGCTCAGCTAATTTTCTCATTGTAAAAACTAGAAGGCGCTGGTTTTCAATTACAATTTTATAGGTTTACAATTTTTTTTTATTAATTTAAAAATAGTAAAGGAGTAAGTACTTAAGCATCCTAAAAGTTAGTAAGTCAGTAGGCATTTGAGCATAACATTAAATTGGAACAATAGATAAAATTAAGAACAGTAAAAATATAAATAAGGGGATATAAGATTAAACAAAGGTTGGTATTATAAATTATCCGTTATGTGTAATTTTCGGTATTACTTTCTTTTAATTAAATTAATTAACTATGAAAGAAAATATACCTACACACTTACATATACTACTTATATGCTTAGTTAAAATATTTTTTTTATAAAAGTAAGAAGTTATGAGAATTTTGTTGTACTTGCCACAGTGTTTACAGCTAAATATCTCTTCCTAAAAGCTATAATGTTCAATTTTATAAGTTTAATTTCTTTAACGTATTTAGTTTTTCTGAATAACGAATTTGCAGTTTATGGGGAGCGGTGACCTGTTAGAGTTTTAATTATATTTTGAGATCATCCGGATTCCAGGTCCCCCTTTATTGCCTTTCTTCGGAAATTTACTGCAGTTGGCCTGGCGAGGTCGAACGATCAAACACAAGTATAAGATTATGGAAGAACTTACTGAAAAATACGGAGACATGGTCGGTCTGAGGATGGTGAAGGATGACATAGTGCTGGTTTCGGGGATGGAGAATATAAAAGAAGTGATGTGGAGGGACGAGTTCAACGGGCGGCCGGACGGCTTCGCGTTTCTGCACAGATCTTATGGTCAAAAGTTGGGTAAGTTGACGAAATGTATTCAGTTTATTTTCAATAATAAATTACTCCGTGTAATTACTGCGTGTAGCTGGGACAAAATATATTAACGTATAACTCATAGAAATGGATTGTTTTTTATATTCGTGCGTTAATAGATAATTATTTTGGGCTATATGAAATGTCGACATAATCACATAGGGATGTTCGTCTTTTTAACCATCTTCAACGGGTCAGGTCAATCTTGCAAGCTAAATTAGAACCGTTCCTCTTATCCTAGGAAGTTAAAATTTGACCTGACAAAAAGATAGTTTTCCATTCAAAATGTTTTTAAGTCGTTATGGTTATTTTTTCGAGTGTCCACATAGCTCTTTTTACTACTATTATTTTTAAAAAATTAGTGTATATTAATTTATTTCCTTGTAGATAGGGCATAATGATACATAATATTATTAATACTATAAAATTTACTTTCACCGAGTACCTATTTTAAAAAAAATATTTTGACATTTTTTTTTAAGGTATTATTTTCAACGACGGAGATGCTTGGACAGAGCAAAGGAGATTTGCATTAAAGCTTCTGCGTAATTTTGGTTTTGGAAAAAGATCTATGGAAACCACAATATCAGAAGAAATCAATGATCTCATAGAAACAATCAAATTAAATAGCTTATCGAAACCATTAAATATGAATAGACTGTTCACCTTTCCGATTATCAACATTCTATGGGTAATCATCGGCGGAAAAAAGTAACTTGAACTTTAACTTTAAATATATAATTTTTAACATTATTAGAAGCATAAACCATAACCTATATAAAACTCTGAACCTTAATATTTTTATGGACCGAGACCGAAATTTTTAAAGTTGAGGCCCCCAAGGTTCAAGGGAGATTATCTATATGTATTTATAGTTGATATTTCCTCAATTATTTCCCTGAATTTCAATAGGGCGGTTTCCATCAATGAGGGCGGCACGTGGGTAAGCCTTTCTCACATCCGGTGGTTTGGCATGCAGAGGAGTAATATTCCGAAGGTGTGGATGGCTAGAAAGGTCGTCTCTCAAAAACATTATCTTCGTGAGCTTCTTGACGAAGTTCATTACGAATTCCACTTTCAGAGATCATTGTGAGAGCATTCTCAAGCCGACATTCTAGACCGTCTCCATCTTCTTCCAGTTGGTGTTCGATATTAGGTGAGACCATACCGAGGCAGCGTAGGTGAGCCTGGATCTTACGTACATTTTCAGTAGTGAGGCCCTCACTCCTGCTGGTAGTACTGGGGAGCACAGCACCGGACGAAGCATCTGCCTTGGTATTTTGGCTAGGTTAATGGTAGCTGAGACGTGCGCATAGAAGTGGCAGTCGATTCGGACACCAAGTTATTTTAAGGAACCTCAGTTCCAACTACTATACCCTCTGATTTTCCAGCATTCACGGCGATCCTTCATATGAAGAGACATTCTGGTAAAATATCTAACGGTTTAGAGCTAGACGGCTACCTTATGGTACTTCGGCTTTGATTGGCCCCGGCGACGACTGGCACCTTCCACTGAGATGAACTAGCTGTGTTGGCGTCTCCGAGCTGGCTAGTTTATACAGCAGACCTTCATGCCCAACGCGGTCCTATGACCTTTTCCACATCCAGGAAGCCTGCTGCTGTATTTTCCGGCATGTTCATGGCTTCCGTGAGGTGGTGTATTACTCTGGTCAACTGTAATATTGTGGAGAGGCCTTCACGAAAGCCAAATTTCTCGTCTCGGATGAGCAGGAAATTAGATATCCTATGGGTTATCATTTCTTCTAGGACCTTATAGGAAGATGGATAAAGTGAGATCGGTCTTTAACTACCGGGTCTCCTAAGGTCTTTTCCGGGTTTTAGTAGCATGATAATTTTGGCAATTTTTCAAGCAGAGGGAAAGAGTCCTAGGCGATAGCAGACATTGAAGGTGCCTGCAATGATAGTGAAAGCTTTATTTTGGTAAGTTTCTAAGAGCGGCGCTGGTAATGTCGTCGGGTCCAGCAGCTTTCTTTACCTTCAAAATCTTAAGCGAACGCTGGGGTGACCGGCGGCGGAGGAGGCTCTGTTGGGGGACTAGTTCTGTAATCCAAGAGGAAATTACGGACTTCCATTGAGTGATCTGGGTTTTCAATCGCATTTGGGCTAATGTTTCTTCTAGGTGGTCCGCTATTAGTTCGACCCTATCTTTTGCGTCATTCTACTTGGTGAGTAGTGGGAATGTCGGCTGCGGTTTTTCCAGAAGCTTACTATTCAGGCGGTAGGTGGATGGCTGGTCATCAGCAATTGAGGATATGAATTGCTCACAGGATTGCAACCTGTGCGTTCTAATGGCTTCAGACAAGACTATCCCTGAAAAAAGCAAAAATTCTCATATGCAAAAAGCTTATCCTGTATATGCTTATTTTTACGTTTTGGTTTTGCCTTTTCATATTTCGATATTTTTAGATTTAGTTTGATGAGATCATTCATAATTTTGTAGACGAGAATAAAGATAGTTTTATAATATGTGTATATTTTAAAATTTGTTTAATTATACTAGATTTTCTACTACTGACAAAAGACACATTAAACTCTTTGATTTAACCGAAAAGATGGTTAGATCATTCGAGGCCAGCGGCGGTGTTTTGGACCAGCTGCCATGGATTCGTCATATTATACCCGATTTGTCTGGTTTTACACCTATAAAACTACACACGATCGAAATCCAAAAGTTCATAGCCGTAAGTTCACTTTGAATCAATTACAGTGCATAACATCGCATATTGTATTAAATATTCGTATCTGTTACTGCAATTTAGACATGTTAACTAATTGATAATGTGCTCCGATCCGATCATTTCGTCAAATACCACATGTCTCCGTTCTTCGCAATTATTTCGCCTGATGGTGTGCTGATGACATATGACCAACCATCTTGGATGTGAATAAAGCACATTACGATGATGATTCATTTTAAACTTCAACATCATAAGATCATAGGGTTATAGACAATATTAAAAGATTTACACTAGTTCTTATATAAATCCAAAAATACCAAAAAGGTTGATTCGATTTTATTAAAAACAGACATTGCCAACTCGGTTTTTCGCCTAATCCTAAATTGTGCGGTTAGAAAAATCGCAACACAGGTTGATATTATCTACCATTTTTTTTTAATTTATTCCTTTTCACAAAATAGTGTGCTTATGTATAAAGTAATTTTCTTAACCCGTTGGAATATTACAGATAGTTGGCTGTTGTTAGAATTTACTTAATCTTCTTCTTCTGGTGAATCCACTCAGTGAACGTTGGTGGGCTAAAATAATCAACTCTAAAAAGACATTCCTTCATCTGGCTAAACCACTTTCGCGGATTCTTAAGCCAAGATGTCCTTCGTCTGCCGAGACTGCGTTGGTCAATATTTTTTCCTTAATTTATCTGATAAAGGATGCCATTTTTTCACTTCGTGTCAAATTTACTAATCTCTTCTTATTTATGTCGGAATTTCTGTTCTCGGGACGATTCTGAGGTATCAATCTCAGAATCTGAGGGAACTGGGAATCTTGGTATCAATTTTTTTAACTTCTATCGAATTTTGGAGTACGTAATATATCCCCATTAGATATAATCTCGCAAGACTGTTAAATTTCAAATTTTCCGAGTTTGCTATTTATATTAAAATTATATTTAAGGTTGTTATGCATGTCATGTATCAATTTCAGGAGTTATTAGATGAACATATAAGGACTTTAAATCCAGAGGAACCGAGAGACGTCATCGATTCATATCTTATTGAGATGAACAAATACGAAGGTCAGACGTCAATTTTTACAAGTACGTGAGTTAATTTAAAATGTATTTTAATAATGTACCACAAATTGTTTTTTATATTTTGCTAGACACTTATAATTGTGTCACCTTTACAAAATATAAAATAAATTAGTATTATTTTTAATTATAATACAATATTGTCAGGACATTACTCATTCCCGGAATGTTTAATTTTTAACCGACTTCAAATGAAATATGAGGTTCTCAATTCGATCTGTATTTTTTTTGTTATATTATTTTTGGTAAATAAATAAATAAAATAAAATTAATTTAAGTTGTTTTTAAGTGTATTGAACATTTTAAAAAGTACCTTGTACAAAAGTACAAAGTACAAAGCATTTTATTAAAAATAGTTTTATAATTAACGATAGTTTAATTGATTGTTTCATTTAAACTAAACGTAACAAATTCTAAAGTGTTATCTACATAGAAACAAAACAAAAAGAAAAAAAGGAAGAGTTGTAGCTAATGATAACCGCTTAAAACAACGCGTTTAAACAAACGTAAAATTTGACATGTTTTAAGTAAGTAAATAAGTGTTTCTAGAAATTGAAGACAGTGAAAGTGTAGGTATTTTTTCAAAAACTGGAAATCTTATAGACGTGAAAATAAGTTCTTAGGTCCGCCTTTAAAAACACATATATTTTTTTTCAGACTAATTATTTGTCTATGGTAATGCTATTAGGCTATTCATAATATATTCTAAAATGGCAGGATATAGCTTTTAGTATAGATTTTCTACGATTTTAAAATGACAACCTTTAAAAACTATTTAAGTAATCTGAACATTTGCAATATTCTTAGGAATCTTCATAAAGTAACGAACGGTATTTGTTTGTTAACAGGAAAAGAAATTTCGACTGTTTGTGATGATTTCTTCGAAGCTGGTTCCGATACAACGAAAAATTCCCTGGCCTTCTTTCTACTCTATATGCTCAAATATCCTGAGGTTCAAAGGAAGATTCAAAAGGAAATCGATGCTGTCATTGGCAAAGACCAGCAACCGACCTTGGCGCACAGGCTAGAGTGGGTTAATGAGTTTTAGGTTTTTTACATATATTCACGTATTTATAAGAAGCCCTATCATCGTCCATTGTATATCGTCCCTCAATACACGAAGGGGCGTAAGTAGAAAATGTGCAAAAATGAGATTTTTATACAAGTGTATGTAAAATGATATAATTTATTATCTTTTTATCTTTTATCTTTCAACTCGAAAAGTACGAATGCGAATGAGATGAATTTCAGTGTGTAGATTGATGTTCTTGAAAAACAACCACATCGGATAATATAACAATAAAGTCTTTTTTTTTTAATAATAACAAAATGAAACATTGACAGTTCGATAGAAAGCCCAAATATCATATACGAGCTACAAAAATATTACATATTACTGGCCAGTTAAAATCAGTACAAACTCATCTATGTCCGCAAATAGAAACAATATGTAAAAGAATGTTTAGTGCTACATTTTATTATAAATAAAACTATTATGTCCGTGTAAGTAACTAGGTGCACGTTAAAATTATTATAAATTAAAATAAAATTATCAGTGTCATAACCATTTTTGTAGTTTTGCCACTGGGGTAGTAAAAAGTTTTGTTGTTATTTTAAAAATAATATACGCGTAGTCGGCTAACTCGCTGTGACGTCATAAGACTACGTCGCAAGCGCGAAGCGAATTCGAAGCCCCATCTTACTAAGCTAAATTTGCTTCTTCTAGAGTGTTCATGCGTTAAAATCATTCGTTATATGTTTTTTAGCATGGCTTATACGGAGGCCGTTATAATGGAGACCTCAAGGTTATCGCCGGTGTTTCCGCTCTTAGTACCTCACAAAGCGTTGGCTACGGCAAAACTCAAAAACTACACCATAAAAAAGGTAATGTTATTTTTTTTTTTAACTAGTACAGAAAAAAATCCTACAACAGTACAATATTTCAACTAGTACAGAAAGAGTTTAGTTGGATAAGTTTTAGGCCTTTATTTACGGAATAATATAAATTTTAAATGAATTCGATCTGTAGTGACTGGTGTAAAATTATGGCAGTTATGGTGTCCACAAGAAAGTGTTATAGATAGATAGATATATACTTATTTATAAACTTTTAAACTGAGGGTGGTTTTGGGTTCTAGGGGATGTGAAATGGGATAAGTCGAAATTTTCTGGAAGTCATGACAAGGTAACCATTGCAATAGGTAACTTTCCTAATGAAATCTACCTAAAATTTCTGCAATACACACGCACTGAATTTTTATTAGCACTTTATTGGTATTATAATTTCAATATTTAAGAACTGGCTCTGGTAATATTGTTGGAGTTATCCGCGGGTGATGATAGTGTTACGTTTTAGTACAGTTTTATTATTAGGAAAGAAAGTGGACAAGAAACCTTGTAGCTATTTTATAATATCCACTGCTTCTATATATTGTTCAGTAGTAGTAAATTATTTGATCAGAAGCTGACGTCTTACAGCTAGGCCCCACAGGCGTCATTAAAGGAATCTTCTTCCCAGACTACACGCGCCTGTCTGTGGTTTTTAACGTGTGATGGGTTGAGTAGATTAAGCACACAGAGTAGCTGTGCGCTTGTCAGAGAATTTTTATTGACACATTGAAAAACTTGTTGAACAAAAGTTGTCCAGTTTGATATGTTGAATAAATCCATAAAAGCATTTGCATGTTTACTTTGTACACGTGCATAGTACTTACACCTATTTTAAATCGAGTTAAAGTTGAGAGACCTCAGTGGGTGTAACGTTGGGTTATACTCGTATCCATCGTGGGATGGAAGTGGGTTTATTAGAAATCTATTCTGCGTTCTCACCTATGGGTGTACCATATTTGCTGCGGACTAGAAACGCGTCCCATCTGCTGCGGATTGATACATTGCGGGTCCGAAAAATACTGGCTATTTCATAGATCGAATTCTAGTAGAACTTACTTTCATAAAATATCGTCCGCTTACAACAAGTAGGTCGTTAGTTCGTTAGTTGTGCTCAGTCAAGGCTACGAGATATCGATTGCGTTTTGCCACGGCATAGGCAATTTACACCAGTGTTTTAATAAAAATAATAATTTTGGAACATAAACGTAAAGTCTTCGGTTATAGTCTTAGGACATCTCGTAGGTATTTGTTGTGTAAAAGTGTTAAATTTAAAAAATAATTATCTGAGCTTTATGGCCGACTTGTATCACAGATATTTACACAGATGAATTAGATAAAATTATGAATAATGTTATTAAAAGTAGTGATTATGATAAATTATAGATTGTTGCTATGTATCAATGTTGAATCAAGAAACAATTATTTATTTAAAATTATAATCACCGAATTAAATTTTCTGCCGACGATCCGTTCTGAACTGTTCTTTCGTGCTTGTTAACCGTATAAATTGCACTTTTCAGGGAACCATGATAGTGATGTGCCTTAACAGTCTCCATAGAGACCCGCACTGGAAAGACCCGAGCGAGTTCAGACCGGAACGATTTATCGGAGAAAATGGAAAAGTTATTCAGGACGATTATCTTCTACCTTTCGGATTGGGTAAGTATAAAATACTTTTTTTTATATCATATTTATATATACAGGCTGTCCCAAGGTCAATCCCACAAACTTTACTGGGTGTTTAAGTTCCCTATTAAGAGTAAGAAATTATGTAACAAAATGCGAAAAATTTTCATCACCAAATTTATTATTTTTGTAATAAAATTGGTGTAAATCGATCTTATCAATCGATAAATCAATATTATCTGTCGACCAATAGCATCCCTCTTACAACCCCAGAGAAGATGAAAGGAGTTACCCCTTCTTCTTAGACCGACCTCTGTCCGACCAGTGGCATCTGACAGCGATCATTTAGCTCCGCCCTAATTGGGCGTTTCGAACAACGCGGCAGGTCATTAACCTCGATCTTGACTGACTGCGACCTAGTGACCCAGTGACGTAGTTATCCGAGGGAGGAGCCATTGAAAAATATCTGTTTTACATGATTAAAAATAGAAACTTCAACATTTTTTTTCTCGAATACCATAATGAATTTTGATATAGTTTCTTAACAAATAACACTACGAATCGTAGGACCTATTAGCTGTTTTTTTTATTGCGTGGGACCTTGGGACGCCCTGTATATATTTGTAAATAATATTCATATATGATTAATAATATATTTACATAAATATAATATAACTAAAATCTTATTATATACTTACTGTGATGCGAGCTGTTCAAAACATCTCGTATCTCAAGTAAATCACAACAGAGTTGTCATTTGTATAGAGGTTATTGACGGTTTGACATTCCTAGAATCGTAGCATAGTAAAACACTGCTTTCTCACACATACAGATATAGCCTAGTAAAGAAGGCAGGCCACAAAATGTAGCAGTGCCAATCGCTGCCTGTGTATATTTAATTGGATATATATTTGTAACTGTAATTTGCTCTACTAAGGTAATACATAACCTAAAAAAGCAATTATTATTAATAATAATAAAATTATAATACCAGAAATTCAAGTATTAATTAAGTTAAAGGACTCAAAATAAATATTTCGACCAATATGAATATAAATACAAATTAAAAAAAATGAAGCTCCATTAAAATGAATTAATTTTAATAATCAACCATTATTAATATCCATTACATTTCGGTTTTTTTGTTTAATTAAATAAGTATAAATAAATAAAAATTAATATGCCAAATTTCAACTTTGTTTGACTAACCGTTAGAAAGATACAGGCCTGTGACAGATAGACACACAACGAAATCTCAACTTAGGGCTTCCTGCTTGTGACCATTTTGGTTCGGTAAACCCACCACTGGGCTAAAAAACACTATAAAACGTCTCAGAAATAATCCTTTATAAGTTATGAGCTAAAAACTATTGACTTAAGCAGAAAGATATTTAAGAAGAGACACACTATTAAAATAAACACTTTGCCATGTTAGAAATCGGCACATTTCAAGACATATAATGTTATAAAATGTTGGTTTTGGGAACGTAAGTTATTGGTTTAACCAGATTTACTCAAATTACCGATATGTTTTTTTTATCATTCACAGGCAAAAGAAGGTGTATCGGAGAAACCTTAGCAAGGTCGGTTATATTCCTCTTTGCCGTGTCTTTGCTCCAGAAATTCGACATGAGGAGTCCAGAAAACGAGCCCCCGCCCTCATTCGAAGGTGTCGATGGAATCACTCAAACCCCTCAGCAGTTCAGGGCAATCTTCACATTGCGCTCTCACTAAGTTCATACCGAATATTTATTATTCACAAATGTTTAATGCGTTAAATTTTAATTTGTCCATGTGAAAAATTTTAGTGGTCAAATAATATTGCTATGGTAATCATTATTAAATTTAAAAGTATAATGTAATAAAATGTTTGTCTGTCTGTAAAATGCGGGGCCTTGCTGTGAGACCTGTCTTTGTTAAGTCATCTGGTGGTGTTTAAATAAATAAATATGTTTATTATCTCTATAATGTTTTATTTTAAAACCCCACTATTTTATATACCCAGTCTGCGGTTCAGACGCGCTGTTTTCAATGACACTATTAATTGCCCCGATCTTTTGAAATCCTTTTAGATTAATGTACCGTCATCACATCGTACCCGTCATTACAATGTTTTTAAAATACATTCATGCTCTACAAATGACGCTCTACATTCACCGATACCACTGATGCAAAGTTATTTTAATGAAACTGTTAACTGCTTCGATAAATTGACTCTGAATAAATCGCAATTTAAAGTGTTCAGCAATGATCTATTGTGTAAAAAATAATAGTGCAAATTAGTTTCTCTAAATTCGTGTAAATTTTGTTATTAATATTAATAGTAGAATCCTATTTTTAGTTTTACATAGTTTTTTATGGTTCAATCAAATGTATTTTTTGTATGTTACTGTTTAAAACTGTTGGTTTTTCCAATAAAGATAAATAATTATAACTACTAATGGGAAGAGAACAGGTCTTGATTTTTTATGGTTAATTGTATTGTGATAATTTCAAGTCAGCGCATATCAGTATAATGGCAGATTGAGTGCGTTTGTATTGCAAAACACGTCGGAGAATTTATTTCATTATACAGATATTTTGTACATTTTTCTGGCATAAGCGTAGTATTAAAAAATTCTCTTAAATATTTAATATCTTATTTTATCGTTGTTTTGTACCTACATTAATAAGTAAAAAAAGCCCCTAAGAATAAAACAAATTTATCTAAAAATCTAGTCTTTTTAAGCACTCTGTAACATTAAAGCGGACATAGATGCACCGTAAACATACTTTGCGCTATCTAATTAGTAGTTTATTCATCCATATGTCCACGTACTTATCGCAATTGATACGATAATAGGTTAAAACAAATAAATACTTTAACAGGTTAAAGGTGACTATTTGAAATTAGTTCACTATATTGATCGAGTCACCCACCACTATAACATGTTGTGAGTGCTTGCCCCACTCTAACCGTTCCCAAGGCGTGTCAAAGTCTTACCAACCCTACAATAAGCGAAAGTATTTAGAGCTTATGTTATCGATAAATGTACGTCAAAGTAAATAGCAGTTCGAAGGTGACTAAGTCAAATTAATTAATTCTGTTGAACGAGTCACCCACCCCTATTGCATTTTGCGAAACAGACCGAATCGCTTCGAGTGCTCGCCCATCTCTACCCGTTCCCAAGGCGTGTCCGCTTAAAGTCCGACCGACCGTATAATAAGCGAACGTCTTTAGAGCTTTTAACTTTTTCTCCGGCGCTTTGGATGGGGAAGATTGCTTTTACCCATTCCCTTTGGGTTCTTGGAGCCGCGTCGTCTTCGCGAGATGAGTCTAATTTCGGAGGACTATTTCCACTCGAAGAAGCTATCTTACGTTGGTATATATATATATATAATACGTTTCCTTTTATCCTTACTCAAAGGTAACTATACAAAAACAATACTTAATAGGTGTTTTAGATTGTAATAAAACTGTGATGAACTTATTAACATAGGTACAAACCACATTATTATTAGCTACACGAGGAAATCAAGCAGACATGTTTTATGGTTTAACTAAAATGCGTTAAAAATCAGATTACCCGCCATAAGGTCAATGATTAATGATCGATGTCACACCCACCACACCAGCTACACGGGTTGCAGACGTTGGCAGCCTTCAGGAATTTCCAGTGACCGTTCTGACGTCAGTAAATACACCAAAAGGAAGGCTTTCTAGTGAGACGCTCACGGTCGTTTCGTGCGTCGGCGAGATAAATACGGGCTTTTCTACCCTTTACCCCGCTACCTCTCGTCAGCCATGGATATAAATGGCGGTCCCTGCTGCCTAATATCACGCTTTGCAAACAGCACGACCCGCCTCGTAGCTCTCCACGACCAGAAGGACCAAGAAGGTACTACTGCTTTGTCCGCCATGAGAAGATCCAAAATCGAAAATCCTCGTACAAAGGGTTAGTTCCTTTGGGGAAGAAACCTAGCCCCGAAATAGGGGGTGGTAGATTTCAAATAAAAAAAATGTATTGTCAAGGTGCCGAGAGAAATGGCATCTAATCAATCACGATGGACGCAATCATACGGAAACATCAGTTATAGTAGCAAGAGTCGCATGAATAAGTTAAGTTCAGTCCAGGACGCTCCCGAAGCCGTCGCCTTTGGTCTGATCCAGCATTCAGTGTGGGGCGACAGTCGCTCTGCATCACTTGATAATCCGGTCATCAAACCCGTTATACGCTCATACATTTGGAATGCATTGAAAAAAATATTTTAGCAAAACGTTCAGTTGTTTAAAAATTTGCACCCTCGGCAAAAAATTTACTAATCGAACATAAGTATAAGTAAATCGTTTAGTTGTACGTACAGACTGATTATTATTAAATAATTTTTGGTTAGATTTACCACATTTCTAGCTATGTAGTTGAAAAATATTTTATCAAAAACTACCAAACAATATGGCGTCGTGGGTGAACAGCTGATGGAATAAAACGACGTTACCTGAAAATTTGGTATCAGCAACCAAAACATTTTGTTACTATTTTATTTTGCTGTGATTCAATTCAAAATGGCGGTGTCGAGATATTTTGTTAAAGGCAACCAAAGATAATGGTACTTGCAACCAAGAAATTTAACAATAATCGATACACTATATCAACCATACTTTAGGTTGCCAATACCATATTTTTTCTACCATTAGCATATTTTCTTTTCAGTGTGACTATAACTAATAAGAGACACAAAAATTAGTTATAACCGTAAGTTCTCCTGATATTATGCGCAATAAATTGTGCCTAACCTTATTTATAAATAAAACTTACCGTATATATAAGATATTTAAACCCGACGGACGTTTCGGAGATGATATATCATACACAAATCAGTTATCTACATACATACCATAATTTTGTATATACGAAAGTACTTAAAACCCTACTTCCAGACTTTTCGAGTTACAAACACACACATTTTTATTTTGATCAGTTCTATTAGAATTCATTACACAGTTTTAAGTTATATTATTACATAGATTTTTTTAATGAGTCGTTGTATTGTTCGTATTATATAAACAATACTTTATTTCGGGTTCGATTTCAGTTTACGCGGACTTGAACAAAGCATTCGATAAAGTATATTTCCAATCTAGTCTAATATTGTATGGGATTAATCATTTCGTTTGCATTTCGCTTATTAATAAATCTTTGCTGGCAGCGCTTTATTAGGAACGGTTTGCTTTGCCGCGAGATGGAAGAGAGACGCTGTCACGAGTGGACGACAGAGGCATCTCGGCTCTGCAGAGATGAGCTGCACCTTTCATGTCCTCGCTTCATTAATTAGCCTGCCTAATTGGTTTAGCATCCAGCCACGGCTACCGGACCAAAACGGTCGCGGCGGAGGTGCCAACCACTGCAATATAATATTATCGGTATCAAGAGAATTATTATAAATATTAATATTATGCTCGATGATCAGAAATCATGACTCTTAAGGTGGATTTAGCTAACGGCATGCAATTACATGCAGTATTTAGTATTTTTTGTGGAGAAATTTCGCTTATATGCCACCGCCGTAGGAAATGGTTTTTCTGGGAAGCCTATCCCTTTGTGCAATATATGTAACGGCTGTTTTTTTTAGAGGCGTGGTTTTCAATCTGGCACTACTTTTTTCGTAGTTCATACGGGCCCAACTTGCTGCAAAAAGTGGTTGGAAATTGGGCCTCTCGGCTGGAATTTGTTCGAGTCAGCCGCGGCGGCCACTTACCCGAAATCATTTTTAAAACATAATGGCAAACCCTTATCTTTATAATAAAACTAAATTCTTAGCCATAACATCAAATTATATGCGTTTTATCTCTTCTTGAAAACCACGCCTCTAAAAAAACACCTTTAGAAGAAATTATTGATAATGATAATGTATAGTATAAAAATGAAGTCACTTATAATAATATATTGAAGAGAAATATATTGAATAACAGAGAAAAATGTCTTGTATTTCATTTATATATCCCGTATGTATAACTTTCATCGTCTGGTCCGACGCAGATCCAATTTTTTTAATAACATAACAAGATTTCCTAGTACACTAACGCGTAAAATGTTTTGTGTTCGTGTATTTAAAACTATAGCGTTAGTCAATTTTAAAGCGAAGTTTATGCTGGGAGCGATGCACCGTTTTTGCCCAAAAAATATAAATACAATATATGTATTTAAAATATGGTTTAGTTATTCGTAGCGGTTGGCATTCCTAAATTAGTTGGATTGGATACGGTATTCAAGTTGCTTGGTCACGCGCGAGATGTGCTCGGAATGTCGCTGAGCTCAGATCGCCTTCGTCTTTTTACACAATTAACCTCTTCGGATGGCTGTGTTTATTTCTGCGATTGCGCTTTGGCCGGAGTAACCTCGAACCGATGATTAGTAGGCTATTAGACGGATTAAAACATATATTATACAATAATAGCTGAGCGCGCAGGCGCGCTGAGAGTTTGGCGACAGGTGCATGGAAAAATTAGGATATCTAATATTTTTGCAATAATAGGGTGATGTTTTTAGAGGCGTGGTTTTCAAGAAGAGATAAAACTCATATAATTTGATGTTATGGTTAAGAATTTAGTTTTATTATAAAGATAAGGTTTTGCCATTATGTTTTAAAAATGATTTCGGGTAAGTGGCCGCCGCGGTTGACTCGAACAAATTCCAGCCGAGAGGCCCAATTTTCAACCACTTTTTGCAGCAAGTTGGGCCGTATGTCAGCAATAACGCGCCGAATATTCTCTTCCAAGGCTTATTAATACAAATTTGAAAATTATTATCAAACAGCTGAACTGCGCCAAAGGCATCTTTGAGCGTAACCAAAGCAATCTAACTAACGCCCTCATGTCTCATATAGGGGAACTTAAAGCCGACAGCATACTTTAAGGAGTGATTCTAGACATGAGAAGTTTTCAAAAAGCTAACAAAAATATAAATACGCTTTTGAAAGTTTATCTCGCGTATTAAACGCATAATTGACCTACCTAATAAGAACAAAAGGTACCAGCTTCTAGGCAACCATCTCCTCAAGCCTGAGGAGATTAGAACCATCGCACCTAAAAAGATACTCAACTTTATCTACAGTACGGGACTAGAGGGCGAACTTTAAGTGGATTTAAAAGTACAATAGTTCTGGAAAGGACGCGGTACGCGGGGACAGACTCCCCACATCCACTAATATACATAACATAACATACCTAATAAGTTATTTGCCGAAACTACCTGTCGTTTACTGCCGTCAATGCACTTATAATCACGGTTCCGTTTGGAATTAGTTGGTTCCTGGCTCGCAACGCCGCGCGGTTGGATATTCTGTTATGTGAACATACTTTAAAATGTTTTTAGGACTCTTTCTTTTATCTTTTAAGGCCAGTTTTTTTTTGGTTTATTTACAAAGTTGTTAAACAATAGTTGTTTAATGAATCACCAGAATCACCTCTTACAAGGATTCTACTGACATTAAGTTCACCCTGTATATAAGTTGAATTTGAAATCCCTATTGTCCTTTCAGGTGGTTTATGTATACCAAAGCTTTAACCAGAATGGATAAGTTTGAAACAAATGTTTTCCAATTATGAGAAAAATGAATTTAATAAATAAAAACCGTTCGAATATCTGAGATCGTTATTTGTTTATAACGGTGGAGTGAAACACCTACGCAAGCAGAGGAAAAGCATACTGACTAGCTGTTCCCGACCTTGGCCCCACCATGGCCATGTATTTTTCCTAGATATATTGTAAACGCGGCGTGGCGCGGAGGAGAGATCTTTATTTTTCGGAGACCAGTTTGGTTGTTGATCATTATCATGAAAAGGACAGTAGTGATTTCAAATACACCCTGTAGAATGGAGACTACAACCCCGAAGAAGCAGCCATATGTCTGTAGGACCATGGAAAAAGATCACGCTATTCGACTATTGGCTAAGTGGGAAGAGTGCATGAACAATATTCTAAAATGTGGTTCATCGATGAAGTAGAACTGGAGCAATGCAAACAGAAAATCTCAAAGAACTTCAATGCTTGAAGAAGTTTTCTTTTTAAACTCATACTATTAGAAAAGTAATTTTCTCCTGTGGAATTATTGTTATGAAAATGAAAATATTTGTGAATTAGGTATTATTATTAATACAAAATTTGTGTCTCGTGAAAATGTGTACCGTCTGATAAGGTTTGTATGCGTTTTGTAGGTAAAATTATTTGTTAATTTCAGTTTTACTGTTTTTAAATAATAAAATAACTTTGTTTTAAACTTAAAACAGCATAACTGCGCTGCGCTGGAAACTAGTGACCTATAGAAGATAATATTAGGGAGACTAAACTCCAAACTTCAAGTTTAACACTGGTGTTGTAGAATTATAAAATTTAGTATGTAACGTTCCGAATGTTACCATATTTATTTATTGAAACACAATGTTGACAAAACCGCTATTTATTATATTTAAATATAATAAATAAAAAGAAGTAATCACACGGAATAAAGGTCTACTCAAGTCTTTGTGGATTTACTAGAGTTAGAGACTGAAGTCTCTGTTGTAGACTTTTATTAAAGAAAACTAACCGTAAAAAGATCTATCTAAACAGTTTTTTCGCCGAATGAACGCTTTTTCTTTTAAGATAGGTTTTTGAAGATGAGACGAGATGAGATGAGATGAGTAATTCAATATACTTGGCCCTGGCGTCAATAGAGCAGATTAACAGACCATTTAAAACAATTTTCAGTCGCCTTTGATACGACTTTAATTAAAATTCTACAAAATACAATGAGTTTCAATTGTGAATTTGCATGGACAAATAAATTTGTAATTGAAATCCTGTGACAGGCATCAAAAATATATGAAAAAACAATAATGGATTATTGTAAAGTAATAGTATTTAGTAAGATTAACATGAGGTGCCTTGCAAATTTCTTAATACAATGTTATTTTTTTTTCTGGAGTTTTTGGAGTAAGAAATTTTGATCTGGAACACTTTCGTCAAATCACAGGTAACTGTAACATAACTATGTTTCATACGTATTCCCTGTGCGATAAGTCCTCTATATCACATGCAAATGTTATCGATTGCAGTCATGAATCGATTTCCACTAATCGATCAGGTGTCTAGGTATTTCCGTCCAGTAGAGCGTTTTCCGACAACCATTTACAAGAATGACCAAAATTTCGTGCGCGGAAAATATATTAGTATCAATATGATAAATAAAACAATGTGAAAATTTTTTACATTTTATATATAATAACCAATTTACACATTCAAAAATTCAACTAGGTACTTAGAACTATTTACAATACATGTACAAAACTGGTTAATGCAGAATATTAGCAATCAGTACATTAACACAAATACATCTAACAATATATACAATTTAATTATTCTATTTACATTTTAAACATTTAAAAAACCATGGCGAAATCTTTCACATCTATTTTTTATCAAATTGCTAAAAACAAAAAAATATAAAAGTAATTACCTAGGTACGGTCGAGGGCAAACGAAGCTTTACCTTAAAAAGCGATTTGACAGAGTGTGTAGGTATGTATATGTAAATATTAACCTCATCTACGCTCATACGGAAATAAGAAAGCGGCGGTTCTCATAGATACAGTACACAAACATGCACTGTCTCTTTTTTCTACGCGTTTCAGTTCAACTTTAAGGCGCCCCGGGACGCATTTGTCCTTGAGATTAGAAAGAGTAGGCTTTATTCGAACATTGACGTGTAGAAAAGAGACGGATATACTCGGCGACCGTGAATTCGTTACATTTGGAAGCGATGAAACATGTTTTTTGTATTTAAATAATTATTATCATTTGAAAAAGGTGTTTTTTTTTAATTAATCTCCTAGATTATTATATTGTCTATCTTTAAAAGGAAAATTAGGTTCGCGTCACTTACACAACTTAAAAGAAAATCGTTGCAAGAAAAAAACTACACTTTCTTATTTATTTATTTTCATTACTATAATAAGGTGTATTTCGTTTTTTTTTAAACAAAGTACTAAATTAATATATGTAGAATATTGTGGTATTTTTAGTTTTAGCCATTTGTTGGGAATAACTTCAACAAAATGCACCAAAATACGTTTAGGGACTGGTGGCGCCTTAAATGCTCGGAGTAAAGCTCCGAGTGCCTTCGACTGTACTTATGGATGATCCACAATGGTCCAAGTAATAGTCCAAGACCATCGTGTATCGAGGTTGTTGGCACTCACTCGACTTCATCATCGCCAACTCCCTTGACTAGGTCCAGAAATTTAGTATAGCAGTAGCTATTAAAATGCATATGAACAATTATTTTATTAAAACTATGTACATAGATATCAGTTCAACAAGTTGGGTGGATCTGAAGGCGTCGGCGGTTTATCTATCAAGATTTTGCATAATTTGAAATTTTAAATAAACAAGTTATTTAATCCCATGCGTTTATGTTTGGAATGGTCCAAAAGTAGCATTGCTGCCGGCTCAACCGATCACTTTTTAGTAGGTATGTTTAGTGGTTACTTTTAACGCGACTATGCAGAAATGTAAGCCTATACCAGAACTTATTTACTATACTTTGTACATCAAATCATCCTTAACATATGCGACACGAACTGTACAATCTTACAGATTTAGTAATGATATGTTAATTGAGTCTAAGGCATTTTGAAATTGTTTTTTTTTTGTTTCAAAAGCGTAGCAACGTTTATTATAGAAGCTAAGAAACGAGTAGCAACTCCCACCTCACCTACATTAATATCTACTGGCGTAATTTTCCTATAAATATGCGCACGCTAAAATGCATTTGAGCGACGCTACCTTTTTACGATATTAAAAATATATAAATTTGGTTATTTCAATAAAATTGTGCTCATTTGTATTATGAATTAATTAAGTATGTTCAATATTTTTCTCATACAAAAGCTTAACCCATACGATATAATGATGAATGTCGTTCTACCTATTGTTTTTATATGAAGTGGGTGAAAAGGAGGCAATACGCTTATACAGAGAATCCCAAAATCATTTCCGAAGACTTTAGGGGGTGTTTATGTTCGCTATTACGCGTAAGAAATTGTATAAAAAAAAAGCGAAAATAACTCATGCCCAAATTTATCAGTGTTATAAATTATTGTATTTCGCTCTGCGTGGCCTAACGAGCGACAAAAACTATTTAATATTATCACGAAAAGTTTACATTTTTTTTTTTTTGCTCGGATACCACGATGCATTTTCATATGAATCAAAACAAATCATGTTTGAAATCGCAAGTTTGAAGCTGAAATAGTCGTGAAATGAATCGAAATAAACAAACCCAATTTGTACCTACATTTTAGAATCCCATCAGAAATGATAATTCGTAAAAGGATGAAATAAAAATAATAAGAACCTGTACCGAAGTTTATCAGTAACGTTTTTTTTATTACCATCGAATCCAAAAGTAATAATTACTCGAAATAATGATAAGTCGTTTAAAATATCTTTAAATTTTATTCGCGTTTATGTGGCGTTTTTAAAAACAAAATATATTTGGTCTATTCGCTTTATGTTCAGCGTAAACCGCTGAATGGTTCAATTATTTATTTTATTCATATGGACTACACTTTGAAGCTCAACTTTGGTAGTGTAGGTAAGTGATAGGCGATAGTAGGAATTATTTAGCATGTAACCTCCTTCGTAAAGTTGTTGGATGAATAGGGAATTAGGAAAAAATGGATGGGTTAAGTGAATTTCATTCTCTGATTGTATGGTATTTGGTCTTTGCGTCCACAGTAGGCGGGTTTTAGGTGCTAACTACTTATTGATGCCCAAGCGGGTTTGATTGTGAAAGCCTTAAATAAATTGGATAGACGCGATACATTTCTTCTGAAACCAAGCGACACCCATTTAAGGCGAAGCATATTGACCTTGAAAGTCCGTGCTTTATTTTTATAGGGCGTTTGGTTTTACTCTATGTGCGGTCAGTAAGCAATTTTTGGTTTTCATTTAATTACACCTTGATAATACAAAAATTAAAAAACTAACTTTTCTATGTTTAGAGCCTTCATTTGCCATTCAATTACTATTTTTTGTAAAGATCTAATATATTTTATAAGAGAGCAATTCAACTAAAACATAACTATTAGCATTTCTCAAAAATAAAATTGAATTTAAAATATCTGCCTTTACTATATTGAAGAGATTTTTTATGATTAAATATCCAATGGGTACCAAATGTTAGCCATAAGAAAAGGGTTTAAATGTATCGAAATTAATATTTATCCTTTGGTTTTGCCTTAAGTTCTCACATAAGCTGGATGCGCCTAAATCGTATCTACTTGCGTTGGGTGGCCTCTAGTTCAGCTAAGAGATATGCAAGATGCGGGTCCCAAACGGTTGAGCACTAAAGAGGTCTTTGGGTCCAGAGCACTGCTAAACATTTCACACATTTTCAATTTTCCTAACATCGCTTATGGGGCACAGCTCGTCGGGACCTCGAGGCCTGAGCCAAAATCACGCGGAGTGCTGATGTCCAAGGCCCGGCGCGTGCGTGTGGTGATGGTTGGCGGCCAGGTGATGGAAGTAGGGTCCGTAGGGAGCGCCGGGACCTCCGAAGGGGTAGTGCACGCCGTGCGACGCGTACAGCAGGGACCCACCTGTTCGGGACAATGTTCACATGATTTAAGGGTACGTTCTAGTTATTTATAATTGAAAATCCTTCATAGATATATTCACCCCCTTTCCCACTAAAATAAAAAAAAAAACCGAAACTACCTTTGTGTTATTTAAAATGCACTAAAAAGCATTTTCAGTTATGACAATCGTCTTTATAAAATGCCGCTTATCTATAAATTAATTTATTAGACTATAAAAGAATTCAAATTGAGTCTATTGAAGTGATAATAAAATGCCATAATAATATAAAAATAATTGAATCTTTGGAATTATAATCTCTAAGATTATACAAAATAAAAGTAACATATAACAAAGTAACGCGACGCGTGAAAAATGTTATATTGTGAAAAAATATTCAAGTCTTACTTCCCCGGAATACAAGTGTCTACTCTAAAATCTTATTATTTGTAAAGAGTTATGCTATGAGTTATGAGTTATGGTTTGATTATTTTTGTTTCAGCTATTGTTTCGTGAAAAAAATAATAGGGTTACAGTAAAACATATTTTTTTCAGTTTCGATTATGATTTTTTAATGTATTTTATGTAGATTTTTCATACCATATTATAAAAACGAAAAATAGTATATTTAATGATACTTTTCGCAACTTCATAGTGGATTTGGAACTAAAAATACCCTCATCAGGATTTTCACAAAATGTTTTTACTTTAAAATGAGTCGTCTAATGTAGCCTTCAATGTTTTCAATTCCCAAATATTCAATTCAACAGATCCCGGGGAAGGGTTTGTTTAAGGCACCTTCAAGGTCTAAGGTCATTATTAGTTGATTTATAATTTGAATATTAGCAATCTGACTAAACATCTGAGCGGACGTGTTTTTCTTGAGAACTCCGCCTTATTAAAATGACTTTGCAAGTCGAATTATTGATGATCGACGTCTCAAATAGACGGTGACTTTAAGGCAATAAACACCTTAGTTTCGACTTGGCGTATGCATTTTTATAAAGCCAAAAATGCTCGATTTTGCTCAAGAAGTTCAAGGTTTACCGTATGGATTGTGGGCGGAGAATGGCCCACCGGCCGAGGGCGGGGGCGGGATGGTGGGGCTGTTCACGTCCATTCCTGGGTTTTGCTTTTTCCACTTCGTGCGGCGGTTCTGGAACCAAATCTTCACCTACAGACAAAATTAAAGTTTCTCATTTTTTGCAATCTTATTGTGAAGTTTTAACCATAAGGTATCATTTAGAAAGTTCATCCATAAATTTCAAATATTTCGGTAATAAGAGAATAAAAGAATGGTATATCCATTGCCCAGTTTCAACATAAAACTACTGTGAACGTTGCCTCGGCATTTTTTTAGCCTTTCATCCCTAAATCTAGAGAATAATTTTGACTTTTAAATATAATAACATAATCATATTTATATATCCTTGGTTGAATCTATTATTTTGTATGGTATTACAATTTGGGGTCCTACATATGAAACATATATACACCGAATTTATATTCTACAAATTCGTATCCTAAAAATAATTTTTCCAAAAAGTAAAAAAAAATCAATGCAAGGCGACTACTCTAATTAACTTCAACGTTGCTATTATAGAATTGCAATCAACCACTTCTCAGATGAAACATGGAAAAATCTTGTCACTAATAAGTACTCTACTAGACAAATGTCAAATGAAAAGTATATTGTCGAAAGATGTATAAATACGTATGAATATCGGCAATTAAAATATGTAATACCCAGCCTCTTTAATAAAATACCTCTAGAAGTTAGACAATTTAAAAGAAAAAAATTGTTATAAAACTAAAATTAAACAAATTTATGGAAAAAAACATATTAACAATGATTTAGGTATTAATTTAATTAACTTAATTTTGTTTGTAAATCACATGAGTTACGTTAACATAATTTTTAAGTATTTTGTATTATATTTTATGCACGTATAAATAAATTGTTTCTTGTTAAGATTAAGAAACCGGCAGATAAGACAATATCTTAGCTGGATCTATTTACATTGTAATTGTATATATTTGAATAATAAAAGTTGCTTCTGGCAACATTGAAATTGAAATTGAATCTTTTATACGTCTTGCACCACATACAAATTTTCAACACCGATGACCAGATGATGTGTGCCCTTAAAAACGTCATCAGCTCATTTCATTTCTATTAATATTTAAAAGCGTGGCATGTAGAGAATACATTATTTCTTGAAAGTCATAGACCAATCGAGGTTTTTTTTTCGGTTCGGTTTCGATTTTTGTTTATGTCAATATAATATTAAATATAAAACAAAAACACTTATAGTTTTATATTTATTTGCCAATTATAAGAATCTGAAAAACGGATGGCGACTCCGCATGCAATATTTCGTTCAGTGAACGACTTTCGCAGAATGACGGCATCGTGTGGGCCGCCCGTTTTACGTACGGAGCGGAACGTGTTGCCCAAAAATATAAAGGAAATCGTTACGGCCCAATCAAAATAAATCTGTAACCTATTGCTAAAATGGTAGTATGTTAATCTTGAAAGCTCGGAGAAACCGACTGAGGAACTAATAGATTTAATTGTATTTTATAATTAAACAAAAGTGTCCTAAGCTATCGCGCAAATTATTTGCCTACAATTACTGTATACATTTTTTTGCTGCTGACTGTACTGCGCTTTTATATGTTAAAAGTGGAACACTACACTTCGAGTATACTCGTATATGCCCGAAAAAAGTAGTGACCCAGGTGCACGTATGCGACAGAACTGAGAACCGTTTGAGTAGAAAAATCCTAAAATACTCAAAAATTATGAGTAAATATTTTTATACACATTTCATTGAGATCTTACATACCTGTGTTTCCGTCAAACTAAGACTTAGTGCTAAATTTAGTCTTTCGCAAACAGATAGATATCTTGTGGTCTTGAACTTGTTCTCCAGGGATACCAACTGCTCGTATGTGAAGGCTGTTCTAGCTCGTCGAGGCTTGGCGCCACCTTTGGAGTCTTTTCCACCAGAACCTATAAGAATCAAAGATATAAATATAGATTAAACTTATGAAGTCGAAGATGAGTTGGTTCTATAATAAAAATTGAAGTTATCATCATCTGCGTATGGACAGTTTCATATAATCATCATATAATATCAACTTACAATACATTGTTTGGTGGTAGTAAATTATTCAAACAGAACCTGAAGTATTACAGCTAGGCCCTACAGGCGTCATTAAAGGCATCTCCCACCCAGACTACTCGCGCCTGCGGTTCCAACTTGTGATGGGTTGCTTCATTTTCTATCTCCATTTGTGTCTGCGGCACTTTTAACCCATTCGATGTGCGATTCGATATAGCACTGAACTTTCTTTTACATATTTCTATTGGCACACATAGATGAGTTTTCACTGTACTAATTAATGAGGTAACACACGGGGTACAGAGACACGACGCGCTCGCCAGGTGCAAGGTCCATTAACCGTAGGTAACACCGTTCGAAATCGGTCGGACTGAGGCGGAGGGGTTTCCCTCTGGCACACCTGGCTGCCTATAAGACCGAGGCCGACCGTCAGCGGGCGCCGTTTTGGTATCGGCGTATTTATGTAACGAGTGGGTAGTGGAATGAATCACACCGCATTATTAACTATCCTCCAAGTCCGTTACAAGTACTATAGGCTGTACTTCACTACTAATGTTTCATTAATACTTTGTATGACCATCGCATGTAAAAGCTATAATGATTCAGCACCGCCTTCCCCGCCTACCTTTGCCGCTCTTCCTGCCGCTTGATCCCGAGGGAGACTTGGGATCTCCGTTCTCGTCGAAGTCCGACTGCGTGAGGGTGTCGTCTTCCTGGTTATCGTGTTCATCCGTTTCCACGTCATCTCCTTCCAAGTCAGAATGTTGAAGATGCTCTTTGCCTAAACATAGAAAACACCCTAAGTGTGAGCAAGTCGCATAGTTGTACATACCTACTGATCATTATTATATATTCTTTGGTTAGATTTACCATATTTCTTACTATGACAGCGAGAGGTGTAGTTAAAAAATATTTTAGAAAACATTTTGTTATGATTACCAAACAAGATGGCGTCGTGGGTGAACAGCTGACGAAATAAAACGACGTTATCTGAAAATTTGGTAGCAGCAACCATAATATTTTGTTGTTTTTCAAACTCAAATCAAAATTGCGGTGTGACTGAATAGCTGATCGTGAAATTTACAGTTAATTTGAGCGATAGCTAGATATTATGTTAAAGGCAACCAAAAATTTTGGTATCCTCAATTAAGTAAGTTTAGTAATAATCGATGTGTAACTCCAACAAAAAATATTGCTAGTTTTTTTATTGTTTACTAGTTTTTATTTTGAAGTCGGTTTTTTTTTAAATGATCAATCCAATTTTGAATGGTTTTTTTTTTCTCTTTTCCACTAGACATAATTAACTAAACTAAAATGGGAATTTATCCTAAGATATCCCTTATCGTATGAAAAAAAAAATTAGAAATCACTTAGGCCTTCGATCAATAAATAGGCTTGAATCCAATCCAGGACCATACAAATTGAGAACCTCCTTTTTGTGAAGTTTGAAGAAATTTAAGTAACGATGTATAAAACCTAAAATATAGTAAATATGTCGCAGCAGTAATCACAAGACTGCGACGACTAAATAGCTATAGTTATATAATATACTCGTATATACTCTAGAATAGGAAAAAAAATTATTAAAATGCAAAAAACAGTGGTTTGGCAGGAATTTAACATAACAGGCGAGAGAGACTCCAATAATATTTTATCCGAGCCTTGTAGGTCTGTGATAGGGAATTCCAGGTCCTCTACGATTCTCCCATTTCTCCACAACGAAACATTCAAAGGCAGAGAAGCTGTTTTAAGTTCCTCCACCAGGTCCGAAAAGCGCACACCAATCACCACCAAACCCATCCAATCATCGTGTTCCTTTCTCTCGCCATAACGGTGCAAATCCACGAAATATGCTCTACATCCTGGTGACCCCCAACGCATATAC
The DNA here is from genome assembly GCA_020383195.1 of Neomicropteryx cornuta. Lineage (NCBI taxonomy): Eukaryota > Metazoa > Arthropoda > Insecta > Lepidoptera > Micropterigidae > Neomicropteryx > Neomicropteryx cornuta. The sequence goes on along the minus strand of JAHKQU010000005.1, from coordinate 10,469,867 downwards.
ATAGAAAAAAAATCCTGTACGCTCTACAAGAAATTCCTGAAGATATAGTGAGTTTTGTAGCATCTACAGTCCTGTACGCACAAACAAACGAGTATTGTAATGTGTACACAATTTTTCAACTAAATGCTGCATCTACGAGATTGTTTGATACAGGTTATAAGAAAGTTTTGTTAGGTTTACGATTTATCAATCTGCAGGGATTGGTTGGTTCAAACAGATTGTATATATACTTCGGTTGGGCCTACTAAAATTCAGTAACCGCGACAATTTATGATTCTACTGAACAGTTGGTTTACGGACAACGCATTGGAGTCTATTAATGTGAAATATTTTAGAAAATTACACGAACACGTCTAAAAGCTGAATATTATTTTTTTGGCATGCCTTAGTGCCAAATGAATCTGTCGAGAAAACATACAGTCGCGATGGAATTAGACCTATAGCGGTCCGCAAAGCGGGTCGGACGTCAAAAAACGTCAAACAAATTGTGTGGTAAATTTAGACAATCGCCGTATGCGCCAGACGGGCAAATTGCCGTTTTAACATGAAATATGTGCTCGTGACAACTTTACAACATCTTGTATTGAGATTTAATAGTCGTCATACATTTCGCGGGGAAACGCATTCGTATTTACAAAACAAAACGCTTTTTAATAGTAATGTTTAAACTTTAAATTATTTATTTATTAACCACAGACTGAGAAAAAATCCTGTACTCCCTACAAAAATTCCTGTAAATATAGTGACAGTCGAGTTTTGTACCTTAACAGACTATTTGGTTACCGTTACTAAAATTTTTAGTTGTTCAACCAACGTTTGGTAACTAACTGCTTTGTAAGCGCTAACAGTAAGTAAGTAAGACATAACATAACAGTAATGTAAGGTGTACACAATTTTTCAATTGAATGCTGCATCTACAGATTGTTTAGTACAGGTTACAAGAAAGTTTTGCTAGGTGTACTATTTATCAGTCTACAATAATTGGTTAGTACCGTCTATCAAACATCAAACAGATTGTATACACTTCGGTTGGGCCTACTGAAATTCAGTAGCCACAACAAATTATGATTCTACTGAACTTTTGAGATCGTGCTAGTCTAGTGGTTAAGGCCAACTATTGACCCAAAGTTCGAATCCGCATATGGTCATAACGCTTCATTACTACCATTACTCTAGGACAGGTATATTGGGCCTAGTTGAGTAGGGCGCAAAATAATTATATATAACCTAGGTCATAGAAATCTTAATCGATATTTTTTTTAGTGCAATAACAGTAGTGTAATAACTGAGTAACATGATAAGATTAAATAATTATGTCCAAGCTATCAACACTTCTACATTGCTAGCGTCTGTACTAAAGACGGCAATGTTCTGTTGATCACATGCCTAATTATAGAATTAAACATATATTTTATCGATATGTTGCAGGGACTTTAGATAATCCGCTTATTTTCAAAATCTTTAGTAATTTAGCAAAACATCAGCTTAGGTATTGAAATTATGCAAATTAATTATAGGTAAATGATAAATTTTGCAAAACTCGTAACCTGATACATATGCAATCTTACTGTACGATTTTAGTAATTATGTTAAGATTCTTTGGAATTTCGGTAATAAGATTGCGAAATGCGATTATATTCTTTATTCATTTGAATTCAGAATTGCGTGGTTGGTTATCGTGTGTCACTGAAAACCACTGTTAACCATGGGTTCAATGTTAATTTAAGTTAATATCAATTCCTGCGGAAGGATATTCAATATTTTAAGTTCAATAGATATACGAGTTGAAACGAAAGGTTGCATAGGCCCAACCACACTACTGACCTGTTTCTACCTGTAAAATTCTTCGTTTTACAAAATACGCTCTACAATAATCTAATTTCCTTCCTCACCTCGAAAAAAAAGACATTTTTTTAAGGTAGATTCAAGTCTGAAAATCCCACATCTGTCAGCGGAGCTAGCTACAAAATATTGTTATTTTGTGTTGCTATTAATAGTAATATTAATTGCTTGATTAGTGTGTTACCTATCGATATTTTCGTGGAGTTAAATTAAATTACAACCCTACCACGATATATTTTTTTAATGTACCGCGTGCTTTATCTGCTGACCATAAACACTGTTTTCAATGACACTATTAGTTGCCCCGATCTTACGAAATCCTTTTCGATCAATGTACCCGTCATTATAATGTTTTTAAAATACTTTCATGATCCACAAATGACCCTCTACGTTCGCCGATACCACGGTTGGATAAATTGACTCTGAATAAGTCACCATTTAAAGTGCTTAGCAGTGATTTATTGCGTAAAAAATAATTATTGAAAATTAGTTTTTTTAAATTCTTGAAAGGAAATATGTAAATGTATATATAAGAAATGGTTTAGTCGGAACGGTGCGAGCGTAGATCCCCTGGATCGACTCCAATAGCGAAATGTTTGTGATGTCAGATCTTAATGATTTCACCTCAGATTTTAGAATTTTAAAGTTTTAATTCAATCTACATGACAAATACTAGGTCGTGAGGGAGCAGGAATTTTAAAATTCGAAATAATAAAAAAGTTATATTTAAAAACATTTTTTTTATGGGAAATCCCACGAACATTTTTTGCGCGCTTTAATTATTTATTTGGAGTTTGCATTTCTCAGCTCCAATGTGCTGCTAGCATAGCATTTGTAAAACAAACGCGATGGAACACGTGCCTACAAAGGAGGCTCGTTAAATCGCTAAGCGATGACGTACGAGGCGGCCGATATCGTCGCCCGTTGCCATGGCAACCGCTCTCGTCTAATTAGCCCGGCGCGGCTTAATCATTGGCGCGAGACCGCCATTAGCGTCTGTGACGTCATCAACGGCGTTTAATTGACAGTTTGTATAGCCTGTAGCTAGGCATGTCGCATCACGTACCTCACAATACTCAAGAATGAATAGATTGCTTAATTTATTTATTTATTTAGGTTCACAATAATGATGGCAATTGGTACAAGCGATTGAGACTACTATACTCTGTTTCCTGTTCCCTTAACTAGACTATCGTTTGTACTAAAGAAGGCCGTGTTCCGTCCTTTTCAAGTTTTAAATGATACGCGGATACACAGGTTATTTGAACTTTTTTTAATAAAAATTACCACAGTAAATCTGTAAAAGTTTAAATTATATTATGTAATATACATACATATATATATTTATATTATACTAAGTTACTTGATTTTTACGACTATTAAGAATTTATTTGTTATATTTTATACATAAATATTAAATGTAGGAACGTTTGAAATGCATATTATATTTTTAATACAATATAATACAATATTTTCATAAAAAATACAGGATTCAATTAATATTTTTAACAAAATTCAATAAAATAATAGTAATATAATTTTATAGTTTAGTTTAGCATGTGTAAGGATTTCGCAGATGCGTTAAGCATGGTTAAAATGGCAGTATAGGTATCTAAGTTATATTAAAAGTAATATATAACAATGGATCAAAAGATTATAAAATGCTATTCATATCCCGATTCAAATGTCATCGCTCAGAAGCGCAGTATACTTTTAAACTTGAAAGCATGGTGTTATAAATTTGAAACAGTACTGGGTGTCTGCTAAACTTACCTACTTAAGTTAACAAAGTGCTGAACGCTGAAGTCACGAATCTTACACGAAATTTACAGACGATTCGGCAGCATTTTCACTGCGGGAAAGAGACGAGAGCATAATGGAAAGTGATAGGGATAAATCACCCCGCCGGAGCGGGCGAGCATTGGTCGAAAACCATAAACTACGTCAGCATGATTGTAAATGAACAATAGCGTTTTTTCAGATTTTTATACTTTACATACGATTAAAATCATCCGTGAAGGTATTAAAATCATGACTCAGGATATTTAGTTCTATTTATTTATAATATTTTACCAATATTATAACAATAATTTACTAATGCGAAATATTTTTCCGTACTAGAAATACCGCCTATTCTATGGAAGACTTTATTTTAATTAATTTAAATGTAATTTGAAAAAATTGTACAGTAAATATAGCTCTATAACTCTATAGATATGGAATATACCTGAATATAGATAAATTAAAAAGAAAATGTGTAGGTACGTATATGCTAATAAAATGTATGCAAATAAATGTATGTTATATATTTATTGTGTGTATGTGTATATATATATATAAAATGTTTTATCTATATATATATATATTTATCACGGATCTCTAATATAGACCTCGCGCCCCTATTATCACTCTATTTATATATTTCAAATAGGTAACACCTCGACACAGGCATTTGCCTAGTGAGGTGTTACTAATCCACACAAACTGTACTTTTCTTTTATGGAATATCAATAACATGCGATATATTAATATACATGTAATGATATAATTTTTTATGGATATAATAAATAAATAAATAAATAAATAAATAAATAATAAATAAATGAGAAATGATATAAAACAAAATATCCCCAAATTTATTATATATTTAACAGATGGTGTAAATTTGATCAGTGCGAATTCCGACGCTGCGCCGATCGATAATGGGCTTCACACCGTTACGGCGTACGGTGACATTATTACATTATACTTCTACTATTTTTACGTTAAGTTTACATTTCTTTTCTCGGTAACAATGATGAATTTTGATATAGTTTCTGTATAACACTAGAAATCGCATTACCATTAGTTGTTTTTTATCGGGAATGGTCTTAAATACGGTGTATAGAACGCCTTAACAGCTAACTGAGGGAGGAAACACAGGTACCCGCCAAATTGCGTTTATTATTTAACCCCGTTGTCATAAACGACGTTTGAATAGAAACGAATTCTAGCTAATCCCTTGACTGTGCATCCGGACACAGACGCATCTGTTTTTTTTCTTTTGTGATGCGTGCATATTAAATAAAATAAATATAAATACAATAAATAAATGTTGAGGATACCTGAATAAAGTAACGCTGAATATTTATGTAGGAATCAGAAGGAGGTTTATATATACAGGTAGGTACGTCGACGGAAGGGTTGGTCGGAATGGTTGTAATTAAGGCGACTCAGTTTCGCCCCTCTCGAAGTTGTTGTTAACACCGCCTTAGACCAAATCAAATCCCTGAAGATGCCTACCAGCGTTCAGCGGAGCGAGAATTTCAGCGAAGTCGTCACAGAGTAGTAATACTTGCAAAATATTGAAATTCTAAGGTCAATTAGCCGCTTACAATATTTAAATATCGAGTTGATACCGGGCAAAGTTCATGAAAATATACCAGTAGGTAGGTGTAAACATAGGAAGCATAGAGTTGAATAAAACACTAGGTACCTATAGTCCTAGAAAAATACATTTTTTTTATTTTATTTTTATTTGAGTAATGCACCTATACTTATTTTTTGTTTATAATTTATTACTAAGCTATAAAAATACATATCAATGTAGGTTTATATTTATATTGTAAAAGGCGTGTAAAATACAGAACAAAATAATTTAAACATATTTCACAATTATTAATATCTGTATATTACACACCTGGTTTCCACCAGATAACCCTCGGGCTTGATTTATAGTAATCCTTTATCTATTTTATTAATGCGTATACAAATGTATATGTATACTATAGCTCAGTTGCACTAACCAATAGAGTATACCCATGTTAGTAAACGAATTAAATGAAAAAAAAAAAAAATATATAAAAAAAATACAATAATTAAATTAAAACATATACAAACACATACATAATAAACAAACAGCATATACATACGTAATAAATAGGGTTTTGAATAAATTACACAATATATTTAATAAACTAAAGAAGAGATATTTTTATAAATTATAATTTAGATGTTTTTAATTCATTTTTTCTATTTTTCTTGTTTTTAAGGTTTCGTGTATCTTCTAACTCATTAAATTGTTTAGGGATTGAGTATCGTAAAGTACTCGTACGTGATCCATAATAATTGTTAATACAAGGCGCATTCGTTGTTTGTCTTTGTTCTTGCCATGAACAACCTACCGGATCCTGATATGAGGATCTGAATAGTGTGCATCAATCAGGATTCTGTGCTTTAGTAGCCTATTTTGTAAATTATCGATTTTAGAGATGTAGGTATTAAAAATGACTCCCCACACTCTTACCCCATATGCTATAATAGAGTCAATGAGGGTTATATAATCGGTTTTTTTTATATTATACTTTCAAAAAGTTTTTAATTTGGGAAGTACCTTAATTTATCACCTAGTATTTAATAATCAGCAATTTTATACAACCCCCCCCCCCCCCACCCGTTAACCCGTCTTTCCGTCCGTCCGTTGCATCTTTCAACTCTAAAAGTACAAATGCGAAGAAATAGTTAAATTTTTGTGTATAGATTGATGATCTTGAAAATGTCGAAAAATTTAGAAAAGTTTTTTTGATAAAGTGCTGGATAGCATAATATTTATAAAGGTTGTAAAGAGGTCCTGTACTTGAGAGCGCAGGATGTCGGTTTAAACCCAGCGCTGAGTTTTATAAAAATGCATTTTTAACTCACACCTGTCCTCTTTAGTGTAAAATATGGTCAAATACTATGTAACCATCTAATTATATGAAATTAAAAAAAAGGCACTGAATCTAATCAGTTCAAAATGTTAATTGTAGGCCTATAATAAATAAATAAAATAAAATAAAATAAATGAATAAAAAGTCCGCCTAGTACTGTTAACCTAGTGTACGATAATTGAAGGTAGATTACTTTAAACTATTATTATAAAATGTATATTTATCGTGTAAAATTGTAACTGATTAATAGGTATAAAGAAATGAACATATTTGTAAGGCATGTATTCAGAAGAGAATAAATAAATATTATTATTGTTATTATTATTATTATTATAATTTCCCTATAATATTAATAATCTTAATATACGTATATAATATTAATAATCTATATATATTTTAAGAACACTGTTCAAATTTTTATGCTAATCTTGACATGTAAAATGACCGAAATCCTTAATTGGTTTTATATATTAGTAATAAGTTTTGTTTGTAATTATAAAATGTAATACTGTGGATTTTTCAATAACGAATAAATAAATAAATAAATATTTTTTGATATGAGCAACCCTTACGGCACAGTATAAAGAGGAATTCAGTATATGCACTCTCGCTGCGCAAGTGTACGCCACGACGGCGGGGTTGAGGTGCGCGAGCTGCCTCGCGGGAAGTGAATCGTGCGGCAGGTCGCGCAATGTTCGATGCAAGTTCGTACAATCGGAATTCGCCAATCCCCTACTTTGATCCGGTTAAATCTACCTCCGCCCTCCGGTGTGCCGAACGGGTGTTTTTTTGCGCAGTCACTGTTTTAATCCGGCCCCAAAAAATCCTCCAGTATAGATGTTTACACATCAAATAAAAAACCCAGCATCGCTTGCTCGAATATAACATCGGCTCTGTATGATTTGGTTAATCTAACCAATCATCAAATAACTCCGATTACTTCGAGAGGTACCTATAGGATGTTCGAGCGGCGAGTGAATCGAAATGCAACCTACAGGGTGTTCCGGATGCGCCCGCACGTATCACAAACGAACGCCGTCGGGGAGATAAATAGAAAAAAACGTCGTCGCGTAGTCGCCTGCCTGCGCCACCGCAGCCGGGCGTAATTGGAAAAATCCCACAGGACCCGAAGGGCTTTCGGGGGTGTGTCGGGATGAATCGGGTTAGATTGGGGTCGCGTAGCTTAGACATCCATCGCTATCGATAGCATGCGCTTCATTTTCATATTAAGCAAATATCTTATTACTGTACTGTACACACATACATATATAGGAAAATTGTAAAATGTAGATTGTAAAAAGACTTAACTTATTTATTTTCTTTTGCGGGGGTTATTAAACAGTTACGTAATAAAAAAAGTCACCTACATAATAAAATAATAAAAACAGAGAAAACAATAGTACCCTCTAAAAAGTACAAAATAAAACCAATTAAATATTTTCACCGAGTGAGTATAAAATTAGCGTTTAACCTAAGATATGAATTTAATTTATTTTATTTAAGCGTAGCTTCCATGACTCCATTGACCAAACGCTGGTGATGTCAGATCTCAATGATTTTACAAATTTTAAAGTTTTAATCGAATCTACATGAAAAATACTAGGTCGCGACCGAGCCGGCATTTTAAAATTTGAAATAATAAAAAAAATATTTTCTCTATGGAAATTTCATCAAAGATTTTTTTCGCGCGCTTTTTGTCCGAATTTTAGAAAAATATTTATTTATTCGAAGTTTGCATTTCTCCGCTCCGATATGCTGCTAGAATAGGTTTCACCTTTGCGACCGCGAAGTTTATAAAAAAAAAAATACAGCTTTACAAAATAGCTAATTATTACTCCCCGTGATCTCAAGTCTCATTTTAAATAAAAAAAAAGAATAATTAAAATCGGTTCATCCGTTTAGTAGCTACGATGCTGTAACCCCCTCTTTTTGCGTCGGGGGTTAAAAAACAGATGTTACCAATTTTTTTTCAACTTTATTGAATTATAATGCTATGGACATATTTATTTTGTACATCTACAGTGGTTTGGACTAACAATAACAAATATGTAGGTACTGGGTGCGTACAGTTTATAAAATATAAGACACAGAAAAACAGAAAAATATTTATAGATGAATGAGAAGTGAAGTCATTCTTGAAACCATTCTGTTATATAGCACGACATTCTGGTGAACATTCCGGGTGCATTTCTGGTGAATGCCTCGAAACTACTTCCAAACCGTCCATACCAAAATCACCAATGCCAAAATATCTACACATCCTACATGACTTTTATCAGATATTTTATTATACCAAAAGTCACCATTTTGAATAATCAATACTCGCAGAAAAAATACCGAACAATACCGTTTTATTTGAAAGTACAACAATATTTAGACCAATTATTTCATTTTTCCGTATTTCAAAAATTACATTGGTGACGATATGTCATATTATATTTAAAAATGTCTCCCTACGTAATATTCGGTTTATACACATAAAATTATAATCATTTTAAAAAATTATCTCGTTTACCCATTAAATTAAAAATTATGGTATATTATTCGAGTCAGCAATCGGACCAAAATTCGTACCGCATAGGTAAATTTTTGAAAGTACTCATTTTATAAGGTGAGAATTATATACCTAAGATATTAATGACTTAATTTGATTTAAAGATTTGCTGCGTTGCTTTGTAAGGAATATAAATAATGTTACTTATTATCAAATCTAAGAATACCATCGACCTGCCGCTACATCGATACTTCGACAGCGGGCTTTAGCGGGGGTCGGGAGAGATGGGGTGGGGTCCAGGTCAGAGGCGGTTCAAATTACGCCATCGCGGCTAACCAGACGGACTAAGCGGGGGAAAAGAGACGAAAATAGATGAATTTTTTACTCTGCCCTCGCGAGCGACATTGATATTCAGTCTGAAAGATAATGAGGGTAGAAAACATAGCCTGACGTTTGCCCAGAACGCATTTATGCGTGACCAGATATATGTACGCGCCTGCGCTGTGTTCAATTATTCGAGGTTGATAAAATTCAGTTTTCAAGAAATTGAAGTACATGTAATCGATCTTTCGATACATGCCTTGTACTATAAATATGATTAATTTTGCAGTTCAACCTTAACTACATATATATTTGCTTGAACCTTGAAATGATTCTTTTGTAAGTTTGCTCAGCAGGACTATCGAATATTTTTATCCGATATATTTTTCATTTTATTTAAATATGACGAAACAATTCAACTTTTTCCATTTACAATATGTATTGCAGGGATGCAGAACTAATGGAATGTCTGTAGATGGCTTACTTATAAAATGACGTGATATGTAAGAGTTTCGTTTATCCCGACGTTTTATCCCTAATTGAATTTCTGATTTGGACTGTTATTTTTCAATTGTCTAGGTAAGACTTGAACCATTCTTGTAAAGGACCCGTATTCCACAATTTCCCAATGCATTCTAGAGTTGATCGTGATCTATAGTATCAAACGCTCTTTTGAAATCAACTAAACGTACGGAGGTATCCTTTGAGTGTTAATTATTTACTAATTATTTATTTTTATATTATTTATATCAATATAATATTAAGGTATTTACACAACAATTACACAAAACAATTGCACGATCTTTGAATTATACTTTTTGGCCATATGATATGTATAATATTAGCTTTATGCCTACAATACTAGACTTTAAAAGATTTAATAACTTGTCTAATATATATATATTATATTTTCAAAAAATGTTGAATAAATCGTTTAATATTCGTTTCGTTTACTACTAGCTCGTTCGAGCTTTATTTACTAGGATATTTATTGGTAGGCACATGGGTGAACTCTATGTAGGAAAATCATTGGTCGGGATTGTCGAATGCGCTACATATTTAACACATGGTCCGCTAGTCAGCGGGGGTAGATACGATCTGTTTTTTCATATTCCTCCGAGCGGAGAAGTAGATAAGTCTTACCCATTTGAGAAGAAGGCAATAAAATAATCCTTAGCGCGCGACTTCTTCGCCGGAGGCGTCTAATTTCACGGTACGACTCACAAAGGGTTCGCGAGACGAATAGGGATGAACGCGAAAAGTCGTTTTTGCAGAACGGACGAAAAACACTTGAAAAATACTATGAAAATTGGATAAACTAAAATTGAGAATATTTGGATTACAAAGTGAAGCATGAATATAATTGAAAATGTATTTAAAGCATTCCAAAATGTGCTAGAAATTCCTGTAGATATAGTTAAATAATAAACGTTTTGTTGCCACAGTCCTGTACGCACAAACTAACGGGTATTGTAACCTTAACAGACTATTTTGTAACCGTTACTAAACAGGCTGAACTCAGTACACATAAACAAACTACTTTGATGTGCGATTTACCAAACTACAGGAATTAGTTTGTACAGCCTATCAAACAGAATGTGTACACTACGGTTATATAAATACAGTAGCCACAACAAATTATGATCTACTGTACTTTTCGCTTAACTCAGAGCTCGATATTTTTTCAGTGTACTAAAATTTAATACACGCAAAAAAATACAATTTTATATATTAAAACATCATCTAAAGTAGATACATACAACTGTGTTAATAAATAAAATGCCAGTTTACTGAAATTCACAAACTAAGATTTATAAGAAATTACAGTATTACAGTATTAATATACAGTACAGTAGTACAGTATTAATATACAGTATTATGATGATTTACGCCGTAACCGCAATTCGAGTCCGACAGTATATTTACACTGGAAAACTCAAATTCTTGTTAATATTTTTAAGGATTGAAATTTTTCAAACCCTAATAGCCATAATGTTTAAATAAACTTAATATCGAAACGCACAAATGGTCGCATCGCTTCAGTGTAATGCAAGCTGGTTTAAATACAGCGCTGTATTTTTGAAAGATCTTAACTATCACCTAACTATTTGTGCGTTTTATGAAATACGGTCAAAATTCATCATACAATATACTGTCAGACTCGCATAAGGTTACGGCGTTTGTCTATTTTAACATTAAAAAATCATCTAATTACTATATTTTTATCAATATAGTATATATATACTGCTTTCTTTAGGGCAGACATTTAGTCTAGTTAAGAAGGCAGCGAACAGAGGTTGCAGCAATACCAAACGCTCACTTATACAATACTATTTTTAATATGTACACACGAATCTGTAACTTATAATAAGTTGTAATATAAATATTGACAAAAAAATAAATAAATAATTAAAAAAATAAATACTGTGTTGCCTTTTGCATAATCCAAACATGATCTTTTTTTTTTGAGGTCTCATGATGTCTATTTATTTTATTTTTTTTATTTATTTATTGACAGTAACTTAACATTAATTTCACATTATGCAAAGTACTAGCTGACTAGGCAATGCCCGTACTAAAGTAGACTTTACTAGAAGCATCGTTCTTATAAGCATACAATTACAATGATTGCAACATACAATTACAATGATTTTAATTGAATTGTATGCAATAATACATAATATATAAATAACAATAGTACATAAACAATAATAAAAATAATAACTACTAATAACTAATACATATTTTTAATAATAATGTATTTTCTACTATGATCTACTTTATAATTCGTTTAAAAAAAATGTTAAAATTAGATATAACGCCCAATTATTGTTTTAAATTATTTATTTCACACTTAAAGTGAATAATTTAATAAATATGTGTTTTTTAAACAGATGTAACAATCGTTCTTGTATGAAATAGTTTATGTCTATCGTATTTAAATAATAAAACGTTTTTGTGGGTATGTAGAATTTGTGTGTATACATATATATATATTTATATTCACTTATAGTCCCGTAACTATCTCTACAATTACCGGTTGGCTTGACCCCTTGGAAAAGCACATTGTGCTATTAAAGTGATGCTAGATCCGTTGCACTCGACTACGAATCGCAATAATGTACCTATGTTATAAGCAATGTAATTAATATTTAGACTATTTTATTTTTGTTTATATATAAGAGTATATGTCGATGGTGAAATAAATAATAATATATATATATTTAATGTCGGAGTGGCAACCCTTACAGCGCTCAAGATACAGGCTGTCAAGGTAATTGCATCACTTTGTTTTATGCGCTCGTTCGTCCTGATCAATCGCCAGGAGGAGGGTGTCCAGGAGACGGGCCAAGGGAGAGTGACCCTCGATAACAATCCGCGAGGAATGAGTGCATTTTTCAGGGACTAAACTGATTCGGTCGCCGTTAAATCACGGCCCGTCGGGGGAGTTCCCCCTGTTGGGGGACCCTTTATTCGACGGCAATTGGTGACCAAGTTGATCCGGTCGGATCGGGTCGATCTTAGACTGCGCCGTTTCTGATAATTCGATTATTTATGTCGTCAGGCCAAACCGGGTGATTTAAAAAAAAAAACTGGCTCAAAATAAATAAATAAAATCGGATTTACATCCACAATACTTTCTATGCTTATTCTAATAGTTTTTGTATTACATTATTTTTTTAAATACATTATCTATTTTTGAAGTTATACTTCTTTGGGCCCGTTGTATACTCATTGGGGTCGAAAAACCGCGTCACGCGTTAGAAGTAATTTTTACGTTTGTCGAGTTGTATAGTCCAATTGCTTTATTTACGAAATATGTTTGTCGCGTTGTAGAGTCCCTTACGAAATTTAAAGCTTGAGTTTGTTTTTTTTTTCACAAATTATTCGAAAGTATACGAATATACGAACTTAATAATGTATTCAGTATTCAGTATTCAGTATATTTATTTTCAAAAAAACAACTATGCAGTTGTGTATGAAAGACAGAAATGAGTAACATAATACAATAAAACAATAAAAGTAAATAGAACGATATAACAAAAACAAGATACAAACAACAAATATAGTAATTAAGAGTAACATACCTACACTTTATACACAGTTATTCAAATGCATGAAAAGAGATGTATAAACTAAATAGTACAATAATATTATAAAATTTATAGAAAAACAGTAAAAAAAAGAAAAAAAACAGTAGATGCAATAAAAATTAAATAAACTTCAATTAAGGTCAAGACTGTACAAAGTTTTATCAATCAGATATTTTTTCAAAGCAGACTTAAAGCTGTGATATCTTTGCAATGTTTTTATATTATTGGGGAGATTATTAAATAAATCTACCCCCCTATAAATACTTGTGTTCTGAAATTGTGTTGTACGAGCTTCAAACTCAAGCTTCTTCAATGATAATGTATAGGTGTATAGTATAATAATGGAGTGACTTATAATAATATATTGAAGAGAAATATTTAGGATAACAGAGAAAAATGTCTTATATTTCATTTCAAGTCTTTCTCGAGGGGAGAACACGGGGGAAAGGGCCGGGGGGAGGGGTATGGTGTTCCCCTAACCTATCTTAAGCGGGGGGTAAAATTTTAAAAAGAAATAAGGCCTGAAGCACAGTTTTAGGCTACTTTCAGTATTTTTAGACCCTAGTAAAAATAGTTTGAACTGCTAGAACTACGCGTACCTCTATCCGATTCTCAAAATTGGTTTTTGTTTATTGATGAAACCTTGATTCATTTATTAAAGATTTTTTTTTCCCGAGTGAGGGAGGGGTGGCAATTACCCCCAGTGCCCCTCTCGGGATCCTCTCTTGACTAAAACTTCAACTAAAATGCTCGGGGTAAAGCTCCGAGTGCCTCGGATTGGCAGCATCCCCTTCAGATTCAGTACAGAAATACTAGAAACAACCAGTTAATTCACATCACCCGACGTAATAAAAAAATCAGTCAAATTAATATATTTCAAGGGAATAAGGGATTTTTTCCGCATGAAATATAATTTATAGAAAAGTTTTAAATGATATAAATTAATATTATATTGAATATAAAGATTTTTTGTTCGCAATATGTATATATTATAATTATAAAATTACTCATTATTTATTATAACACGAATAATACACGTAAATAAACACACACACAACCACACATTTCCACAAATAGAAGCACATTGTTTTAATAATTTAATGTTTTCGACCATATTTATTTTTTTGCTCAATTTTCCGGTCATAACAATGTAGTACTACATTGTTATGACGCAATTAGCTACTTTTCTATAGAAAAGTAGCTAATTGTAACGCTGATTTGTACGTGGAAAAATAAAAATAAATAAATTGGAAAAGTAGAAACTCAAACACGCTTAATTTAAGTTATTTTTAACCCCCGACGCAAAGAGAGGGGTGTTATATTAAAGTGTGTATCTTCTTGTGGCATCACAGCTCCCAAGCGGATGGACCGATTTTAATATTTTCTTTTTTTTTGTTTGAAAGATGAATTGATCGGGGTGTTTAAGAACACCCCGATCAATTCATATGCTATGATTCAAGAAAATCTGTTTAACCGTTTGTGTTTGTTTTTTAACCTTAGGTACGTATGTATTTAGTTCATAACAAAAATAACAAAACCATTTTATATCTATATATACATATCTACATATACGAGTTTAAAACAGCTAATTTTTACACAATAGATCCATTGCTGAAGACATTAAATTGCGACTTATTCAGAGTCAATTTATCGAAGCAGTTAATAGTTTCATTAAAATGATTTTGCAACGGTGGTATCGGGGAATGTAGAGTGTACAAACTACGATATATCTATTTTTTTATAACTAAAATCTGCATTTCGTTTTATATACTGTAATGGGATATATGGCTCAAACTGTATGCTGTATAGCAAAACAGGCAAATTTGGATATATAGTTAATTTTGTAAACAGCCTCTAAGCGAGAAACCACGACCGGTGTGACAAAGAGATGTGTTTTTATTTTTGTAAGAGGTTAGTTAATACCAATACGCCTTAGTAATTGAAGAGTATTTTGGAGCCTTTATAATGTAATTTAGCAAATGCTGGTTTTGAACGAAAATTTATTTGAAAAATGGATATATTTAGAGTGAAAAATAAAATAGGGGATTGCATTGACAGACCTGACGTAAGAACTCTTAAAGTTTATTTATATACATAGGAAAATTAACTGCTGCTGGTGCACGTCAGACGCTGGACTCCGCGGCGCGAGATACGTACTGAATGCAGCCCTGCAGATGCCCTGGTCTTGGGAAATTCTGAAGAGCCATAGCATGCAGTGTAACGGAAAGCGTGGAACAGCGACTCGTTGGCACACGAGGCAAGCAGCGTATATGGACCCGAGGAACCCATACCGACATGTACTAACTGGAGTATTGTGGTTATGAGCGACCATGGAATCGACGTACGGGGACTGGAGTTAAAAGGAGGCCTTTTTGGCACCAAGGTGCCCCGAGGAGGGTATGTTATGTATGTTAGTGGATATGGGGATTTATTTACCTCCCCGTCAACCGCGTTCTTTGCAGAACTATTGTATATACTTCTAAATCCACTCCATTCCACACTCTAGTCCTGTACTTTTTGGATGCGATGATTCTAATTTGTTCTGGCTTGAGGAGATGGCTTCCTGGAAGCCGGTACCTTTTGTAAATGAGGGGCCCACATTCACCCAGTAGGTGTATAGGGGTTTCTGGGCTCTCTTGGCATAGTCTGCACCTGTCGTCGATTGATAGGCTCAATCTGTGCAGGTTTATTCGGCTTGCAATGGCCAGTTAAGGTTCTGGTTAGAATCCTTAGTTGCTTTCGAAACTATGATTTTTTTGTACGGGCAATTCTTACCATTATTTTTGGCTTCGTTTTCTAGCCCAGGTTTTTAGCAGTCTGCTGGTAGTGCTTTTAGCTATGCCGCAGGCCGGTTCTGGGCCTATCATAGTCATTCTAGCACCTTTCTTGGCCAGTTCGTCTGCTTTCTTGTTGCCATCAATGCCTGAGTGGCCTGGTACCCAGGTGTGTGTTGCAAGGGTGTTGAATAGTTGTACACAGTTTAGCATTAGCGTTGACCTGATAGGGAGGGTAAGGTGGCAATACATAGTTGTGATAACAGATTAGCAAGGGTACTCAATTTCAGGTGGCTCGTGAAGGTTTTCACTTCCCAACTTATCAATGCAGTGCTTATTAGCCCTCTGATTTTAGAAACAGGCAAACGAACAGTTTTACACAGTAACATACAAAATATATATTTGTGAACAAAAAAAACCTATATAAAACTAAAAATAGGTTTCTACTAACAAAAAATATTAGCACTAATAACAAATATTACAATGCCATTTTTTATATCTATATTTACATATCTACTTTCAGGAATATAGAAAAACTAATTAGCGATGTTTATTTTTTACACAAGAAATTATTGTTAAACACTTTAAATTGCGGCTTATTAAATTATATTAAATTGTCAAACCGTGAATGCAGAGCGTTTTTTATGGTTCTTGCTGGGTTTAGACGCTATCTTGTTCACAGACACATACATACAGTGATAGGTTACATCATTTGTGCTTGCAGCACTTTTGGACTATTTGATGTGCGTTTTGGATGGCAATAGAGGCAACAGTTGGTTATTTTTTAAGTCTGAGTAAATAAAATAAAAAAAAAAACCTACAATGGTATCAGCATTTCGAAGCGGCTAGTAATTAAATAATACAAATATAATATTTCAATTTTATATATTATTTCAGATATTTTAATTTTATGTTATTTTTTTTAATTAATTTTATATATTTATATTCTCCGACCGCCTTAGACGTAATTTAAACGGCTATGCTTGTTTTTCAAGTAGATCAATTTACATACAAAAAATCAACTCTTACAATAGACAGATGGACAAAGGACGTGGATAGTAGCTTCTTATAGTTAGTAGTAGTAATGCTGTTAGTTATACACTATGAAAGTATGCATTTCAAGTTATAAAAATTAGGTAAAACCATTTATAGATCAACCAAATTTAATAGCAAATAATCAGAGAATTACCCAAACTTACTTGCTTCAAAGTTCTGAACTATAAAGAGCAACTTTAACTTATGGCCTTGATTCCATATTGCGAATTCGTTCAGATAACATAGGTACTAAAAAATCTAAAATTATTATCTAACTCTAAATCTAACTGACGGTAATACTATGTAATTTTTGTTCCTTGTATTGTGTGAATGTCTATATATATTTAATGTTTTTATCTATATATATATATATATATATATATATATATTTATCACAGATCTCTAATATAGACCTGGCGCTCATATTATCTCTATATATTTCAAATAGGTAACACCTCGACACAGGCATTTGCCTAGTGAGGTGTTACTAATCCACACAATCTGTACTTTTCTTCTCTAGAATGTCAATAAAATGCGACATAGTAATACACATTTAATGGTATTAATTATTATAGATATTTTAATAAAAATTAAAAAAAAAAAAACGCTTCTGTCGAGACTGTTTCTAGTATAAATGAGATATTTTAAAATATGTTCGAATTAAATACGAGTTCTCAGAATTAGAAACTAGGAATGGTTAATGCTTTGCGACAATCTTTAAATTTTATTAACATAAAATGGCCAAATAAAAATATTAGGCCTATCTATCTTAAGGGATCTATCTATCTAAGCCACTCGTGAAAGTCATTTTGACATGCTCGGGTTGTTTCATTTTTAATGTTGGACCAAAAATGCGTATTCTCTAGGGGGTTTTAAATTTCATATTACGATAAGAAATTATGTAAAAAAATGCGAAAATAATTCACATTTTAAAAACCCAATTTAAAAAAAAATGTATTATTTTAAGAGGAACATAATCATTTGTTTCCTTTAACATCTTCTCGCATGTTCGTGTTAGTTCGCTACTAATGTTACAGCGCATGCAGTATCCATAGCGCCGCTTAGGCTTAGCTACACTAATGTAACTATTCAAATTAGATTGATAAGAAATCCTTGGATTTTAATAATATAACTTTACTTTACTTAAAACAAACTTAAATAAAACATATTTACATTTGTAATTAGGTATTAATTATATAAATATTAGAATATTTATTAATTTATGAACTCATAAATAATTATGAATGTTTTAATATAATTTCATGTTTACAATACATTTATAACCTAATAATCCCAATGTAGTTACCAACATTTATTTCTGTATAAATACTTTTATTAGAAACACTTTATAAATAACCTTTCTTAGAACAGGTAACTCTTACCTATTTAGAAAAGTGACGGATTTTATGATATCGGCCATCATCACTGGTGCCTCTAAATACTCGATTTTTTCCTTTGGATATTGTATTTTATTTTAGTATTTAGTTTAAGTAACACTGAATATTATGTTGCCGATACCTATTTTCGTTAAATAAAATTTGAATTCGAATGCCATCAAACTATGTCACTAAATTATTTTTAAGAAAGACAAGCTTTGTTTAAAATGTCGGAAATCTGAAGGCACATACCTGATTCGCTTCCGTCCTGATCCAAACTGTCGAAATGTGGCCTCCAATAGACACCAGCGTGGGTCCTGTCACCCAAAGATGACAGCCCGCCCTCAACGCCACCCATGTACCTCACAAACCCGCCCAAAATACCGGGTCCCTTTACATCACTCCCTAACAGCCGAGGACTTTGCATTGGCGATATCTGCTCGCTGATCCGACCGGTGAACTTGTTGGGGTCTAGGATATTCTCAACGGAGAACGCCAACCTTCGCTGAGGGTTGAGAGACGGCTCGTTTGGACTCCTGGGCTTTTCGTTGGGACTACTCATCCTAGGGCTGTGCGAATGCCTACTGCTTATGTCACTGCACGCACTGTCTGGCCTGTTCACGGGCTGACTGCTGAACTTTTCGTGGGTTAATTGTCGATATTGGTCCGATTTGGGAGTAAACGCACTATTCTGACTGAAGGGAAAATACTTATGCGAGGTCAACTGTCTCCTGGTCAAATCGACCGGTGACAGTATGTCGTCCGTAACTTCGTCCACGTTCAACTCTTCGCTAACATCACTTCGACTATCGAACGCGTTATTATTGGTTTTTAGTGAATCTTTAATACAAGTCATTTCGTCATCTTCCTGGATAGTATCCTTAGGATTTTTAATTTGCCCCATAGTGTCTCTATTCACCGATAGTTCCCCTAACCTTCTTTGGCCTATGATGAACGGGTTCGTCGCAAGGGGTGACTTCACAGCAGCGGTTGGCAATCGTTTCTTATTGTATTCATCAAACTTTTCCGTCTCCTCATCGCTATCGCTTGCTTTATTATTGTTGACGTTGACTTTGTCCTTTTCTTGCGTTGAAGCCGACTGGTCTGTTGACATCTTACTGGCGTTGTCCAGATCCGGGTACTGCTGGTTGTGCCTAGCTTCCAACAGTCTCTGCATCATCACCATTGTCATTATCAGGTTCTTCAGAACAATCGAATCGAACAATAACTTTAACTCTTTAACCTACTCATTGTTAATATAAGGTAATCACAGAAAAACATGGTGATAAAACGCAAGTACCTAATGTCATGTAAATTTGTTTTATGTGTTAAGCGCATCAACTAATGAGTTAATGTTTACGTCAGGAATATCCTCGCCGGCGCGGTTCGCAATAAGGACTGAACTCCGCTAAACTAAAATACTCCCAGACAACACGGGCCGCGGGCGGCTACTTAAAACCTAAAAGCGTCGCACCGCAGCTGGGACGCGAAAGGTCATATGCGCCGCGTCGTCTTCGGGCGAAAGACGACCTTGCGCCGCGGGGATTAGGAGCGGAGGTGGCGCGGCGGCGAGACCGCAGATGAAACTGATCGCGGCAAATCTACCAGATAAATAAAGGATGAGCTAAAAACTCCCTCCCCGCTACTTGGCCGGGAAAATCATCGCGACTTAGGTAGGGCGGGCGGCGCGGCGGGGCGGGGGCGCGAGCGCGGCGCGCGATTGGCCGCCTTTTTAAAGGGGGCGTCGCCGAGCTTAATGTAGTTTTAATGGTGTGGGTGTGGCGCGCAAGACAGGGACGGACTCCCAAGACGGCGCAGGGCGGCAGAGAGGGAGGGGTAGATGCGGGTTTTGTGGTCTCCATCCGAGAGTGGCGGGTAATGAGCCGGCGTACTTTAAACAATTTGCTTGAGCGTATTAAATTATTTAATCGATCCGAAGGAAGCGTTTCGCAGTACCGGGAAGACACTCGGCGACACGGTAAATTAACACACAGCTTTCTTGTTTCTACCTACCCTATTTTTAACTGCTATAATTCAGCGATATATAAAAACGAATAAGTGATAGATATTATTTACTAATTAGGTAGACAGGTACCTATCAATAGGTATTTCTTTTATATTTATGATATATCAAAATGAAAAAAAAATCAGCTGTTAATAATTTATAAGGGTAAATTTTCCGTCGGTTATTGTTATCCTCTGAATGGTAGGTATAATAGGCATTTGTCTAGTTGTATCTTATTGGTAAGCTTAGATTTAAGTCAGACTGTTTAACCTATAGATCTATTAAAACCATAGAAAAATTATCTACTTTGATATTACGTTAAAATTAATCATAACTTTCTCATTTAAAATTACAAAACGAATTAAAACCATAGTCCGTAATCGAACTTTCAATACAAATATTTAAAACTGTTTTTAAATACTCTTTAAAACCATGAAAAATAATACTTTTATTCCACATTGGTAATGCATGTGTGTAATATTAATTTTGAGTTACTGCTTTTTTTAAAAGGTAGATAGGTATATGTACATAGTTCGAAACTTCTTTAGATTACTTTAATCTATTTTAACCGTTTTTTTTTAATGAAGTCGAACGAAATTAATTAGGATTTAGGTTTTGATATGCTAAATCAAGCGTTTTTAGACCGGTTTCGCATGCAAAGCCATACTAAAAACGTTTCATTTGGCATACTAAGTTGTTGGATTGCTGTCAAGAATTAGCACCCAGATGAAAAAAAAAAGAATTCTTCCCCTGGGCCCGAGCCGAGTGTGAATGAGGGTTAAAGTCACCTTTAATTGCGTCCATCTGCTATTATTTAAAGATTTACCAAAACTATGTTTGATTTGAGATTTCAGTTGTTTCGACAAGAAAGTATAATCAATCGAGTTTTAAATATACTATACTAAAAAAAGCGTCTACCATTCCAACCATCCAACCAACCAACCATCTTAACCGAATGAGCACATCACCCCCGAACGTACTTTTAACCTCTAGGACTAATCGTGTAAACTGCGCTTAAATAAGATTCGACTTCAGGACAGGACTCGTTATTTGAGTACATTAGAGCAAACCCCTCCACCCCCCACCCCCACCCCCTCTTCCCCCTTCACACGCTAATGGCATCGGCAGCGGAGTAACTGGTCCGCTAGTTGATACATTTCTTCGCGCTCAACCGACCAGAAAATGGGCAAAATTGCCGGCGGCACTTTGTCCCGCGTGGGAGCGGGAGGGGGGGGGGGGTTAAGGGGAGGGGGTAAGAGTGTGGGGGGGCGTGGATCACCGAACCCACCCCAACTGCGAACTAGTCCGCACGTGCGACTTACTAGTCGAGTTACATTTCAAGAATTACATTTCCTAGGCAGCGACCGAACTAATGTGAGCTTAATTTATTGTAGATTATTAAATACTTCATGTCGAAGAACGAACAATTGCATTGTTTTTCATTTAAAACTCGCTTAAAAAATTATACGTAATTTGAATTTATGGTATTATAATATAGCAATAATACATATACATAAACTCATACTCATAAATAGATGAAAATATAAATAAATAAATAGTTATAGATTAGAGATTGATATGAAATAGAATACTTAATATTAGAATCTGAGTATTAGTGATATTTATACATAAGTACACGTGGTATATTCTCTAAGTTCCTACACAAAAAACAAGTTGAGATAGAAATTAAATAATGACATAGTTTAAAATTAAGGTATTTGAAAATATTTCCTTTTCCTTTCAGGAGATCGATATAAATCAACACTAAAAGATTAATCACAAAAAAAATGTTGGAAAATTGTTTCCCATTAACGAGAAAAACGACTTTCAAATTTAATAGCAATCGCAAAGGCGCGTGGTCGGCATAGTTTTTTGATAATCTAATTATTTTTTCGACTGTAATTATTTTTTAGTTGTTGATATTACCGTCTCCCAAGTCCGTTCCTGATTAAAAAAAAGGGCCAATTCGTCCTGCGATTTATTTGTTAAGAAACTATGTAAAAATTCATCATGGTTGTCGAGAAAAAAATGTAAACTTTACGTGGAAATAGTAAAAGGATCATGTATTAATGTCCGTTGCGAGCGCACAGCTGTCGCCAAGATTATATTTTTTCGCATTTTTTACTATGAATAGTTTACTCAACTTTCTGTTAAGTCTTCAGGAATTGTCTTGGGACACCTGTATATGCCTTGTATCGTGCAGTGTTCTGATGACAACAGTAGCTACTTTACAGCGGACTCCATTTAAAGTTTTAAAATGCACATTTTAGGATTTTAGAAGAATTAATAGTAAAAATACATTTTTAAAAATAATTTAAGTGCTGGAATGCGTACACAAAATTTCGTGTCCGCTGAGGGATTCCTTCGTCTGGAGTCAATCCTGGGTGTAGAACCAGGTCATGCTTACCATAAAAAATGCATTGTCATCGAAACCAAACCACAACTCAACTTTCAACTCCGTAGGGTATAAGGAAGTGGTTCAAATTCAGCTCGCAAGATTTGACCTAAACAAACTAACAAACATTGCAAGCTAAAAGCTCCTAAAAATGAAAACACAGTGTTGAATCGGAAACATGAAAGTCTTTCTAAACATTGCAATACTAAAAAACGTATTGGATGCTAAAAAGAGGCATGTAGCTACTACTTGAATATTAAACCACGGGGAAGTTTTATATAGATATAATATAAAATAATTGCGACATTTTATATAATCTTTTGCCCCATTGGTGTAGTTCCGTTTCAGGAACAAAAAAAAAATCTTTCTGATTAGGGAAATACCTACGTAACGACTGAAATCACATAAAACTGGTCGCCATCAAAATACGCTTGATTTTGAAAAATTTTACCGGTAGATTTTGAAACATTTTGGTCATCCCTTGCCGTAAAGGTTACTCTTATTATTTTTTTTTAACAAAAGTTGTAGGAAAATTATCGGCCTACAATTAACATGATTTTTTTATGAAATATGAAATTGAAATATGATTTTTTTAATTTCGTAAAACCAATTTTTCCATTGGTCGGTGCTATTAAAAAAGTTTTATTAGTTTTATTTTTTTATTTAAACATTAAAATTTAAATGAATTCGATTATAGTAAAATTTCCGCCACTCTGATCTGATTTTGTCCATTTTTGTGAATCAGTGAAATGTAAAATTACGGCAGTTATTGTGTCCACAGGAAAGTGATATAAAAAGATTTAAAAACGTATATATATGTGTTTTTACTGAGGGTGGTTTTGGGTTCTAAAGAATGTGAAACGCGAAAATATGTCATGACATAGTACCCATTGCAATAGGTATCTTTCCTAATGAAATCTACCTAAAAGGAATCATTTTCCATATTCCAGAAATAAAACAGTCTCGCATAAATCCATTCAAATAATATCGGATCCATGCGGCGTTCAAAGCGCGCTCCGTTACGCCTCGCCCGCCGCCCGCCCGCCGCCCGCCCTCCGGCCCGCCGCCCGCCCGCCGCCCGCCCTCCGGCCCGCCGCCCGCCCGCCGCCCGCCGCCCGCCCTCCGGCCCGCCGCCCGCCCCCGCCGCCCGAATGGCTCGCGGACGCGACTCAAACGCTCCACTCCGGAGGTAAATGGCTCGGCGAGACATTTATCGTGAGAAACGACGCGTTAGCGCTGTTAATTATAACCCGGTTATTTGCTTAAAGACGTTATTTATAACCCCGTTACTTTCGCTTGGAGACGCGTCATTTTGGAGAAGACGAGTCGCTGGGTCTCCCCGTGTGGGTTCAAAAAATAAACACCTCAAAAGGCCCTTTTTATTGTCACTTACAGACTCCCAAATTATGCACAAATTATCCTAAAGCGATGAAGCATTGGACTCACTGAAACTGACTATTTATTTATCAAGGAGCAACAACCAATACATTAGAGATACATAAATAAATATACAATGATACGAAATACAACTTGTACCCCACAAAATATTCAAATAATCACACAAAAATCCGTTCCAAAATATAAAATTCTAAACTTTACAACGGATTTTGATGCGGTTTACACCATTAT
Organism: Neomicropteryx cornuta; assembly: GCA_020383195.1. Classification (NCBI taxonomy): domain Eukaryota; kingdom Metazoa; phylum Arthropoda; class Insecta; order Lepidoptera; family Micropterigidae; genus Neomicropteryx; species Neomicropteryx cornuta. The sequence continues at coordinate 10,445,214 of JAHKQU010000005.1, read as the reverse complement.
TTAGAGAACTTTTAAAATAGTAGAGAAACGTCTTGAGAGATCTTTTGTAATAAAGTCGTAAAAACACGCCTTTAGGGCTTTTACATGGCTTTCTCTGACTGAACTATTACAAACATTAAATTATTATTCTACAGAATTGTAGGACTTAAAAAGACCTACAGAAACGTCTATCTTCTAAGAATGTCGCACAGTACCGATACAGGGAAGAAAGATTAAGTAAGTTTTTGGGTATTTTGGAAATATTTGAACATTTTTGGGTCATCGCAACTATTTTTAATTACAAGCTATTCGATAAACAATAATCACATATGTGATATACCTTCTGTTCTATAATAATATGCGAACATACATTTTTTAAATATAATACTAAAAAAAAATAGTTTTATAAAATAGACTAAACAGAATAAACAGAATAAAATATAAATAAGTGCAATAACAAGCAGATAGGTTATAAATTTTCACCGTTGATATTAGACTTATACAGGATGTTCTTAAATTAAGGTCACTCCTTTTAGGATGTTGATCTGTATCGACAATCAAAAACTAATCAGCAAAAATTATTGGAAAAATGTTTCTCAATTACGAGAAAAACGTCTTCAAAGTTGTAAAGAAATCGTTTGAGATCGCGGTTAAATGCATGGAGCGAGCTTGGTCAGTGACCCCAGGGCGGGTTGGGTTAGGTTAGGTGGCAAGTTTATTAATAATATAATTATTTTAGTATGAAATTATTTTTTTTTTCGGGAGACCGGTTTAGTTATCGATATAGATCAACCTCCTAAAAGGAATGCCCTAAATTTAAAAACATCTGTATATGTTTAATTGCAATGCGTTTTTCTCTTTCAATTGCCTACATATACTATTATTTTTATACCTAAAGGTTATACCTATTGAAAATCAACAGTATAACATTAACTATGGAAAATTATTTATACTTTTCAATAAATAAATTTAAAAAGTTAAGTTGCTTATTAAACAAACACGCCTTTTATATCAAGACGATGATACCCTTCAAGCAATATTGCAAACCATGGTTGTCAAGACACTTGCACTTGGCTGTACCTAAAAATTCAAAGGAACAGTGGCTCTAGCTGGCAACACCGCCCGAGAAAATAAGTACCCGGTAGAATAACGATCATTTTAAGGAGGCAATTAGGCGGTAATAAATGGGAGCGTTCACGGATTCAAATTAGAGACCCAGTTTTGGTCGGGGGACTCTTAATTAGGAGGCTCCGAAGCAAACGACAGCTAATTAGCTGCCTTACGTTTCGCTACGAACACTCGCTCTCCGTCTTCAGGAAGGACTTCAGGAAACCAGAATATTGTTCTAAACAGATTGGAGCACTCTGCGGATTGATTGAACAATTTCTTTGTTCGGCAAGCGTCAGTAATAAAGAATTTTCCACCTTACAAAATGACTATCTGACCATATTATTACTATCTAAGCCATAACTCGAAGCCTTAACTTAACTTAAAAACAGCCTCGGAACAAGGAAAAGGGTCAAACCAGGCGTGGATTCCAGCGGGGAGGGGTGAAGGGCGTAATTACTTATCCCACCCCCAAGACTTTCAATAACACTCACCAGTACATATTTTGTAATGTTCGTTCTTTTGTAGTAGTGCAATATTCGTCTTAAATTACTTTTATATTTATAGTACCTATTTAAAAAAGACTACGCTTTTCCGTTGCACATAATTGAAGGTGCATACAATGATTTTTTAAAACGGGATAAATTTGAATAAATCAACCTTAATTCCAAACAAATAGTTATTGTAGAAAGGGAGAAATAAATATTCAGGGAAAAGTGCGTCTGCGAGAAATTCGTCTAATTACAATTTGTCTTCTCCCAGAAGAATTGTATTAAACGAATTTTACTGTCAATAGACGAATTTTCTGCAGATCGAAAATGGGTTAACCCTCCCAAGATTTTTTCCAGATCCGCCCTGGGGTCAAACACCGACCTCTGAAGCGCATTTCGCTCGAGAATTGACCCCAATATTCCGTTTTCTCAATTAATGCCAATTTTCTAATAGCAAGCAATCTGACGTTAATTAAACCATCGAAATAAACTTCGCCATGCTACTAATCATGCTTTTTAAAGCTCCTTAAAACCAATGCCCGACCGGCCGTCTTCGCTCAGAACCTTCATACAACGCTGTTCCCAATTTACAACGTTGTTGTTAAAATTGTAAAAATATATATTTGTCGGTAAATATTTTTTTTTTCATTTTTTTTTTGTATTTTAATTGTAGCATCTTTACAATAACCACGTGAGTAAATAGCTACGAAGGAAAAAAAACTTATATCGTAGAAACGTGCCTTACTGCATTACGCATAGATAAAAGTAACCTTTCTTCTTTATTCGTATGGCTTGCGTTGTCGGGAAGGCGCTAATGGACGCAGTTCCGAATGCCTTATTGTTGTTTTCATAATGCAAGGCAGTTCATTACAGGCAAACAACATCTCGAAAGCCTGTTACTGAAAGTAATCAAAATAAAGGAACACTACTGAATATTACTGAACCCTTTCTACCAAATTATTTTCGGAAAGTTTTGCTCTGATTCTTCGTATAAGTTATCGATTTTTTTTTACTATTATAAGACGATTTTTGGTTGTGGCTGACAACTGTCAACATTCAATAGGGCGCTTAAAGTACATACAAATACAATTTGATACAATCTAAGCATTTTGTACCCCTGAGGAGGAAGGCAGGAAGGCAGTTAGGCACATAAATTACAAAATTCCTGAGAATATTTAATATAAAAAATAATCAAATCTACGCAATTAGTGAGGTCGTGGTAGTCTAGTGGTTAAGGCGTCTCTCCTGACTCTAGGACAGGCACATTTAGCCTTGTTGAGTAGGGTCCAAAATAATTGTATGTGACCCAGGTCATAGAAATTATTTATTAAAAAAAACATACGTAAAAATTGAGATTTAAACATATTTGTATAGAAATATTCATAGATTTAATATCTGTAACAGTAACATATCTATGAAATTTAATTAACACATATTACCAACATTTTGTTGCGAAACCGTGTTATCACATTCCCATAAAAACAGCCCCAGTTCACACCGTTTGCAATAGTTTGAACCTCGGAACAAAACAAATATATACCTATTCTAATATAAAATTATGTTGGCACACTATCAAAATGGTGTAAGGCTCATATTGTCTGCATATTGGTAATTTAAATATCTAAATATGCTTTTACTTTATAATAGCGGGGGAGATAGGGGTGTAATTTTGTTACGACACATCGAACCTTCATTATAAATAGTATATTAAATATTTTATTAATAAACCGATCTAAGCCGGCAAACCCGAGTCTTGGCGATGATATATTTATTATAGAACTCCTATAATATTTTAAGATCACTTTGCAGAGAACAGAGATTCTGTAAATATGGGATAAAGTAATGCAGTTTTTTATCGGTCAGTTTGGATGAGCGACGCAGGAGATAAGTCGTCAAAAGTTTTCTAAAAAAAATGGAGAATCTTAACTATGCCAAATGTGCCTGTCCTAGATGCTTTTTTTTAGAGTTTATCTGCATGAAATAAATATATATATATATATATATATATATATATATATATAAATCATGTGCTTTAATTTTACACTTTTACATATCCATTATTTTTTTTTTTCAACTTCATACATAAATCACTCATAAAATCATCTCATTTCACCATCATTCTTCATCGTAATCACATATCCATTATTTTTATATTTTTTGTTAAAATATCATCCTTTCCTTACTTCATCTAATTAGATGATTACATAATATTTGACAATATTTTACACTAAAGAGGACAGGTGAGAGTTAAAAATGCATTTTTATAAAACTCAGCGCTGGGTTTAAACCGACATCCTGCGCTCTCAAGTGCAGGACCTCTTTAGAACCTTTATAGATATTATGCTATCCAGCACTATATCAAAAAATTATTCAAAATTTTTCAATATTGTCAAAGATTTTGTCATTTATCTTTTCAGGCGATTTGCCGCTATTAAAAAACAATCATCAAATATAAGTCTATAAATAACTTTACAACTCAATTATACAATTATATATATATTTTAGGCTGAGATTTGTAGAATGGTAACTATTACCAATGTCATTTGTTTACATTATGGTGTTATATTACTAACGTTAAAACATTTATATTTGTTCTTCTGTATTGTTCAGTGTAAAATATAATTTAACTATTAATATAGTAATTTATTATTTTAATTAATTTTGGTGTGATAGTAAGTAAAAAATTTGTGCAAAAAATTTTACTAAATCATATGTGATTTTTGTGAGGAATCTAGCAAATCTAGGTTTAACTCTTGCGGATTTCCCCTACTTTCTAAGTACGCCATAATGCCTATTTAATTAATTAATTTATTTATCAAACAGGTTACACATTAAAATATAAGTAAAAAAAACTACTAAAAGAAAAAAAACAATATTAAAAACCAAAAACAATAACAAATAAATAAATAATTCATGCCGATCTTACAAAGCTGTAATAGAAAGCAGATTTTTCATCCTATTGGGCGAACAGACAAGATATCAATATCCGCAGAAATGGAATTTAATAATTCGACTGCTCTCCCGATCGGCCTATACTTGTGTTGTTGTACGGTGCGACACGCTAATCGCCTTAATATCGTGTGCTTCCGCGCTCTAGTAAAACGGTCCGGAACAAAGAAACCAATATCTCTGTGTATTACGGGATTCTCGATGAATCCGCGAATAACTTATTTAATAGAATAATATATGTACTTGTGGCTTAAACTCGATTGTGTCCTCCAACCTCGAATCAAACAAAACCTCTTGTCACGTGTTTATATTTTTTTCTCGGTAGCCATGATGAGTTTTGAGACGAAATTAAAACAAATCATGTTTGAAATCACAGGGCCAATTAGCTGGATTTTTTACCGGGAATGGTATTTGGACACAGGGCATAGTTCACGAAAACTGAATTGGAAACAGTCATTAAAAACTAATAAAGCTTAGCTCCGACGGATAACGACTTAACAATTAACAAATATGGTTGGAATATATCATCATAAGCCTATAATGATATTTCTATTTGTTTAACTTTATTTCAATTTACTAAATAAATAAATTAAATACATCGAATGTTATACTGAAATACGCAGATTAAAACTACGAAGGTATTACTATATAATGAACATATTTTATATATTCATTATCCGCATATTTTTTTTCTAATTCCAGCACATGTTCGCACCATTTTTTCCAGTTTGAATTAGTTTGGATCAACATTGCGTAGTCCGCCGATACGAAGCGGTGGGCGATAGCAATCACAGCGTTCGTCAGAGTATGCTTAAGCTAACTTCAAAAACATGTTGAGAAACGTTGTTGCTTTTTAACGACACTTTTGCAAATTCAATTTTCGCGTACACGCACACGTTACCCTTAAGCTTATGTTAAATGTTATTTTATATCGATACTTATTTTTTTATATTCTTCATCCCTACGCGGAGCGGAGGAAGTGACAACGAAGATTGAGGTTATGTTAAAATGTCGGAAGCGCCCCTGTGACTTTGTGAAAGCGCTAACAGATGTCGTTCCCGGTTTTAATTTGTATTTTTTCAGTTGGGTTCTAAATTAACCGAATTGAATTCTATTTTCACGAGTCACGCGGAATATGTGAACGGAATCGTGGAAAGCAATCGATGGGACCATTTGGTCGTGCGACCGCGTTTTAAACCAATCTTGTTTGATTCATCACATTCCCGGGTTTAATTAAGGAGACGAAACTAATAACGAGACATCCGGTCCAACAGAAATGCAAGATCGAAAATCTTATACCTACGTAATTGTTGCGCGTGGCTAATAAATATCCGCTAGGTCCAAAAGTATCGAAATGTTAGGTTTAGAAACCATCGGGTCACTGTAAATTTTTCGAACATTTTGAGCTATCTATATTTACAGGGTGTATTTGTATAAATAAATTAAACATTTAAAAATCTTCTAGAGTTGAAGCTGCATTTTGAAGTTACCTTTTTTCCTCCGTCGCTAAAATAAATGCATACTTAATTTGGGGGGGTTTTTTTTGTTGCCGAATGCCGTCGCGAGTAGGTAACACAAGCATATTTTACACCTGTAAAATTGCCAGATACACAGTTCTCATGCCCAGTTTAAGAAAGTTTTGTATTGACGCCAAAGGCAACTTGAATTAATTAGTTTGCAAATTCCTTCTTGAAAGACACAAGCATTTGCTATGTGTGGAAAAATGCTAAGTTGCATTTCACACGACATGACGTCAATCATAGACGATTTATCCTTTCTTGCGGTTTAGTTTTCATAATGGAAGAAGGAACTTTCAGTGCGACTAGATACCTCCCTAGGCGGTCAATTAACATACAAGTCTTTATCTGGTATTTATTCATTTATATTTGAATTCCTACTGAATCAGAAACCAGTTTTTTTTTGTTTTTTTTTAAATAATCGCTATGACCTAGGTCATACACAATTATTTTGGGCCCTACTCAACTAGGCCAATTGTGCCTGTGCTAGAGTCAGGGGAGATGGTGGTAATGAAGCGTTAAAAATGGCATGACCATCTGCGGATTCGAACCCGAGACCTTTGGGTCAGTAGTCCAACGCCTTAAACACTAGACTACCACGATCTCATAAGTAGTAGTAGTAATAGTAGTAGTAGTAGTAGTAGTAGTAGTATCTGTAGTAGTAGTAGTCATAGGGTAGTTAGGATAAGTGTGAAACTTAATAAACTATGTTATGACCCCGTATGAACTTTATCTCTATATTCACGTTATCCTAACTACCCGTTAACGATGGATTTAAATACCCTCGTTACAGTAGCTAAAATATTACTGACATCCAAAACTTGCTACCAAATGAAACGAAGTACTCTTTTCTTAAACTTATGTATGAGGGCGACTAGGGAAAATTGCTCAGAAATAAAATTTGAGGTTAGTGTTAGTTGAGACCGCTGGTGCAGTTTCTCTCAATTCCTCAACTCCTCACTCATTGCTGCGTGACAAGCGAGCACAACCGATTGGCCAGGCCTATCGAAGGTGCTCCCGATTCAATACGGGAGCTTCATGCCTTCGGGTCGCGGGGCGCGGGGCGGGAGGGGTATTATGGAGCGTCGAATAAAGCAGAGATCGTCAACATTTTAATAATATTTATAGGCATATGGTCTAATTTATTTTTAACATCCCGATGATTCGGAAATATTTAGTTAGATACTCTGAATCTGCAGAGGTTTCTGATGCTGCATATCCTCCAATACGAGAAACAAATATTTGTTTATTGTAAATACAGAAAAAAAATATACAGAAATTTCACCACATATTGTCCTTCATCTTTTCTGAGAACTTGGGAAAAGTTGGTACCTTTTAGGTTATAAACATTCATGTATTAAAAGCTACTATCCCCGTTTTTGGCCGTCCGTCCGTCCGTTGCATCTTTCAACTCGAAAAGTACAAATGCGAAATAGTTGAATTCTCGGTGTATGGTGGTCTTGAAAAACAACCATAGCAGATGAAATCGGAGGCTGGTCGAATAATATAGACATTAAAGTCAACAAATTTTCAGTACTAATTGACATTGACAATAGTCCAACGCCTTAACCACTAGACTACTACGATCTCATGTACCATAATAAACTATATTAGAATACTTACTTCCGATAACATCTGTAGTACTAGAAGCGAAAAATTATTTAGTTTAAACATTTTTACCTAACTCTTTTATAAAATATAAAATTTTCCAAATCGAGATTTAAAAAACCATTCAGTTTCCGAGTCCAACGTTTGACCGCCCCACATTCTCGAACAAAAAGATCTCTACACACTGGAAGTCCATCACGGATCCATTATGAGATTTTAAATTAAGAATGCGTCCCTTTAGTATTTACCTTCGGTCTTATTTTAAATGGTGGTTATTCTATTTTTGAATGCACGTGAGTTTATGGCAATCGACTCAGTCTGAAAAGTGGTGGCGATCACAACGGCCAGTTAAGAAATTCCTTATAAATTCTACGGGCAGGAGTACACTATATTTCATATAATCAAGAGAATAGTACCTACCATGACACACTATGTTAATTTTACTGCTTTGGAGGTGCTGTTAATTATATTCCACAAATAAAAATGTTGTCATGTACCATAATAAAATATATTATTATTTATATGATACTTAAAACTAAACTAAACTGTAAATTAAAAAAAAGATATATTCATTTATCAGGAGCCACTTAAAATACTCTTCTGTCATTTGGTGTCCCTTATATAAAATGTACGTAAACAGAATAGAAAATATTCAACGTAACTTTCCAAGACACCTAAATTGGCGGTGTCAAATCTCATTTGACACCTACCATGAAGGTTCCCACCAAATTCCTATTTTAGATATCAAAAGGAAAGTGTTTGATACTGTTTTCCTATATAAACTACTCAATAATTTAATAGACTGTCCAAAGCTTCTATAAAGTATCCACTTTATAGTACCCTAACGAATTAATTTTTTATTGAATAATACAAACATAAACTATGCTCAAAACGTATAAACTTTACTTCACAGATTAAGCCTTATATAGGATGTTTTTTTTAGAGGCGTGGTTTTCAAGAAGAGATAAAACGCATATAATTTGATGTTATGGCTAAGAATTTAGTTTTATTATAAAGATAAGGGTTTGCCATTATGTTTTAAAAATGATTTCGGGTAAGTGGCCGCCGCGGCTGACTCGAACAAATTCCAGCCGAGCGATATAAATTTGAAATACGAGTACACTGTCTGATTTTAAATTGTGCAAGCTGTAATGTTTGTTTCACCCAATCTTTCAGATGTGCCTTCAGTTCATTACTAGATAATTGAAATAATAATAATGGGGATTTAAATTTTATTGAAAAAAATGTGAACCAAAATCCTATTTTATACTACTTAGATAATAATAAAATTAACAAATATCACCCGAATAATACACATAAATTGATATTGTTTATGAATAATAAAAACTTAAATTTTAAAATCTAATTTTTCGTTATTATTCCTTACAACTAGATATTTTTTTAAATTTACCTAATTTAAAGTAGTCTTGACAAATATTTAGTTTATCGTCGAGATCCGAGATTCGAGGAATATAAGAGAGTTCTGGACAGTCGATTTTATTTAAAATGTAGAGTTTAGCAAAACATATCGACCGAAAGAATTTGAAAAGATGTAGGGTAGGTAAAATGTAGCTGTTTAAACCCTAACACCAAGTATTACACTGACAGGCGACGATATAATTTATTTAGGTAAAATTGCAAACATCCAAAGTAGCAAAGACGAGTACCTATCTTATGTGAATTTTCAAAATAATCGAGTAGCCTTATTTAAAAAAATCAAATAAAAAACGGGCTGTTAAATTAAGTGCCTGCTACCAATCGACTTTCTTCTTTTTTGAGTATTTAAACGATTTAAGGCCGCAGTGACTTGACACCTTTCAAGAATTAATGATGTGTTGAGCCCCACGGCTTTGTGGTCGCGTCTCACGCGGAGACGGGATGGGATGCTGCCTTTGAGACCGCGACATGAATTGATATCATTCTAAAGAGCCACTTGGAATTGCTCCTACAGCCATATATGCATCTGTTTGTGTGCTATTGTTGTATTAATAAAGAGGACTGACTAAAAAATAAAATATGATAAGAGTTGTAACGGAGATTGGAATAGAAATACAAGTTTTAAGAAAACGTTAAAATATCTATTAAAAAATGTATCATATTGGTTCGCTGTTTCCATGCAGAGCTAGTAAGTATATTTCTCTTGGTCCTCCCGTCCCCGGGCAATAGTTATGCACATCACTGAAAAATAATTCGTAAATTGTAGGTACACATTTTCAGCCACCGCTTTATGGAACTGTACCTAACTCTTCTCTTCTAGTACCTACTTCTAGAGTAAGTACTTTTCGGATGTACTCCTTTTCTCTCGCAGTGATAAATGATATCTATGCAGCGATGCTTCGTTTTTTTATTTATTTAACATAAATTATAAAGTCTGTATGTCCACTTTGAGAGCAGATTTAACGATAAAGAAACAAAATAATGAGATAAAAAACAGCCTTGAATACGCGTACAGAGTACTTACTCGTATCAGCGATTCGAAATATTACAATAAACAAATTTACATGAGAACAGAAAAGAAAAACCTTGATTTTAGAAAACGACACTACAAATTGCACAAGTTTATTTATTTTTCACAGGTTTTCCCGTGCAGAATAAGAAAATAAAAAACAGTAATAATAAAAATAGACGAATAACTACAAATAATTAATTATTTTTTTTTTATATTAATTGTATAAGTATATTTATATCTATATATCTATATAGGCGTTCACCGTTAGTTTACATTACTTATATTAACAATACAGTATATTAACAACAGTATTATTAGTGTATTACAGTTGTCTGATAGTATATAAACAAGTAATGTAAACTAACGGCGAACTCCTATTATAACATAAGGAATCATCTAAATACGGTATTTAAGCAATACATTATACAATTTTACTATATCTATATGTCTATATACAATGTCTTTAGACAATATATGACAGATGACGTTTATATCTATATAGAACCTATATTTATTTTTTTATTCATTATGGATTAATAAGAAATCACAAAAATAAATGATATAATAGCAATAAAAACAAAATTAAATTATTATAATTAAACATCAGTCATTTATTGTTGTTTTGAAGTAAAATGGCTACTCTAATTAGGTTAAAAAACCTGTTCTAAGAGCGGTCAGAAAATACCTATTCGTACGTGAGACGTTACTAATAAGATGGATCATAGGATAAATATCATAAATACAAAACCACATTCATACTATAAATAGTGCATATTATTGTATATAATATATTACATACAATATACATTTATTATATATTTAATTCTAATATTTGTTTTACGTATAATTTATATACTAAATATACAAAAAACTAAACATAAAGAAAATATATAAAATTACTTATTAAAGACAATATAGTGTTAGCTTTTCTATGGTAGTACACACTACTCACCATCTTTCCAGATGCGTCTCTGCCTAATGCTTGAAGCCAGTTGGTAATGTTATGTTGTTTTTTGAAATTTGACATTTTGATTCAGTTCAGATGATAATGCATTTTTATGGTAAGTATCACCTGATTCTACACACAGGAATGGCTCCAAACGAGGGAACTCCTCAACGGTCAACAGCACAGACACAAAATTTTGTATACGCATTCAAGCACATAAATAAAATCAAGTTATGCCACCGAATCTTTAAATTACCTAGCTGAAATGAATACACAATCGTCTGAAAAGGCATTAAAACGACAAACTAATTAATATAATAGACATTTCATACCTTTTATTTTGCCTAATCGTTTTCTACAGTCAGTATAAGCTAACAAATCCCACTGCGGATGATATTATTTCAGAAACATTAAAATTCAGTTTTATTCAGGACCATAGGGGACATCTTATTGGCTACGATTGCAATGAAAAAAATCTCGGGTTCTGAGTTAACCGAAAAGTTTACTAGGATCATACTTTCTTTTGGCTCCAGAATTTTAGTAGGATGAATGGAAGTGTATCGTAGTATATACAATCTGTTTCGTAGACTGTACAAACCAATTACCTACTGTAATAATAATAATAATATTTATTTATTCTTTTCTAAGTACATGACTTACAAATATGTTCATTTCATTATACCTATTAATCAGTTTACAATTTTAAAGGATAAATATACATTTTACAATGATAGTTTGAAGTAATCTACCTTCAATTATCGTAGGTACACTAAGGTTAACAGTATTTATAGGCGAACTTTTTATTCATAACGTGCCAATGTGTGTGTGTGTGTGTTAGCCCGCTAGGTTAGGTTGACAAATCGTTCACCTAACGAAACCATAACAATCCCTGTAGATGCAGCAATCAAATTAAAAGGTGTGTACACCTTAAACTACTGTTTTGTTACGTCAACCAAACAATCAGTAGTAGAGTCGCAAACACACCTCGCACTTTTTGCCTATTTCGCCATTTTGATTGTCTATGAACATGGCTTTTAACGCAACAAAACGTTTAATTGTTTCTTGTAGAGGTTACTTAGTGATCTTAGTGACACCTATCTACCGATCTGCGACACAAAAAGCTATTATAACAAAGTCTATTTCGAAGTATGACAGCGCATCCGTTATGAATGATCCACGCGCACATCGCCGGAAAGAATGTCAAACGCTCGCCGCGCCGCCCAGGGAATGTTAATAACCAATTTGTTTCCCACAAATTAAATCCATCTCGGTCGCGTCTTCGAGCGGCGAGATATTTCGGGCGCGGACCTGCGAGGGATGCTGCGAGAGATGCTGCTCAATCGGGGACGGATTTATGGCGAACGCGACTAATTGGGTGTCCCTGAGTGATTTGTCAACATTCACTTGCGATGCACCGCTGTCACTTCGGCCCTGCGATCGCAACCCTGAATATCGCTTAGCAACTGATTTTCTAAACTGATTTTTCATTAAAACCATCATACCATTTTTTTTAGTGAGTGAACTTTTTCTCATGCTCATCCTATCTACACTTCAAACTGGACAACTTTTATTTTAGTCAAAAAAGTTGGTAAAATTATCAGTAGAAAAAATCCTACTAGCAATTAAACACATGGTTACTGTAACCTCCTTCAGCTAGCGGCCGGCGTTCGATCGTGACCTGCGCAATTCGCCACGCATTGTGGTATGTAGTCCTCAAGCAACGCGCGACGGACCAGAGGCACGGCACGGCATGCGAGTAAACGTTTTGTAAGATTCTTTTGAAAATATATATAAATATATCAAAAATTTACAAATAAACAAAAGTTGTACAGTTTGAATTGTAGACTAGCCCCATAAACGGTTGCGCGCGAGAAAAAGTTCAGCCTGTATTAAAATACCTTTTTAAAAAAGGTTCACCGGACGCATTATTTAAAAAAATAAACAATTTGTTCACAATTCCGGTTTTCTCTTCCCTGACTACACCATTGTTTTCACACTAAATTTAATTATTTAAATACAAATTTAATATATACTATAATGTATATAGAGGATGTGTGGTGTTTGTGTGTGTGTGTGAGAGAGAAATATTGTATGTAGGTGAATCAATTAAGTTTAATGTACATATGTTTATATAATATAATGCGTGAATGGATTGAATTTTAGATTATTTTTGATTATGAAAATAATGTTTTATGTGCATACTTAATGCACATAAAATGCACTTAATGCAATAGAAAAAAAAAACAATACAGTTAAGTACCTAGATATCAATTATATCGCATCTTAAAGCTTCATGAATAGCATTATTAAACTGTTTGTATTATTAAAATGGTAAAAATAGATTTTTAAAAAAAAGCTTGACGGTTACAAAATTTCGTGTCTGTGCTTTTGACCGGTGAGGAGTTTCTTCGGCGGAAGCCACTCCTGGGTGCAGAATCAGGTCATGCTTACCATAAAAATGCAATGTCATCGGCACTGAACCAGCATGTCAAATTTCAACTCCGTAGGATAAGAGCAAGTGGTTTTAATTCAGCTTGCAAGATTTGACCTAAGCCGACACAAAAACATTGCAAGCTAAATAAAAGCTTGTAAAATATCAACCTCCGATCAGCATTTATCAACATAATATATTTATTGTTTTAACTGAATGGGTAATTGTTAAAATAACAAAAATATTTTTTTATTTTAAAGAAGATTACTCTCTCATGTACATCTATTTATGTATACGAGTGTGTTACTTTGGCACACTCTAACGATAGATCGTTAGAGTGTGCCAAAGTATCATCAAGTGTGACATCTCAAATAAAAAAATAAATGTATCTAAAGAAACTTACTACTTAAGTTTTTTAATAATCACTCATTCAATTGGTTTATTTTTATATAAACAATAATATTTTTATATAAGTGGTTATATTTTTTTAAAAAAAAAATCATTCAATTATCTTAAACTATTTATGCCTTTGTCTTTTGATTGTAATATGACTTTCAGCATGATGTGAACTGAAGTAAAAAAAAAACCGGGGGTGGGTACAGCTGGTATACAAATCAATTAATCCCCAGCGCAGCCGCTCCTGTCATTAATTAACTGTCATACACCGAATGACAGCTCATTAGTGACGACGACAAGTCATTCCCTCGACTGAACGACAACGAAATGGGGAAATAGTCAATTACAATTCGTTTTTATATATTGTCATACAGTTACAAATAATACAGTTTTGTCGAATGAAGTTTCGCATAGTAATCTCATCATTAGCGACGTTAAACGAATATTATCCTCAATACAACAGATTAATTAGGTTTAGCTAATCTATAGAAAAAAAAACATATTTGTTCTACGTTTTACCTCAAAGCTAAATATTAAATAATTTGAGGCTGTACTTTAAATTAAAAAATAATAATAATCAGTGTGTGTTAATAAATGCTACGCGTTAGAAAAAAATTCAATGGTGGCTTTATTTTGTCATCAATTGCATATTATTTATTTATTTATTAACAGCGAAATAATAAGATATAAATTTTCCCAAAGGGTTAATAATAAGGCCAATTAAAGCTTTCGCCTATGTACAAAAATATTTAAACTTTGTTGAGCTAATGTATAAATATATATTAGAAAATTATCCGTTTCACTATTAGAATTGTCACTGGTATCTAACGCATTTGATAATGTTTCCGCAAGCCTATTTATATAAGAAGAAAATCGACGTGAAAGATGACCAAATATCATCGTGACAGCTGGGCGCATCGATTTTACTCGAATGAGCACATCACCTCAGAGCGTCCTCCCGAGTTTAGCCGATCGAGCGTGTCGCATTAGATTCATTCACTCGTCTTAAACCAGTTAAAACTGAATATTTGTATGTTTTATGCTTTTTAAGGGACTCTTTTGAGTGAAATTGGATTCATGTGACTACGTGAAAGGAAACATCGCACTCCTCCGCACCGTTGAGTTAGAGTGGAGCTTTCGAGAATAATTCGTGAATGTTTTGTTTTTATTTATTTTTTTTTATTAGAAAAAGCAGTAAAACTAAAAACCACGATTTTTGAAACGATGAATAAATATCGTTTTTGTTACATATTTCGAGAAATTACAATCAAAAACATTTATTTTATACATCAGAATAACAATTGTTACTTTACCATTTATTTTCACATAAATCACATTATCATGTATTCATAAATATAATATAAGAACACACATGTACGACACACTTAAATATACACACACACACACGAATTAATTTATTTTATTTTATATTAAATACATACATTAAAAAATATATATTTTATTATTTATTTTTTATTCTTAATTTAGCATTATTTTATATCTCTTAAATGTTTTCCCTTTGATATATTTTTTTCTCACATTCTAAATAATGTTAAAAACTATAAAAAAAACTAAAATAAAATGTGTTAAACTTTTATGTATAATTAACTTAAGTTTATGTCAAATAATTTAATACACATGCGTGTTTTGTAAACGTGAAATTTGAGAGTAACGAGTGTTGGCAACCTGTGTATGAAATATTTGAAAATTATTGCACTCTCTGTATGTTTATTATTACTTTATAAAAAATAAATAAATAAATATGCCAATTGACGCTTTACTACGGAAAAAAATCTATTTTATATGATCATACCTACAGATTGTTCCAAGACCATACCCGAAGACATCAGGGGGTGTTTGTGTCCCCTTTTACGTGTAAGAAATTGTATAAAAAAATGTGAAAATAAATCATGTCCAAAATTTATTAATTATATCAAAGCGCTCGTGTAAAACCCCTTTTTGCTCGTAGCGCTCGGCGAAGGCCGAACAATGACCCGGCGCGGCGCAGCCTCGCTGGCGACCGTAATAAACAAAAGCGATGTTACAAGATCATGTAAAGTTTACAGTTTTGTCACTGTGAAACTATGATGAATTTTCATATGAGGTCAAAACTAATCATGTTTGAGATCCCAGGGCCTATAAGCTGCATTTTGCTATCGGGAACGGTCTTGGAACATGAATTGAAGATCTCAGTTTATAATAAGTAACCAATTTTGAAAAATAGTACTTAAAACATAATATTTTATTTTCCGGGGTTTTTTAACTGGTTAAAATATTTGAAATGTTTACTTGCAAGTAATAAAAACACATCGGTAACCTGTCACGAGGTGACAAGGGACAAAGTTAACCCCTTCGGTGCCTCGCTTTCGGGGCATTATGCTGTTAAATTCATTCATAATTGCATTCGAAATGGATACCCGCTGTTTAGTGGACACGCGTTGAAAGGGTTAACAACGATGACGCGACACTTTCGGGCCACTTGTGGTCAGCAACGCGTTAAGGTTTCTATTTCTTAAGGTCAGTTCAACTGAATTGGTTTTATATAAACCAATCAAAATGCCCAACAGATTATAATCTATGGATATTTCGGTGAGAAAAGTTATAGTTTTTTATTATTGAATCTAAAATAATACCTACATGTGAAATGACATAAACGGCATTTTATCATATTGTTTTTATAACAATATAAATAAGCAAGGACCCATTAGTCAGACACTGTCGACAGGTCCTTTTCTTGAGTTTATTAACTAATATTATTACATACATAATTAAAAGATATAAGTACAATAGTAGAAATAATATAAAACCTTACATGACACATAGCACTGATATTATTTTCAAATTTTAATATTTTAGTGGTACATATATCATAATAATTATTTGACATATGTTTTAAGAGGTATTTTTTAGATTTATTTTTAAATAGCGATAACGTAGTAAGCCAGGCAATTTATTGGACCACCACGCACGATTGCCGCATACCATATAAGTACTTAAATATGGGGATAGAAAGCATTTTTTGCTTACTTCTCTTGTTTTATGCTCGTGTTTTACCGGGATTTTAAGGGCACTATCAGCATGGTAATAAAGGGCAATTTTACATTTCCACAATGAGAAAACAGACAAAAGGTTAGAGTGTCTAAAGATATTTTTATAGTTTTCCCGGATGTGATATTTTTGTTTCCCACGTTAATGACTATTTTAAGATGCGTATTTGTAGGTTTTCAATGACCTGGATGTATGTAGAAAATGAGTTCCCCCAAATGAGTAGTTCATACATAATTATAGGTCCTTTAAAGTTGATGAGGGGAGACTATTTATGCTGGTCAACTTGTCCGATTTCGAGACAATCACATTGGCGTTTAATATCGTGTAGACACTTATGAGTATTGCCCTTGATACTAACTTCGTTTAATAAAGATTTATTTTGGGAAGACCTTATGTGCATCAATTTGGTTTTTGAAACGTTTAAGTTCAGTCCGTGGTCATGTGGCCATTTGAGCAAGCTGTCAACGTCCTCTTGTAATTATGTAGACGCTACATTGATGTCATCGTGCGTCACGATTAACGCAGTGTCATCAGCAAACTCATGCATTTTTGAATTTTTCACTATAAGCGGCAAATAATTAACACATATGATGTATTCTTGAGGAGCGATTACGCTACCTTGAGAAACGTCCGATTTTCGATTTTTGAGGCATTCGCTCAGAGTTTTGTTTATTTCCACTCAAAATGCACGGTTTTCTAGATATTTTTTAAGTAGATCTTGTAAGGGTCTTCTGATACCGACGGCAATGTTGTTTATTAAGTGCATTTAATATATGGTCTGAAAATTTCAACAATGGATCGGTGGTTGATTTCCCTCTTTGGAACCCGAATTGCTCGTGTCGTATTATGTTGTAGGTTTCTAGGTAATAGTGTATTTTACCGCAAATAAATTTTTCAATTATTTTATTGATTGCTGACAGTATACCTATAGTAGACAGTAGGCCTATACAGTAGACAGTAGGCCTATAGTTTCCGTACTCTGTGTGCGAGCCGTTTTTGTAAATCGACTGTTTGAGCACCTTTGGATATTTGTACCTCCTGCAGTTCAAACTTTCGATTGAAGAGAATCATAAAGTCCTTAGTCGATATATGAGGTCCATCGATAGTTTCTCCAGATCTCTCTCCTCCAAGTGGTCCAGGGCGGGGATGTTAGCACCCGATTCTTGGCGACTGAGAGTTGCCGCGATGCAGTTTTTACAGATCCAGGTAGTCCTTTGTTTTTTTAGAGTGGTTTCCCTATCTGGACCACACTTAAAGTGGTATGTCACTGTGACACTTAAGGTAATCTTCTTCTTTGGAAGGTAACTTAGTATGACACTTAAAGCAGCTTCCGATCATTTTCTAACACTATTAGTATTTTATAAAATTAGTTAGGATATTGCCGTCACGAATTGATGCGGTCGATTTCTTATGAGAACAAAAATTGAGTATACAAAACAATAGTATAGGACCTTATTTAAAGCAAAACAGAACGGAGCTCAGTTTTCAACTGACGGCAATGTCATGATTTTGTCATATCCGCCGTACCTCGCTTCTATGCCATTATTTATAAGGGAAGGACACGCTTATTGAGTGAGACATTGTAATAAGATGCTGGTAATTTCAACAAGGTGACAACAATGATAGAATTTCGTCGCCTGTGTTAGTAAGCGCCTTCCTGCAGTTAGAGCGGGAAGGCAGATAGTATAGGTACATATCTATCATATAGGCATATTTTTAGGTTATGCGAGTAACAAATTGATCTCGTTTTTTCCATCAACGAAGTATGAAGCAGCAACCTTAATTGGTATCATTCCGAGGAGAATTTTTAAAATGCCTGATAATAAGAAGCAGTGGCGGCGCATGCTTCCATATTCTTTGAGGGCTACTATACCTACTTACAATATATTTACAAACGAGTTCTGATGTAATAATAATGTAATATTCATTATTTTACTTCTTTCTTTTACATGGTAATTTTTATCTTTATATTTTTTTTAATTTACGTCTGTAATTTCTAAATTGTTATTGTATATTTTAAAATGGTTTTTTTACGTATGTAATGATTTAACTACGTAATAAATTTACCGATAGATAAACAGATAAATTTTAGCAGGTTGTCTATGCTTGGAATCAACCAAAAAATATAAATGTCGCAATTTTTAATTTATAGGTGACACCTTCGTAACATAAATATAAGTACCTTTTATTGTATTTCTATTGATATTTTGTAAGTATATCACCTTAATTTTATTAATAAAACTAATTTAAAATCATTTTTTTTTATAATATTGACCGGCGAAGGAGTAAACACAAAAATATTCAAAATATTATATTTATACACCGTGTTCCGAGGCCATACCCTATAATAAAACCATCTTATTGGTCAGGCGATTTAAAACATGTTTTGTTTTGAACTCATACCAAAATTCATCATGGTTAACGAGTGAAAAAAATGTAAACTTTACGCGATTATTATCGCGTAAAGTTTACATTTTTTTTTTGCGATTTCATATTTGAAATCGCTCTTGTCATAGCACTAGGTCACTAGCGAGGCCGCGCCGCGCCAGGGCATTAACTGGCCTTACAGAGCCTGCGAGCAAAAAGGACATTTACACGACCGCTTCTATTAAACTAATAAATTTGGACGTGAATTATATCCGCATTTTTTTATACGCCCTCTTGTGTCTACGGGAATGGTCTTGGAGCGTCCTGTAGAACTAAAACTATTATAGACAAAAAAAAACAAACAAAATTACAATCATTTTTTGTTGTTGATTTTGAATGATATACTACCACAGACCATTGAATTGGGTGTATGCGGAGTAAGCCAAATCTACGCACTGCGCAGTGTATCCATTTTCAGACATCGCGACGGAACTGGTGATAATACACCGACACAACTAACACCGACGCAATTACTGCCTTACGCCGTTAGTTTTCGACTGACGGCAATGTCATGATTTTGTCATATCCGCTACAGCTCGCTTACTGCGCTTCTATGGCATTAACTATATCTATGTATACCACTGATTAATATGTTTGGTAGGTGTCTGGTTAGGCACTCCCCGTGTTAATGCGTCCTTTCCAGAACTATTGTACTTAATAATTTACTTAAAGTTCGCCTACTAAACTTAAACTTACCTACTGATAATAAAGTTTAGTATCTCATTTATTTACAAGCTGCCTAATCTTCATCCGCGCAAAAGTCGCCACTGGCTATGATTTTTTTTTCAGTGTTTTTTGCTGAAGGGTCATAAATAATGAGCCGGGAGAGAAAAGCGACACTCTATCGGCTATCCGTACAAAAATAGCAAACTGGATTGTTAACTGAAATAATGAACGGATTTTTCATTGTAGCTTTTCTAATTGGACATCTTTGACGGCTAAAACAAAATGGCTAACAACTTGTTCTGTACCTACAAAATTAAGATTTATAGTGAAATAAGAGTATTTTCAGTTGCGTTATTAGGAAAAGTTTTTTTTTCCAATCGAAAAATAAATTTGCGAAAACGTAGAATGTCTATAATCAAATTAAGTATTCATACAGCGTTAGGGCCAAAGGATAAATATTAACTTCGATTCATTTAGACCCTTTTCTCTTTAACTGGCATTTGGTAACGATTGGATATATAATAATAAAAAAAACATGTTTAGGTACCCTAATCTTATGCCTTCCACATAGTAAAGGCAGATTTTCGAAACATAATTCTATTTCTGAGGAATTTAATAAATGATAAACTGCTAATCATTCTTTTTTAGTTGAATTTCTCTCCTTTAAAAGATATTAGAGCCTTAAGACAAATATTAATTGAAAGGCAAATGAAGGGTCTAGAACATAGAAAAGTTTGTTTTTTTAATTTTTGTATTATGAAACTAATTAAATAAAACCCAACATTGCTTATTGACCGCGCAGAGAGTAAAACCTAATGCCTTATACTGACGATTAATTAGATTATCACAGTTTCAGTTTTCAGGAAAGAAGGTTCAACGTTGTATGTTTTAACGGAGGGTAGTTTCTTTAAAGAAATCTTTTGCCAACTAACGCCGAAAACGAACAAACAAGTGCAAGAATATATTTAATTAAATTAACTTAAAACGTTACTATTGCTTCTTTTTGTACTATATGTGTTGTTTTTAACTTCAGAAAATATATTATTATTTAGATATAAGTCATTTTTACTAGATTAAAATTAAACATATCTGCAATTTATGGCACATGACAATGGATGGTAACAATGTAGCTTTAAAAATGGTATGACTGAGTGCGGATTTGAACCTGCGAATGCTTAATCAAAGTCTATGTTGTAACGATTTCAAAATGTTTTTAAAAATAGTATGATATATTCTATTTTTTTAGTAAGTTGTATTTTAGCATAAAACATGTATCAATAATTTAGGTTTTTGTGATATATTTTTTAATTATTTACTATTATTAATATTGAGTTCGTGCGATCTAGCGGCACATAGAAAAATATGTTGCAATTCCATTGGTGATTAAAATCACTTATTTTGTTACAGAGTAGATGGAGCTTATTAGGGTTTATTCTTTAAAAATAGTTAATTTAAAAAGTTTATTAAAATTATATTTCTCTATTTATTTAATATAAAAACATTATTTTTTATTTATATTACAAACACTTTTTACCGTATATATTAATAGCCAAATAGCAATATTTAGGCCAATTTCAATGAATTAATATAACGTTACTACCTACCAGCACTCAGCATTATATTATTACCTTTACGACTCAATTATATAATTATATATCACTAATCTTGTGCTTTCATATTACACGTTTTACATATCCATTATTTATATTTTCATTAACTTCATACATAAGTCACTCTCATTTCGCCATAATTCTTTATCCTAATTACAATATAATTCATTGTTTTTATATTTTTTGTTAACATTAATCCTTTTATTATTTTATCTAATTAGGTGGTTATATAATATCTAAATTTTTCAATATTGTCAAAGATTTAAGGTGTCATTTACCTTTTCAGACGATTTGCCGCTATTAAAAAGTATTTGAATTGATTTTACTTTAAATAGTTTCCTTATTAAATTCATTACACTATATATTATAAGCTTAAGATTATTCTTCAGATAACCCAAGCAGATTTAGAAGCTATTAAGAATGAAGCCTGTTAAATAAAAGAATGTTCTCTGGTGAAAGAAGAAAGAAAACAAAAAGTCATCTGAGGAAAAATAATAGCATGGAAGCAGGGAATCCCTATCATAGCGTTTTTGATTAATAATTTATTACTTGGAAGTGGCTGATTGCCCACGATTGTGCCCTAGTCCTGTGACGGTCCCAAAGTCTTGTGCGAGGATGATCAAGTCCTGAGGACCAAGTGCGGTGTTCTTGAGGAGTAACCAGGTGCCGTAATGCCTTTCGTTCCGGAGTCGCCGACCCCGCAAAAATGTTACAGTTTTATGTCCATAAAAACATTTACCAACAAATAAGAGAATCGACACCTATAGTTACCCAGAACCAGGAAGAGGGACCCAGAACAGGATGTTCTCTGCGCGTATTTTAATTACTAATTTTGTATTATGCCAAATATCAAGTCGTCTCTAACTATAGTAAAAGAACTTAATAAACAAGTTCTTGTACCAGGATAGATGGACCGACATGTAACTATTACAAATATGATTTACAATATATTTTTTTCTGTAACATTTAGATAGATTGGTTGATATATATCATAATAAAATATTAATCGTAGAGAAATAAAATAACTCCCTAATTTTATTGCATCGCCATCTAGCGGTTCCATAGAAAAACAGAATTTAATAATGTTGTCAGTCAAACTACTTTACCCACCACTGCGGGATTTCGACCTGACAGTTACTTTTTGATAAATTTATAATTGGTTATTTAGTTATTACAAATACAAATCATTTATAAAATAATATCTTATCTTTAAAAAATGTATTTCACAATACCTCTCGTTTATTTTTATTTTTAAAAAAATATTTAAATTAGTATGCATAAAAAATGAGAGGAATTTCAATGAATATATACGATGAATTTCAAAAAGTAAATAAATAAGGAATTAAAATAACAAAAAACTAATACCTAATAAATTGTATACATAAATAGTTTCTGGCACTCAGCATCGCCTGTGTTAATTGTAAAAGTATTTGAAAAAAATGAATAGATAACAAGGTAATCTAGTGGTTAAGCATTGGACTACTGATCCCGAGGTCTCGGGTTAGAATCCGCAGATGGTGATAGCATTTTTAACGCTTCATTTACCACCATTTACCCTGGCTCTAGGACAGTTGAGAAGGGCCCAAAATAATTATATATGACTAGGTCATAGCAATTGTTTTAAAAAAAAAGATATCATGCACAGTAACTATTGCAAACAGTATTAACTATGAAGTTAGTAAAATATTTGAAACAAAATACTAAGTGAATTTGAACCGAGGTATGACAACATTTACTTTTTCTTCTTTAGTAGTTCGTACGGTAAGTTGTAGATGGCGCTGCGATAATATTGTTAGAGGACGCTACCGTTATGTGTTCTGTGTTGAGGTGCTCGGTTTAGTCCGGCCAGTACGGGTATCGCTTCTCGGCCTTTTGGCTAAGATCAAAGTGTAGTATCTGTTCTTATCAGCTTAATATCTGATAGTTCCCGCATCGCGGGACCAGTATATTAAACTGATTTTTGGAAGATGGTGAGGTGTCAGGGGCTTGCTCCACCCTCGCCGCGGGTTGGCCCGGCATTGCAGTGCCGCCGGGATCGGCCCAATATTAAACTAATTAAACTAAAAAACAGAACTAAGCAAGAGACTCGAGGCGGATGAGGTTATAAAATATAAACTAGTTCTGGATGTGTGCATTGTGCGCGTTATAACTCTTATAAGGCGACACCGTTTAAAATTTAAATCACACTATTATTTAATCTAGCTGCAAAGTAGTAAAACACAATTTTGAAGACAAACTTTTATTTATGTGCTTGAATGTATGCATAATTACACAATTTCATGTCTGCTTTCGACCGTTGAGGAGTTCCTTCGTCTTCGTAATAATTATTCTAAATAGTTGTTACAATCGCATGACTGCTTTTCATTAATTATTTTCAGAATCATTGATATTCAGTGATTCCGGCTCGTAGTTGAAGTCGACAACCCTGGAACTGATGATTTCCTTGTACACCAAGGCCGACTTGCGCGCAGTGCGAGTCTTGCTAGGGCTCTCAAAATCCACTTCGTAAATCCCATAACGTAGACTGCAAATTTTATCTAATATGAAAATGTTCAAATGGTCAAAAATACCGCTTTTGCGGGCCGTTTCAAAGATTGAATGTTCATGTTGGACTGAATACCAGCAGTTATTAAGATAACTAAACAAAACATACCCTCACATATTTTTACTACTGACGATCTGATATAAATATTAAACATTTTGCTTAGAACTATAAACATAGAGTCAACGTAACAAAGTATAAATTGAAACAGTAGAATGAAATACATCGCTTGAATATAAAAACAGTGACTAGAGGTGGTGAGGGCATACGAGCAGCAAAACCCCTATGCCTTTTAAACGCTTTAACTTTTCTTATTTTATCAGATGTTACGAGTAACTTCGTGCTTTTGCTTTAAGAAAATACGAATTTGATCCATCAAAATTGTCAGCAACTTACGTCAAACCTTCCAGTTATTCAAAGTTGTCCATCAGACTCCAAGCGGCATAGCGGGTGACATTCACGCCGTCTTCGTGAATAGCGTCCAGCAGGGCATCCAGGTACAGTCTATAGTATTCAATCCTGTCATCATCAATGAGCGAATTTTCATCTATTAATGTACTATAACCGTTCTCAAGGACAAAAATTTCTGGGTTGTTGTAACGGTTCTTAATCCAATTCAGTGTGGATCGAAAACCTTCGGGTGTGACCTGATGAATATATTAATTATTTATGAAAAAATGACGTTAATTACAGATACTATTTAAAAACAAACACTCTTTTGCCGAGACTCATTTGTGAGTCTGTAAATTTAGTCTTATTGATGTAACTTGGCTTACAAACAATGCTTTCGCAGTAAAGCCATAAAAAATATGCCAAATGCCAGACGAATGCCATAAAAAATATTGCTTAAGATCCATTTTTTTTTATTTTAACAATAAAAAATTGATAATAATTTCTGACAAAAGTAATTCAATATTATATTACATCGAATCAAATATTTTCTAATAATAACTTTCTCCATCACCTTGCCCAACTTGCGCTGTTATACTCAATAAGGTATATCTAGATAGCTAGAGTATTTTTTTATGGTATCGTACCATAAAAAAATTCCATAAAAAAATGTACAAAAAATAGGTAGTCCAAAGTATAACACTGAACCACATTATTTTATATCCTCCAAGTGTAGAATGGACATTCCTGTTCCCTGGATTTGCACAAGAATCTAGTAGTTTTTTTTTTCATAGCCAGAAGTATATTTAATTGTAAAAGTAATCCAATATTTTGTAATCAATCTTTGTGTAGATCCGAACAAAACTGACTAACTAACCCTTACCGGTAAAATTTCTATTTTATGATATTTACATTATCGGCACGTCGATATGAAGAAGATTTAATGAAATGTGCAAGCAGTGCACACTGCGGTCGATTGACTGAGTTTTGCTATGAAGTTTCTTTTAAAACATTCTGGCTTTACAATTTGTATGGAAAATTTCTATAAAAGTATATATTATTTCTAATTTGTAAACCGTTTGCAACCAACAAATTTAAACTAGTAAATATTGTAAAAAAAAAACAATCAGACCTGAAAATTATAAAATATATCTGCCGCTTCTATATCATCCGGTGAATCAGTTGCTGGCTCAACCCAGGGTGTAACTTCGGTCATACCGACTTTACCTGTTAAAAATAATGAAGATTTGTGTAGTAATTTATCAGAAAAGTATTCTAATATATAAGTTGTATTTAATTATTATTGCTTTAAGGTTTTGTTTCATATGATTCCATGCGAATAATTGCAGTATCGTTAATATAAATATTTAAAAAGAAACGCTTTCAATGTGCTCTACTTTAGCTCAGGCTCACAATATTGTGACAACATGGCTTTAATACCAAATAAAGAATATTAGATATCTTCAAAAGAATAGATCTAATATTCTTTATTTGGTATTAGAGGAACTATATTTGTATTCATATATTTGAATAAAAAATGAAGTTCTTTGAAAGTGTCAGAATATAATAAAAAACAGTCGGAAAAAATTCCAAGTAGAAGCAATCGTTAAACGTTCTGATATTTATATTTTAATAGATACCTTATATTTTTATTATATAAATTTATGTTATGTTTATGTTGTATTGTTCATCTATACACCTCGGAGATCAATATAGAAAAAGGGATAAATCTGCGTTTCATTGATTCAACTCCAGCTATATTCTAGTCCTGTGTAGCACCAAGCTATGAAAGGGACGTTATTTAGAATATATATTTAAAATACACTTTTTGTTGAAAAGGAGAAATGAATGTAATCTTGTTTATTATCTAAGGAATGATATAAATGTATCTAATAAAGATTACAAATCCTCCATAGAAAATAGGGTGTCCGATTAAAATAAAATATAGGCCTTTATGTATTTTCTAGACTGTACTTTAATAAATATAATGTTTTTCAACTGATGAAATATACCATAAGATTGTTTAATTATTAAATTGTTGACCCTATATAGCTTCTGATATGCTTTTGATGCTATTAAGTGAAATATATTCAATGTAGGGAATATGATTATTCCTTAACAGTATCTAAAAATTGAATGTGTGGTATACAAACCTTGATACTTATAGTGAAACTCCTTATGATACAGACGATACGCCTTTGCGTGTGCCAGAAGTAATGTTTTACTACATAAATAGTCACCAATTCCATCCATGTTTAAAAGAGGTATCATTAGATCCCCTCCATAAACATATCGACATACGACCGTAGGTTCGTTAAAGGTAAGCCATATCTTAACTCTATCTCCAAAGTTTTCATAAGCAACTCTGGCATAATCTTCAAAATAATCCGCTATAAAGGGACTCGTCCATCCGCCAAGGTTTTGCAGCACTAGAGGTAAGTCCCAATGGTATAACGCGACTACAGGCTCTATCCCTTTAGCTATAACTTCGTCTATGAGATTGTTGTAGTATCTCAATCCATCCTCGCTGACTTTGTTAGAGAAGCCGTTTGGTAGAATTCTAGGCCACGAAAGAGAGAATCTGTAGAAGTCTACTCCGATTTCTGTAAGCATTTCTACATCTCTCTTGTAGAGATGATATGAGTCTGCTGCTTCGTCCGCATTGCTGAGGTCGTTTATTAACTCCGGATTCTTGTGTATAGCGTGGTCCCAGATGCTCTCACTCTTATCTGTAAAATTACGCCAAATTAATTTGTATCAGAGGTTTGTGTTTCGGAATTTACGGATTAAATTTAAAAATATTTTTATTTTCATGACGCAGATCTGTTTAACTGGATGTTTTCTATTGACGTCAAATGCAACTAGACTTAATAACACTTCTACTCGTACGCAGCGGTAATTTACACGCATAAAAACAAATGTACTTTATCAAATTTGGTTAAAAATTATATTAATATTTTTATTCAAAATCATAACTAGAATAGTGAATAAAACACTCGTCTAAGTTTTAGCAAAAGTCGTGGGACACAGTGAAATACACTTCACCCCAGAGTTAAACCTCATTTGTTAAATAATGTGAGAAAGTTACGTATTTTCCGACTAACTTTACGTACTAACTAACTAGCGTTACTGACTAAAGTTACGGTTTATCTGAAAAAATCTCAATGAGAATTTTTTTCAAATTGACTATTTACATCCAAAATTTATCTAATGAGATAAATGACCAGTGAATTAACATTATGACGTGGTATGAAACAGTAATAAATGAAAAGCCTTTGGCTTCATACCACTGGCGTTCCATGCTCCTTCTATTTGAAACGCTGCTGTTGAGACACCAAATTTAAAGTTATCTGGAAATCTACGAAGTTGTCCATTGCTGCTAATCCTAGGAGAGATAATCAATACATCGCTGGCATCACCACTTTACCAACTGAAGATAGATTCATGCTGTTAATATTCAAATGTGTCAATTTGACGACAACTACAAATAAATTCGTAAATCGGTCATATAGTCCTGAAGAACCTTCTTATACTGAACCTACAAGAAAAACGTATCTAGGAATCTACTCAAGATTCTTAAGAATATTATTTTAATTCAAAATACTGAAATCATAAACTAGGTAAAATAAAACTAAATAATAAAAAATAAATAATGTCGAATTCCTATGCGAGCGTGTACCATCCGATAGAAGTCCAACAACTGAGTCTTCTTGTATATATGTACTGTCTCCCGATTCCCGTTCCACCAGCCGGACAGGACTCTAGGAGAGTCCAATAGTATGTAATAGTATGCCTTTCGCGACAAAGCGTATTTCGCTTATTGATGTAATAAATTTATTATAGACGCGGCATTACCTATCCGAAAGTGACGCATGGAAAAAGATTCAAATTTGACGGATGTATAAAGTCCTACCTAGTTCAAAAAAATATTTTTTCCCTAAAGCATGATGAAAATCAGTTTTGTTTTATATATTTCTTATCAGTCAGATAGGTTTAGGATAGACACGTGATAAACAGCTGACTTATAGCTATTAGGATCTGAACGCCGAAATACATTATCCTAGGATTAACCGTTTAGTAGTTACAGGAATAAAATTGACTAACGGATAGTCATTAAATATTTAGTATTTTCATTGGAACACCAAAAATAACATATTGAATTTATCTTATAATGATCTAACTGAAATTACTTCTGTAAACCTACATAGAATGCTATAATTCTATATAGCTCGCGGATTCGAAAACAACCCCAGCCTAGCTGTGAAACAGAGCTTATAAATAAATATTTTACAACTTACGCTATGGCTAATATTCCTATGATATGAAACCGCCACATTGTCACTCCAAGTACCTACGAAATATAGCTTTGATTTATTATATTACCTTGATTTTATGTTTTTATCTAAAATTTTATCCAAGAATATATTTTTATCTGAGTTATTGGCATGCGAGATTAAGAAAAATCTTAATTGAAGATTCGTGCATATCTGCGACTACAATCGCTCGATGACAGCTGCATTTTCAGGTTTTGAATTTTTACTAATCCGGGACTGTGTTCGTGGTCCTAAATTTGTACACATATGACATAAATTGTGCCATAATATGTTTGTAATCATGTGTAGGTACTCATATGACCACAAACATTTGTAAACAATAGTTTTATAAGTACAATAACGGCTCTAATAAACAAGTCTGCTTTATTAAAAGGTAAAAAGGTACTATATTACTTAAATTATAATAAATGTAATTTACTTAGAAATAAAAAACGTTTAATAGGTAGGTTTTCACTGTGATTTCTGCACAATCGCAAAGCTATATTTTCGTCCGCGACCAAAAGAAATAAATTAATCTTCATTTTTTTTACTACCATATAGAAACAAATGTATAGAAATAGAATAATCGTGTCATTACTAGAAGTGTTTTTAAAAATTATATCATAGATAAAATCAAATGCTTACTCATAGATATGATGTGCATTGTCATTATATTTTATATCAATATAATATTATCTGAAAAGTTTCAATTGTATCATTGAGGTGTACGAAGTACCTATGTCATAAGATTATTCTGTCAATTTTGCTATCTCTGAGCGAGAGCCAATGGTATAATATAACCAATATATATTTTTTTAGCTCAAAAAATACATTATTTTCAAATAAACTATAAAAACTATCGGGGTGATATACTGTCATTGTTAGCCATATTTTATGTATAATATTAACTCTAATCTTTTTCAATTTCTTCATTTATAATTCTTTCAATAAATAAATAAAATAAAATAAATAGTTTTACCGCTCGAGGCTCCCCTAAATGCAATAAAATATCGCTTTTCATCCGTTCGATAAAAACGGACATGTAACTTCTAAAAGTTACAGAAAGTTACTACTGTAGATATATATAAATAAAATATAACTACAGGCAGTTAAAAAAAATATTTTCGCTTACACCCAGTGAGAACATTTGAATTAACTTAACGTTTAAATTAATATTATTAATAAAAACATCCCAACAGCCGTATTGTGCATATCTTTGAAGATTGAAATGTCAAATTTCATTCTGTAGTAGTAAAATTTAATGTTATATATATCTATATTATCTGACCAGCTTTCGATGTTGCTATAGTTGTTTTTCAAGCGCATCATTCATATTTTCGATTAAGCGATTCGAAAATAAATATTTAAATTCATAAACTCCGCTTTTATTTTATGGTAGATAAAATATTTTTAAGTTATAGTGGTTAAAGGCTCTTGTATTATTTGATATGGTGATTGAATAAAATATAGTCATCGTCCATAGACTTGTCAGTTTTAAACAGTTAAAAGTCTAGATCATTGGTAACTTCCGCCTAGCTAATTTAGTTAAAGCTAAAGACATGCGATTAGCATGCATTTTAGGGTTATTGGCCGTAACGTAAGTTAAATGTTTCATTTCCGTTTTATTTGCATTATTAATGTTCTTTAATTACTCTACAGAAAATGTTTTCATGTGGAGTTTTCACATAGGAAGAAGGGGAAAATATTAGTGGCTGTAAATTACACATTTATCGTAAATTGGAAAATATATTGTTAAATTCATTTTCTAAACAAGGACCAAACCAAATAGGTATAGCATCTATGCATGAAATGCCAATAAGTAGTTACATTTTTCACACCTGTAGGTTAATAATAAAAATAAAATAACTGCGTTACAAAGTGCAACTAACAATATTATTTAATACATATTTCCAAAACTCGGCCTAAACTAAACTACAAAAGTTAACTTCAAGTTTAGGGTGGTGTAGTCCAAACTAATATTGGCCCGCAAAGGTGGCTGTTCTAAACATATGCGATAAACTTTGCAGTGCTAGAAGCGACGGCCAATTGAGAAGGTTTCCAGACAACTTCAAATTTGGAGTTGCGACGGCGTCTTACCAAATCGAAGGAGCTTGGAACGAAAGCGGTAAGAGTTATTTTGAAGTTGAAGACTACTTCTGAAATTGTCCGTCAAATTCCAAAGGCTGAATAGCAACTGGTAGGGTGCGAAAATGTCCACTGAAAATGGATACACAAAATGGATACACAAAACACACACTAGACATGAAAATAATTGTTCAATAGACATGAAACAATAAAGTTCTTTACGAATTTATCATATTATATGGAGAATCATCCAAACCAAGACAATACGATTAATTAGAATAGTCAGGTTAGGGTGGTTAGGGGGTTATCTTTTCAACTCAATACGCCCTAAAACATAATATTTATTACAAATGAATTCGCAAAGCTATAACCTGATATAATAACCTATTAAGGTATAACAAACTGATATGGGGACTTAAAAAAAGCACAATTTATAACGACTGCTTGGTGGCGCAGTGGTAAAAGCGCTTGCTTCTAAATCCAGAGGTCCCGGGTTCGAATCCCCAGTAGGAAAATCAGGCCAGATCATTTTTCGCCGTTGAGAATATTCCTGTCCTGGCCGTGGGTAAGGCGATGAATGTAGTTGAACTGGTCGGGGTGGAGTTTTTTACGCAGTAGTAAGTAGTTACAATGGCGGAATACCTTTGCGACAGAAGGCTTGGATAAATAAATTATTACCTATCCTCCAGGCCCACCCCAATGAGCCCTTACACCACTATTCTAACTCACAACTCGCACCACATGCCTAATCCAATCCATGCCTATTTCAGATAAGGGTGAAAGCATATGGGATCATACTCTGCACCAAAACCCGTCGCTAGTTCCAAACTTCGAAAATGGCGACGTGGCCGCCGACTCGTACCATTTATATAAGCGAGACGTGGAGATGATCAAAGATCTCGGAGCCGACTTCTACAGGTTCTCCCTATCCTGGCCGAGGATCCTGCCGACTGGGTTCACCGATAAAATTAGCGAGGATGGCCTGAGGTACTACAACGGCCTGATCGACGAGCTGATAGCGAACGGCATCGAGCCCGCCGTCACTTTGTACCATTGGGATCTGCCGCAGACGCTGCAGTTGCTGGGTGGATGGACGAGTCCATTCATGGCCGACTACTTCGAGGATTACGCCAGGGTTGTCTTCGAACATTTCGGCGACAGGGTGAAGACTTGGATTACTTTCAATGAGCCTTTTATAATTTGCGGGCAGGGCTACGGAGGGGCTGACAAGGCACCAGTAATCGATATGAGCGGAATTGCGGACTACCTATGCAGCAAAACTTTGCTGGTCGCACATGCTAAGGCCTATCGTTTATACCACAATGAATTCTTCGAAAGATATCAAGGTATGTTCCTATATCGATTATTCGTAGTTTTGAGAGTATAAAGAAGTATACATAAAATAAAATATTTACTTTTTTATCATAAAAAATAAACACTTTTGGGAAAAGAAAATTTCGAATCAGATAATTCCGCAGTTTAGTTTCCTAACGTTATTTTATTTTAAAGAAACAAGAAAATCACAAACTTTCAATCGCACGGTGAGTTTTAGATTTGTTATAAATTGCAATTTTATCTTTTTTTTGTATTTTACCGTTACTGTATCCCAAGACCATTTATGATGAAGAAAACAGCTAATCGGTCCTACGATTTTCAGTATTCTTTGTCGAGATGCTTTACAGGATGAACTTTAAATCAGCAGTATCCTTTCAAGGGTGATCCTAGACCGTGAAATTAAACAATTTTGTAAATAAAGCAAAAAAAAACTATGAAAAAGACAAATGAAAAAATCCTATCCTTAAATATAAACTTTACCTTCAAATAGTAAAAGAATCATGTAATAATGTCTTAATGTGTGTTAATAATAATGTCTGTTGCCGTACTCCGTAGCGCTGTCAAGGCCATTATCGGTCAGAGCGACATTAGAATTCGCGCGCTGACTTTTAAAAAATATATAAAAAATTGGGGTGATTTTTTTACTCATAATAGATACCTAATAGATTACATAATAGTCAGAAACCTCCCCTTGAGTCCTCGGGAATGGTGTTGGGAAACTCTGTAATGTGTATTTAATATTTAATTTAACCACAAAGAGACGTTACTTATCTTTACGGAGATTTATTTGTGGTATAAATTAAGAAAAAAAAATATTAATATAATATTTCTACATTATTATGTAAATGTCACGTATCATTAAATAAAGAATTTAATTGCTATATAAAACTAAATAAAATTAATAATTAATCAGTTTTTAGGATGTTTTTAGTTTTTAAGTTTTTAATGTCGTTATTGCTTATACCTGTATTCGTTATTCATGACAAAATTAGCATGACACACAGCACTTGCCCATCATTACGATCTTAAAATATTAATACATACATTTAAGGCAGAGTTGGCATCGCAGAACATCTATCTTGGGTTGATCCTGCGACGGACGCTGATGAAGATTTGGAAGCTGCCGAAAGATATCGCTCATCTCTGGTGGGTTTATTTAATTTTTATTACATAAAGCCCGCAACGTTACACAATTTATACAATATTTTGTTTATCTTTTCAGTTAGCCTGGTTCACAGATCCCATATACACGGGCGACTATCCAGATACACTAAAGAAACTGGTCGCAGCGCGAAGCCTCGAACAGGGCTATCTGAGATCAAGACTTCCGGAATTCACGGAGGATGAGAGGACTATTTTGAAAGGATCGTTTGATTTCTTTGGATTCAACCTTTACTCAAAGGACCTCATCACTAATGAGTATGACGTCACTAAACATAGAGTTCCATCGATTGAAGATGATATTTTGTCTAGTCGATTCAAAGACCCGTCTTGGAGAGCGAGCACAAGTTCTCCTTGGTTGACGGTTAGAAAATTTACATAATATTAAAGTGTTAGTAATTAAACATTGCTACATAAAGTCACTTTAAAAGGTATTCATTTATTATTATTATTAGCTAATTACAATATTTAGGAGCTCCGGTGATTTCCTCCGAGCGAGGAAAAATTAATACTTAGCAACTCGCAGCCTACGCCTAAAAACAGTCTTGGAACAAGGAAATAGGTCAAATACTGACCTATGAAGAGCATTCCACTAAGTTCTGGAAAGAAATGAATCAAACCCAATATTCCGTTATCTCCATATAGGTTTTATCTTTACCGAACAATATAAGAAGGCTTAGAGAGTTGGGAGCTAAAAGCAGATCAGGCACGTTCTTAACTAAAACTAGCTAATCTGGCTCTCAATTAAGAATTGCAATTAATTCAGATGGACTAACATAGCGACGTATGTCTGGTAACTTTTCTCTGTATAGCTTCTAGTCTAGATCCCATACTGATGAACAGTATTTAAGGGTAGGACGAACCAAAGTTTTGTATGCATAACAAAGGACCTAAATGTAGTCGAAAAAGCCTTAAATTCAAATGTTAGTACATTTAAACATAAAGTCCTGACCTACTCAATGCACTACGTATTGAGATAGATACAGGAGCAAAGATAAGACGCCGCGAGCAAACCCAAAGTTTTCTGGAAAATAATTTATTTTGTGCTAATAGAATAATAACTCAAAATTAATAAAACTCACAGAACAAAAGTCGTTCAGTTTGGAGTGTAGGATAGCCCCATAAAAGTATATGCCCGAGCACAGTTTCAGCCTGAAAAGCGCAAATTTTCGCTTTTTAGTAAATTTTAATGGATATCCTGTTTTTTTTTCATTTCTGTATTGATATTTCAGAAAATAACCAAATTAATTATCATTTATTTACTCGTCAAACAGGTTAACCCTGATGCTCTCTTGTCGGTTTTGGTTTGGATCAAGGAAAGATACAATAACCCTGAAATATTTATCTTAGAGAATGGATACTCGACTCCGGCTGGAAATTCCCTTTTCGATGATGACAGAGTTGAATATATCAGGTATATAAATTATATTATATAAAATTATTAGTATAAATTATTGTATAAAATTATAATATAAATATAAATGCCAGTTTATGAGTAATAAAAAAATACACTCACGCAGAAGAAGACAGTTAGTTTTATAGTCCTTTTCGAAACGGAGCGATGCGTACTTCCCATGGATTGACTCCAATAGCGAAATGTTTGTGACGTCAGATCTCAATGATTTCACCACCGATTTTGGAATTTTAAAGTTTTAATCGAATCTACATAAAAAATACTATCTTGTGACGGAGCCAGAATTTAAAATTTGAAATAATAAAAAAGCTATTTTTAAAAACATATTCTCTATGGGAAATTTCATTTTAATTTTTTTCGCGCGCTTTTTGTTCGAATTTGAAGAAAGTTTAAACCGCCGCTCAGGTAAGACTTGTATTTTTTCAAAACAATTAAAAATAAATCGCATCTCGCTGGAATGCGAATGTGTGCGGGTGCACGCCCTAGCTGTTAGATCCAACGAATCCGATTCGAATCAGCCGGTAGTGATGTTCACACTGAAACGATCATTTTCCAATTTTAGGTTATACTTGGATTCCGTTCTTGAAGCGATACACGTCGCTGATTGCAATGTTTTGGGGTATACTTTATGGAGTCTTATGGACAACTTTGAATGGCTGGAGGGCTATGGGTAAGCGATGTATTCATAGTTTTCTACAACAGCATTTGTAGAAATGTAGATGTCACGTATATTCAAGATGTTATGTTTGTTGACGTCAACAACCTTCAACTGAAAAAAATATTTTAGCAAAACGTTTGGTTGTTCAAAAATTTACACCCGCAGCGAAGTTAAAAAATATTTTAGTAAAAACATTTTGATCTAATTACAATACAAGATAGCGTCGGGGGCGAACAGCTGACGAAATAAACGGGCGATACCTAGAAATTTGGTAGCAGCAACCATAATATTTTGTTGCTTTTAGTTGTTACAATTTTATTTTGCTGTGATTCAAATCAAAATGGCGGTGTGACTGAACAGCTGATCGCGAAATTTGCAGTTTGCAAAAATGAATTAGCGATAGCTAGAAATTATGTTAAAGGCAAACAAAAATTATGGTACTTACATTGAGAAATATATTAGAAAATTATAGTACCTACTTGCAATCAAGTAACAATAATCGATATGTAATTCCAACAAAAGTTGTTGCTGTCACTATGCCAGCCATAATGGTTGCCATCACTATATATTTTTTTCAGTGCTGTGATTCATTTTTCACTTAACAAATTTAAATAAATGTAGAAACTAATATTGTGCACTATTACTTGGGTAAAATTTTATTAATAAATAATAACGGATTAATAAACATTGGACAGACCATCTTAACACGTGTTCTGCGACGTAAACATTAGGGATGACGATAGGTTTACTGCTGAGCATTATCGAACTAGGTACATAGCTACAATAAGGTATGGAAACCTGAAACTAATATGCGAACATTAAATTATTAATTAGTTATAAAGAGGCCAATAAATACAATATGCAACCATACAGTTCAACCAAAAATAAGAAAACATACGTAACATCAAAAAATAATAATAATAATAATAATATATGACAGATAAAACATAGATAGGTCTATCAATACATTTTGAAGAAGAAGTTATTTTTAATAAATTAGTAAAAAACATTTTTAATACAATATTACGTGTTGACTATTGAGGAGTTCCTTCGTCTGTTCTTTCCTGTTCTTTCAAGGCCCAATATATTTTCAAAAAATCGAATAAAAGTTTACATTCACCTCACTATAAACAATATGGCAGAAATAAAAACGAAATAAAATTTTAAAACGCTTTTTACTCAAAGATTTGCTTGTGAAAAGAGATACTATATTACTTCAGCCTTGAGGTATGGCTTCTACTAGTACAAAATTTCACAGCACAGTAAGGCCTGTTCGCACAAAATATTAGTGGTTTGCATATGCGCAAATTGTCCATATGAGGTGCTAGAAGGGGAACGCGCTCTGTCCTTGTTAATAATGGTATGCAAACAATTTCAGATCTCGTTTTGGACTTTACGAAGTAGATTT
The DNA here is from genome assembly GCA_020383195.1 of Neomicropteryx cornuta. Lineage (NCBI taxonomy): Eukaryota > Metazoa > Arthropoda > Insecta > Lepidoptera > Micropterigidae > Neomicropteryx > Neomicropteryx cornuta. Next base: position 10,408,284 of record JAHKQU010000005.1, on the reverse strand, counting down.
TGACAGCCCTAGCAAGACTCGCACTGCGCGCAAGTCGGCCTTGGTGTACAAGGAAATCATCAGGTCCAGGGTTGTTGATTATAGCTACGACCCAACATCGTTGGATATCAGAAATGCCTAAAATCGAAACTCCGTGCAATTACATAAAAATACTACTTACGTTCCACAATGTATTTGATATTATAGTACCTACTTGTAAAGAAAAACAAATAAATTGATAAAAATACATTTTATTTTAGCATAAACTAATTACATCAAAATGTTGCCATGAGTTTTTTTTCTATCAATGTATCTACCCTTTATTTTCATGCATTTAAAAAGATGGTAAATCTTGGGATACAAAAACGTTTTTTGAGCCCTACTCAACTAATCTAAATATACTTGTGATGGGTGGTGGTAATGAAGCTTAAAAATAATATAAATAAGTGCGGATTCGAACCTGCGACTGCTGGGTCATTAGTTTAACGCCCTACGTAAAACGTGCGGAGCACACGTTACCGCCCCTTCGGCGAAGGTCGTTCACCGAACGAAATATCGCCCGTTGGGCCGCCAACAGTTTTTAAGTTTCTTTAATAATAGGTAATTAATTAAGTAACTAATAAATATATGTATATTTAAACCGATTAATTATGTCATATATCGTGTGAATTCAAGCCATGTCAGCATTTTGATATGATTAAGAGTTAAAAGCATAATTTAACTATATATTTTTAGTTTTTAACTTAGTTTTGAGTGTTTATACTCAGTAGAAATCTTTGATTAGTTTTACAAATATTTTTTAAGAATGTAAACTTATCATTAATACCAATTGTTTATAAGACTGTTGATTTCTTATAATAAAGAATGATTTCTCATAATAAACAAACTATGAAAATGTTTGGTTTTATATAGACAAAGCTTTTGCCACAAAATCAATCAAAAACGCTTTCATTTGACTAGTAGTACACTTACAGTTCGATACAAAACGCAAATATCATATTCGAATTTCAAAAATATGACAGCAGCGGCTGTTGGGAACAACAGGACGTATTTTTTAATACTGGCCAGTTTAAATTAATACAAAGTAATCTATCTGGACATATAGCACCATATAAAAGAATGTGTGCCACATTATAATTATTATAAATTGAAATGTTGCGTCCGTGTTGTTTTATTACTAGTCCGTCAAAATTTATAAAAAAAAAAACTATAATATTCTTAAAATGTTACGTTTTTTTAAATTTTAATCTACTCAGATATCAAAAATAACCCACTCTCACCTCTATAGCCATCCAAAACGCACATTGAATTGGCTAAAAGTGCCGCAGCACAAGTGGAGATGAAGCAAACCATCACAAGTTGGTCGAAGGTGACACCTATAGAGCCTAGCCAGTGACGTAACAACAGGGCGGCATAGCGGTCAAAATGCCATGGGCCCCCGACCCAGAGGGCCGCGACCACAGGAGGATCCTGACGTTTATTTTTATAAAATTGAATATAAAATGTCTTGTTTTCAATTAATTTAAGCTACCGACTAAAATACACGTCAGACACGGCGAACGAAATCCATAGAACGGTTTATAGAAAGAAATTTAAACTTTGATGTGTTGTTATTAATACTTTTACTAGCCCGAAAAAAGGAATTTTAATCATTATAATTCTGAGTAAATATAAATTTGTTAAAAATAAGAAGTTACTAGAAAATTATCAAAAAATGCACACAATTTATTTATTTCAAAATTTATTTATTTTTCGATTTATTGAAAAGAAACTACAAGTTAGGGTGAGAGCTTTAGTGGGCCAGCCACAGAATGAACATTCGACCGTACTTAATAAATTGGATTTTGGTGGAATGCAGCTAATTGAAGCTAGTGGTGGGCCGTTACCGCTTTTCTTCGTTTTCGTTGCGCTAAAAAAGCGCTTTCAGAGGAACGCTATTTATTTAACCCAGCTCTAATTGAAACGAGGCAAAGAAAACCCTTGGGCTTGGAGGAGCTTCCTGCCAGTTTTGAACTGGACTAATCTACAGTTTAATTAGTTTAATATTGGGCCGATCCCGGCGGCACTGCAATGCCGGGCCAACCCGCGGCGAGGGTGGAGCAAGCCCCTGACACCTCACCATCTTCCAAAAATCAGTTTAATATACTGGTCCCGCGATGCGGGAACTATCAGATATTAAGCTGATAAGAACAGATACTACACTTTGATCTTAGCCAAAAGGCCGAGAAGCGATACCCGTACAGGCCGGACTAAACCGAGCACCTCAACACAGAACATATAACGGTAGCGTCCTCCAATGATACTATCGCAGCGCCATCTACAACTTACCCTACGAACTACTAAAGAAGAAAAAATAAATGTTGTCATACCTCGGTTCAAATTCCCTTAGTATTTTGTTTCAAATATTTTACTAACTTCATAGTTAATACTATTTGGAATAGTTACTGTGCATGATATCTTTTTTTTTAAAAGAATTGCTATGACCTAGTCATATATAATTATTTTGGGCCCTACTCAACCAGGCCTGTCCTAGAGCCAGGGTGGTAATGAAGCGTTAAAAATGGTATCACCATCTGCGGATTCTAACCCGAGACCTCTGGATCAGTAGTCCAATGCTTAACCACTAGATTACCTTGTTATCTATTCATATTTCTCAAATACTTTCAAATAAAATAACACAGGCGATGCTGAGTGCCAGAAACTATTTATGTATACAATTTATTAGGTATTTGTTTTTGTTATTTTATTTCCTTATTTACTTTTTGAAATTCATTGCATATATTCATTGAAATTCCTCTCATTTTTTATGCATACTAATTTAAATATTTTTTTAAAGTAAAAATAAACGAGATGTATTGTAAAATACACTTTTAAAAGATAAGATATTATTTTATAAATGATTTGTATTAACTTAATAAAATGTTATAAATATATTTTATTTGTGTTCTATAAAAAAAAAATGGTGTACATGTTAAATATATACATATATTCAATTGAACTAACAGCACATATATAAGTATCTTTTATTTTAGATTGATATTCCAAGGTCGCGTTTCTATTACAGTTTTTTAATAATAAAATAAAAAAATACATGAAACCTTATGATTCCTAATTAATGACCTGCCTCTTACTCCATTAATAAAATATTGAAACTGCTTTTATGAAAATAATGGATAGTACAAATTATTGTTTACAATAAATGGTTAGTATTCTGAAAGATAGAGTTTGATTTATTGTAATGATAATAACGGAAAGTGTGTATGTAAAAGAGTGATTCTCGCAAGAAAGACTCTCGGAGCTACTGAAGTTAAGCCGAGACCAAATAAGGATCATAACCAGAACCTTAACTGGCCACTGCAAGCTGAACAAACACCTGCACAAATTAAGCCTATCGTCTGACGACAGGTGCAGGCTTTGCCAAGGGAGCCCAGAAACTCCGTTACACCTACTGGGAGAATGTGGGCCCCTCATGAACAAAAGGTACCAGCTTCTAGGCAACTATCTCCTCAAGCCTGAGGAGATAAGAACCATCGCACCTAAAAAGATACTCAACTTTATCTACAGTACGGGACTAGAGGGCGAACTTTAATTGGATTTAGAAGTACAATAGTTCTGCAAAGGACGCGGTACACGGGGGGCAAACCCCCACATCCACTAACACACATAACATAACATAACATAACATGTAAAAGAGTAGAAGTTTTTATTATTCATCTATTCAAATTAATTAAAACCACATAAAACCCGCAAGGGTTTAGTGAACAAACAAATAGAAATGTATATTTTGTTTATGAATAAAGAATATTAAAATATATATATATATATATATATATATATATATATTTGTAATAACTAAATAATAAGTTATAAATGTATCTAAAAGTAACTGTCAGGTCGAAATCCCACAGTGGTGGGTAAAGTAGTTCGACTGACAACATTATTAAATTCTGTCCTTCTATGGAACCGCTAGATGGCGATGCAATAAAATTAGGGAGTAATTATTTTATTTCTCTGCAATTAATATTTTATTATGATATAAGTCAAACAACGTATTTAATTATTTATTTATTAATGTTTGCCTGAAGGCATTATTTTAATTTTTTAGCATAGTATGTTTCATGTTATTGTTTTTTGTTTTTTATGCTTTTTGTTTTTCTTTTGGTAGTTTAATATGTTTTTACTTTAATTATAATGAACACGGGGAAACCTGTTAAATAAATAAATAAATAATGTTACAGAAAAAAATATGTTGAAAATCATATTTGTAATGGTTACATAGATATATTGTGTAGATATATTGTAAATATAGGTTGTCGATTCTCATATTTGTTGGTGACTCATACAATCTTGTAGAATAAATGTTTTTATGGACATAAAGCTGTAACCTTTTTGCGGGGGCGGCGATTCAGCAGCGAGAGGCATTACGGCACCTGGTTACTCCTCAAGAACTTTCTTTTATTTAAAAGGCCTTGTATTGTCTAGAGAACCATCTTAAGCTTCTTATATATAGTCTAAAGAATTTAATAAGGAAACTATTTAAATTAAAACCAATTCAAATAAACTTTTATTGGTTCTCTGTACCATTTTCTTACACCATGTATATTATATATTTGATGATTGTTTTTAATAGCGGTAAATCGCCTGGAAAGGTAAATGATACAATCTTTGACAATATTGAAAAATGTAGAAAAGTTTATTATTCTCTGATAGGTTTAGGATAGAAAAATATTTACAGAAGTACTAAAGAGGTCCTGTACTTGAGAGAGCAGGATGTCGGTTTAAACTCTGCGCTGAGTTTTATGAAAATACACTTTTAACACTTTTAACTTGTCAAATGTTATATAACCATCTAATTAGATAAAATAAGAAAAGGATGATATTTAAAAAAATATATATAAAAACAATGTATTATATTGTAATTAAGATAAAGGGTTATGGTGAATTGAAATGATTTTATGAGTGACTTACGAATGAAGTTGATGAAAATAAAGTAAATGGTTATGTAAAAAGTATAAAATTAAAGCACAAGATTAGTGTACGAATTGTATAATTAAGTTGTAAAGGTAATAAACATTTAAAAAAAGTATTCCAACCAGTATTCCGTATACAAAAGGTGGAGTCTTTTATTTTTTCGAATGTTGTTAACGGTGTTATAGGTATATACCTATTAAATGACCCTATAATTTATTAAATTATAATACGTAATTAATATTTACATTAATAAATATTTTTATTAATTAATTAATACAAACGTTTTAGCGACTTGATACCTTTATGAAAAATGTTTCTTGCTAAAATCAAGTGACGGAAACGTTGCTAGCTTTGTCAGTCTTTAAGATTTACCTTTATCTCACATGCCAATAACTCCGATAAGAATATATTCTTGGTCAAATTTTAGATAAACACTTAAAATCAAGGTAATATTATAATAAATCAACGCTATACTTCTTAAGTACTTGGAGTGACAATGTGGCGGTTTCATATCATAGGAATATTAGCCATAGCGTAAGTTGTAAAATATTTATTATAAGCATTGTTTCACAGCTAGGCTCTGGGGTTGTTTTCGAATCCGCGAGCTATAGAACTATAGCATTCTATATATGTAGGTTTACAGAAGTAACTTCACTTAGGTCATTATAAAATAATTTTAATATATTATTTTTGGTGCTCCAACGAAAATACTAATTACTTAATGACTATCCGTTAGTCAATTTTATTCCTGTAACCTTTTAACGGTTAATCCTAGGATTATTCAGGATTAGGATTATGCGTTCAGATACTAGATACAGATAGGTATAAGTCAGTTGTTTATCATGTGTCCGTATTCTAAGCCTATATATCTGACCTATTCTTAAGAATCTTGACTAGATTCCTAGATACGTTTTTCATGTAGGTTCAGTATAGAAAGGTTCTTCAGGACTATATGACCGATTTACGAATCTATTTGTAGATGTCGTTAAATTGACACATTTGAATATTACCAGTATGGTAAACTATCATCAATTGGTAAAGTGGTGATGCTAGCGAAATTCACAATGTATTATTTATCTCTCCTAGGATTTGCAGCAATGGACAACTTCGTAGGTTTCCAGATAACTTCAAATTTGGTGTCTCCACGGCAGCGTTTCAAATAGAAGGAGCATGGAATGCAAGTGGTATGAAGCCAAAGGTTTTTCATTTATTGCTGTTTCATACATCGTCATAATGTTAATTCACTGGTAATGAGATACATTTTGGATTTAAATAGTCAATTTGAAAAAAAACTGGCTCTATTAACGTGCATATGGGTATACTCGTTAATTGACTTATGCTTTGTATTTAGTTTAATTAATTTAATAGCAGAATTTGGTACATATTTTACCTGCGATTTATGTAGTAGGTACTAACCGTTTGAAGATGTTGACTGCATTGTCTTCGGACGGTGCCTGGCCTTTCAAAATGTTCACCGTTAAGACGAAGGCAAGCATAAGTTCGCCACAGTAGTCTCACAATAACCTCTCACACACTTTACAGATAAGGGTGAGAGCATTTGGGACCACGCTGTACACAAGAATCCGGAGTTAGTAAAAGACCTCAGCAATGCGGACGAAGCAGCGGACTCATATCATCTCTACAAGAGAGATGTAGAAATGCTAACAGAAATCGGAGTAGACTTCTACAGATTCTCTCTTTCGTGGCCTAGAATTCTACCAAACGGCTTCTCTAATAAAGTCAGCGAGGATGGATTGAGATACTACAACAATCTCATAGACGAAGTTATAGCTAAAGGGATAGAGCCTGTAGTCGCGTTATACCATTGGGACTTACCTCAAGTACTGCAAAACCTTGGCGGGTGGACGAGTCCCTTTATAGCGGATTATTTTGAAGATTATGCCAGAATTGCTTATGAAAACTTTGGAGATAGAGTTAAGATATGGCTTACCTTTAACGAACCTACGGTCGTATGCCGGTATGGTTATGGAGGGGATCTAATGATACCTCTTTTAAACATGAGTGGAATTGGTGACTATTTATGTAGTAAAACATTACTTCTGGCACACGCAAAGGCGTATCGTCTGTATCATGAGGAGTTTCACTATAAGTATCAAGGTTTGTATACCACACCCACACATTCTACTTTTAGATAAGACTGAATCAAATTAATAATATTAGTATTAATAATAAATAAATGTCAGTTAGCATTTCTTCATGACACCAAAAAAAAACTGATTATCTCATACCACACACGCACGTACGCATTTTATACCCCAGGTCATTATATTCTAATATTAAAATAAATTAAATTAACTATAAATTAAATGTATATTCTAAATAACGTTTCTTCCATAGCATGGTGCTACACAGGACTAGAATTTAACTAGAGTTGAATCAATTAAACGCAGATTTGTCCCTTTTTCTATTTTTTATTATATTCTGATACTTTCCAAGAACTACATTTTTTATTCAAATATAGTTCCTCTAATACCAAATAAAGAACATTAGATCTATTCAACAAGCTATGTTGTCACAATAGTGTGAGCTAAATTAAAGCACATTGAAGGCGTTTCTTTTTAAATCTTTATATTAAAGATACTGCAATTATTCGCATGGAATCTTATTAAACAAAACCTTAGACAACAAAAGCAATAATAATTAAATAATCTTATAAATAAGAATACTTGTCTGATAAATCTGAATTTTTAAACAGGTAAAGTCGGTATGACCGAAGTTACGCCCTGGGTTGAACCAGCAACTGATTCACCAGATGATATAGAAGCGGCAGATATATATTATAATTTTCAGGTCTGATTGATTTTGTTTTACAATATTTACTCGTTTAAATTTGTTGGTTGCAAACGGATTACAAATTCGAAATAATATAAATATATTTTTATAGATATCGAAATTTTCCATACAAATTGTAAGGCCAGAATGTTTTAAAGAAACTTCATACCAAAATCCACTCAATCGACCGCAGTGTGCGCGTGGCCTCAGAGAGAGCGATAATACGACTGGCAATCCTCGCTCCCCGTAATGTGCAAGACACCCCCGCTGCAAACTGCGGATCGAACCTTTTTTCGTAATTGGGAAACATTTCACCAATACTTTTTTCTAGTTAATGATTGTTTGTTGATATGGATTAACCCCTCTATAAAGGTCGTGTGTTTTCAAACACACCTAGTAGACATTTACTGAAACGACAAAAGAGTCCATCTACTATAAAATGACCAAAGAAAAGTGAGCAATCCAATACCAGAGTAGATTTCTACTTTACCGTATTATAAATAAATTCAAGCAAATATTCATATTTATATCTTGTTTCCAGATGCCTTGGTTCACAGACCCAATTTACACTGGAGATTATCCGGTAAAAATGAAAGAATTGGTCGCCCTAAGAAGCAAAGAACAAGGGTACGCAAGATCAAGGCTTCCAGAATTTACACCAGAAGAAAAGGAACTTCTCAAAGGCACCAGTGATTTCTTCGGAATCAATCATTACCGCACAAAGCTTATTACTTTTGCCGATACGTCCAGCGGTAATCTTATACCGTCTATGTATGACGATATGAATATTGAAACATTCACTAGCCCTGGCACGAATTTGTTGGGGGTAAGGTGCTCTTCTAAAAACCACTTTTACTTACTTAAACGTTAAATTTATTTCCCCATTTTTGTTTTATATTTTACACCAATTCTAGCTATGAAAAAAAAACTACTAGATTCTTGTCCAAATACAGGGGTCAGGGATGTCCAACCTTCACTTAGAGGATATAAAATAATGTGGTTCAGTGTTATAATTTGGACTACCTATTTTTTTTTATGGTATCGTACAATATGTAATCTAGCTATTTAGATATACCTTATTGAGTAAAACAGCGCAAGATGGGGCAAGGTGATGGAGAAAAATATTATGAGAAAATATTTGATTTGATGTGATATGATATTAAATTATTTTTGTCAGAATTAAATTATTTTTGTCACATTACTGCGATAACGTTATTTGTATGCTAAGTTACATCAATAAGACTAAATTTACAAACTCGCAAATGAGTCTCGCCAAAAGAGTGTTTGTTTTTAAATAGTATCTGTAATTAACGTCATTTTTTCATAAATTATTATTATATTCATCAGGTCACACCCGAAGGTTTTCGATCTACACTGAATTGGATTAAGAACCGTTACAACAACCCAGAAATTTTTGTCCTTGAAAACGGTTATAGTACTTTAATAGATGAAAATTCGCTCATTGATGAAGACAGGATTGAATACTATAGACTTTACCTGGATGCCCTGCTGGATGCTGTACACGAAGACGGCGTAAATGTCACCCGCTATGCCGCTTGGAGTCTGATGGACAACTTTGAATGGCTGGAAGGTTTGACGTAAGTTGCTGACAATTTTGATGGATCAAATTCGTATTTTGTTTGAGCAAGAGCAGAAAGTTTTTCTAGCATCCGATAAAATTAAAAAAAGTAATATTGTGATCACAAGGCATAGGGGTTTTGCTGCTCGTATGCCCTCACCACCTCTAGTCATTGTTTTTATAATCAAGCGGTGTATTTCATCCTACTATTTCAATTTTATACTTTGTTATGTTTACTTTGTATTTATAGTTTTAAGCAAAATGTTGAATATTTATATTAGATCGTCAGTAGTAAGAATATGGTTTGTTTTGTTATCTTAAAAATAAACGATAACTGCTGGTGTTCGGTCCAAAGTGAAGATTCAATCTTTGAAATGGCTGCAACAGCGGTATTTTTGACCATCTGAACATTTTAATAATGGATAAAATTTGCAGGCCACGTTTTGGGATTTACGAAGTGGATTATGACAGTCCTAACAAGACTCGTACTGCGCGCAAGTCAGCCTTGGTGTACAAGGAAATCATCAGTTCCAGGGTTGTCGACTTCAACTACGAACCTGAATCATCGAATATCAGTAATTCTCGAAATAAATAAAGAAAACCAGACATGTGATTGTAGCAACTATTTAGAATAATTATTATGAAGACGAAGGAACTCCCCAATAGTCCATGAAATTGTGTATTCATCCAACACTTAAATAAAAGTTTGTCTTCATTACTTAAGTGTGATTTAAATTTTAAACGGTATCTCCTTAGTTATTTAAGCACGGTATTGCGTTAGCGCACATCCAGAACTAGATATTATTTCAGTCTAACGATATTTAACTTAGCTCTAATAGAAACGAGGCAAAGAAACCATTGGAACTTTGAAATTCCTGCTAGTATTGGCCTGGACTAATCCACAATTCATTAGTTTAATATTGGGCCGATCCCGGCGGCACTGCAGTGCCGGGCCAACCCGCGGCGAGGGTGGAGCAAGCCCCTGACACCTCACCATCTTCCAAAAATCAGTTTAATATACTGGTCCCGCGATGCGGGAACTATCAGATATTAAGCTGATAAGAACAGATACTACACTTTGATCTTAGCCAAAAGGCCGAGAAGCGATACCCGCACTGGCCGGACCAAACCGAGCACCTCAACACAGAACACATAACGGTAGCGTCCTCTAACAATATTATCGCAGCGCCATCTACAAGCTGCCCCACGAACCACTGAAGACTAAATGGAAATGATATCATACCTCGGTTAAAATTCCCTTACTATTTTGTTTTAAATATTTTACTAACTTCATAGTAATTACAATATGTAATAGTTACTGTGCATGACATGACCATCTGCTGATTCGAACCCGAGACCTTTATATCAGTAGTCCAATGCCTTACCCACTAGATTCTACGTCACGAGAGTCACGATATCTATTCACTTTCCTCAAATACTTTTCAAATAAAATTAACACAGGCGATGCAGAGTGCCAGAAACTATTTATGTATACAATTTATTAAGTACCTATTTGTTTTTTGTTATTTTAATACCTCATTTATTTACTTTTTGAAATTCCTCGCGTTTTTATGAATACAAATTATATATTTTTTTAAAAGTAAAATAAACGAGAGGAATTGTAAAATACAGTTTTTAAGACAAGATATTATTTTATAAATGATTTGTTTTAACTTAATAAAATTTATAAATATATTTTTTTTGGTTTCTACAAAAAAAGTGGTGTACATGTTGAATATATATATTCAATTGAACTAACATAACTAACTACAATTGAACTAACTATTGATATATATGTAACCATTTTTTTAGATTGATATCCACTGTAACTAAATAACTAAATAATAAATTATAAATTTATCTAAAAGTAACTGTCAGGTCGAAATCTCGCAGTGGTGGGTAAAGTAGTTCGACTGACAACATTATTAAATTCTGTCTTTCTATGGAACCGCTAGATGGCGATGCAATAAAATTAGGAAGTTGTTATTTTATTTCTCTGCAATTATTATTTTATTATGATTTAAGTCAAACAACCTATCTAATAATTACAGAAAAAAATATGTTGAAATCATATTTGTAATAGTTACATTTCTGTCCGTCTATCCTGGTACAAGAATTTGATTATTAAGTTCTTTTATTAGTTAGAGACGACTTGAGATTTGGCATAATAGAAAATTAGTAATTAAAATACGCGTAGGAACATCCTTGTCTGGGTCCCTTATACCTATATTGTAACTATACGTTGTCGATTCTCTTATTGCTTGGTGACTCATACAATCTTGTAGAATAAATGTTTTTATGGACATAAAATTGTAACATTTTTGCGGGGGCGGCGACTCCGGAATGAGAGGCATTACGGCACCTGGTTACTCCCCAAGAACACCGCATTTGGTCCTCAGGACTTGATCATCCTCGCACAAGACTTTGGGACCGTCACAGGACTAGGGCACAATCGTGGACAATCAGCCACTTCCAAGTAATACATTATTAATCAAAAACGCTATGATAGGGATTCGCTGCTACCATACTATTATTTTTCCTCAGATGACTTTTTGTTTTCTTCCTTCTTAGACCAGAGAACATTCTTTTTTAAAGAAATGAATGTAAAAGAACTAGAGAACATTCTTTTATAAATAAAAGAATGTTCTCTGCCTTAATTTACTTTACTTTAATTTCATAAACTTCAAACATCCTGCGCTCTCAAGTACAGGACCCAGAGGTCCTGTACTTGAGAGCGCAAGATATATGAAGTTGATGAAATTAAAGTAAATGGATATGTAAAAAGTATAAAATTAAAGCACATGATAAGAGTATGTATTACTTATATAATTGTATAATTGAATTGTAAAGGTTAAAAAAAAGTATTCCAACCGGTATTCCGTATACAAAAGGTGGAGGTTTTATTTTTTCGAAATTTGTTAACGGCGTGTATAAACCTATTAAATGACCCTATAATAATGTATTATTTAATTAATACAAACGTTTTCGCGACTTGATACCATTTTGAAAAATGATTCTTGCAAAAATCAAGTGACGGAAACGTTGCTAGCTTTGTCAGTCTTTAAGATTTACCTTTATCTCACATGCCAATAACTCCGATAAGAATATATTCTTGGTCAAACTTTAGATAAACACTTAAAATCAAGGTAATATTATAATAAATCAACGCTATACTTCTTAGGTACTTGGAGTGACAATGTGGCGGTTTCATATCATAGGAATATTAGCCATAGCGTAAGTTGTAAAATATTTATTTATAAGCTCTGTTTCACAGCTAGGCTCTGGGGTAGTTTTCGAATCCGCGAGCTATATAGAATTATAGCATTAAATGTAGGTTTACAGAAGTAATTTCAGTTAGGTCATTATAAAATAAATTCAATATGTTATTTTTGGTGTTTGGTGCTAGGATAATGTATTTCCGCGTTCAGATCCTAATAGCTATAAGTCAGCTGTTTATCACGTATCTGACCGATAAGAAATATATAAAACAATTTTTTTTTGAAAATTCGGGCTCCGTGATGTCAAAGTAAGCATGATCCAGGTACGATAAATTAAAATATTTTATTTATATTTTCACTTTTGAAGATGGTTATCCCGGATATCGTTTCTATGTCGGACTGTTTCTTAGCGTAAATATTTAGTTTATACATATTTGTTATAATAAGTAAATATTATTTTGAACTAGGACTTTACACATCCGCCAAATTTGAATCTTCTTCCAAGCGTCACTTTCGGGTAGGTAATGCCGCGTCTTTAATAAATTTATTACACCAATAAGCGAAATACGTTATGTCGCGAAAGTCAAAATTACATATTATTGGACTCACCTAGAGTCCTGTCCGGCTGTTGAAACGGGAAACGGGAGACAGTACATATACGAGAAGGATATGTGTATTTATCCTTGTGACGACATAAACAGAAGGTTATCAGTTGTTGGACTTCTGTTGGATACACCCTATTTATTTTTTATTATTTAGTTTATGTTTTCACTATTTTGATTTAAAATAATATTCTTAAGAATTTTGACTGGATTCCTAGATACGCTTTTCTTGTAGTTTCAGTATAAGAAGGTTCTTCAGGACTATATGACCGATTTACGAATCTATTTGTAGTTATCGTCAAATTGACACATTTGAATATTAACAGCATGAATCTATCTTCAGTTGGTAAAGTGGTGATGCCAGCGATGTTTACAGTGTATTGATTATCTCTCCTAGGATTAGCAGCAATGGACAACTTCGTAGATTTCCAGATAACTTTAAATTTGGTGTCTCAACGGCAGCGTTTCAAATAGAAGGAGCATGGAATGCAAGTGGTATGAAGTCAAAAGCGTTTCATTTATTACTGTTTCATACCGCTTTATAAATGTTAATTCATTGGTAATGAGATAAATTTTGGATTTAAATAGTCAATTTGAAAAAAATCTGGCTCTATTAACTCGTTAATAGACTTATGCTTTATATTTAGTTTAATTACTTTGATAGCAGAATTTGGTACATATTTTAACTGCGATTTATGTAGTATGTACTTACCGTTTAAAGATGTTGATGCAGTATCTTCGGACCTTTCTAAATGTTCACCGTTAAGCCGAAGGCAAGCATTACTTCGCCATAGTCTCTCAATATAATATGATATGGTGACGCTTGATGATTATCACTCCTTAACGTGTGGTAAAAATAAGGTGAGGATAGAGATAGAGTTCAGACAGTGTCACCAAGTAGTTTATTGAAGTTACACACTTATCCTAACCAGTTTCCTAACCATAAGTAACAGGTAATGGTTTCGACTCGATACAAAGTAAAGTCTTGTAGGTTAGTTTGACTACCTTGATGGTGTCTAGTCGGAGAGCGCAGAAATTAAACACTGAAGACTGAAAGTTCCTTCTTCGTATGTTAAAACTAAACAGCATGAATTTATAAAATGCCTCAGGGCGGCCTGATTTGACGTCACAACGTGTAAAATGCAAATACTTGTAACTTTCAAGAAGGAACTAATTAAGTCTAGTTGCCTTTGGCGTCAATAGAAAACTTCCAGTTAAACAGATCTGCGTCATGAAAATAAAAATATTTTTATATTTAATCCGTAAATTCCGAAACACAACCTCTGATACAAAATAAATTGGCGTAATTTTACAGATAAGAGTGAGAGCATTTGGGACCACGCTGTACACAAGAATCCGGAGTTAGTAAAAGACCTTAGCAATGCGGACGAAGCAGCGAACTCATATCATCTCTACAAGAGAGATGTAGAAATGCTTACAGAAATCGGAGTAGACTTCTACAGATTCTCTCTTTCGTGGCCTAGAATTCTACCAAACGGCTTCTCTAACAAAGTCAGCGAGGATGGATTGAGATACTACAATAATCTCATAGATGAACTTATAGCTAAAGGGATAGAGCCTGTAGTCGCGTTATACCATTGGGACTTACCTCAAGTGCTGCAAAACCTTGGCGGGTGGACGAGTCCCTTTATAGCGGATTATTTTGAAGATTATGCCAGAATTGCTTATGAAAACTTTGGAGATAGAGTTAAGATATGGCTTACCTTTAACGAACCTATGGTGGTATGCCAACTTGGTTATGGAGGAGATCGTATGGTACCCCTTTTAAATATGAGTGGAATTGGTGACTATTTATGTAGTAAAACATTACTTCTGGCACACGCAAAAGCGTATCGTCTGTATCATAAGGAGTTTCACTATAAGTATCAAGGTTTGTATACCACACATTCTACTTTTAGATACCGCACTGAATCTAGTTATTATTATTAATAATAATAAATAAATGTTAGCAATTCTTAATTACACAAAAAATAGTAAATATTTATCATGTGGTAGGTAGGCATTTTATACCCCAGGTCATTATATTTATCTTTATTTAAACTCTGGTATATTTTCTAGATCGGAGTGGTCTTGTAAATTAGCGCGTTCGGCGAGTTGCGCATTAGAATCCGCGTTTTCCAAGCCTATCATGTAACAAACCGCATCCAGAAAAACACAACCTGTTGTAATACGTTGATTAGAATTAAGTATAAAAGAATAGCCTGATGGAAGAGAGAAAACAGTCCGTAGTTAGAGGAATAATCAAATTCCCTACATTGAATATATTTCACTTATTAGCATCAAAAGCATATCAGAAGCGATATAGATTCAATAATTTAATAATAAAACAATATTATGGTACATTACATTAGTTGATAAACATTATATTTATTAAGGAACGGTCTAGAAAATACATAAAGGCCTATATTTTAATAATTATTACTAATCGGGACACCCTATTTTCTACGGAGGAGATGTAATCTTTATTAGATACATTTATATCATTCCTTAGATAATAAACAAGATTACATTCATTTCTCCTTTTCAACAAAAAGTGTATTTTAAATATATATTCTAAATAACGTCCCTTTCATAGCTTGGTGCTACACAGGACTAGAATATAGCTGGAGTTGAATCAATGAAACGCAGATTTATCCCTTTTTCTATATTGATCTCCGAGGTGTATAGATGAACAATACAATATAAACATAACATAAATTTATGTAATAAAAATATAAGGTATCTATTAAAATATAAATATATCAGAACGTTTAGCGATTACTTCTACTTGGATTTTTTTCCGACTGTTTTTTTTTTATATCCTGAAACTTTCAAAGAACTTCAAATTCAAATATATGAATACAAATATAGTTCCTCTAATACCAAATAAAGAACATTAAATCTATTATTTTGAAGATATCTAATATTCTTTATTTGGTATTAGAGTCATGTTGTCACAATATTGTGAGCTTGAGCTAAAGTAAAGCACGTTGAAGTCTTTTTTTTTAAATCTTTATATTAACGATACTGCAATTATTCCCATGAAATCTTATCAAACAAAACCTTAGACAACAAAAGCAATAATAATTATATACAACTTTTAAATTAGAATACTTTTCTAATAAATTACCATACAAATCTTCATTATTTTTAACAGGTAAAGTCGGTATGACCGAAGTTACGCCTTGGGTTGAACCAGCAACTGATTCATCGGATGATATGGAAGCGGCAGATATATATTATAATTTTCAGGTCTGATTGATTTTTTTTTACAATATTTACTCGTTTAAATTTGTTGGTTACAAACGGTTTAGAAATTCGAAATGATATATATTTTCATAGATATCGAAATTTTTCATACAAATTGTAAAGCCAGAATGATACCGAGAAAATTGATACTAAAACCCACAAATAGTCGCTTGTGTATGATGCAAGCTCTTTTAAATACAACGCTGTATTTTAAGAAAGATTTCTACTTAGCTATTAAGCGTCTTATAAAATAAGGTCAAACTTTCATTAAAGTGGTAAAAAAATAAATTTAAACATTTAACAACAAACGTTAAGAAATTACTTTTGGAAAAAAATCTTTACAATTTGGTAAAGATTGGGGCTGGTGCTCCCGATCCAAAATAAATTTATTTATGGCTGTAAATCATATCATCATATACAATATAAAATATCACAATTACGCAAAATATCACCCCGTGTTCAAGAAGTGCAGTATATATTATTATATTGCTGCCACTACAGGTATAACGTTTCGTTCGAATCTTTACACCCTTATGAGAACATTTTTGGGTTGCGAAATATTTTTCCAATACTTTTTTCTGATTAATGATTGATTGTTGATATAAATAAAACCCCTTTATAAAGGTCGTGTATTTTTAAACACACCCAGTATACATTTACTAAAGTAACAAAGGAGTCCATTTACTATAAAATGACCAAAGAAAAGTGAGCAAACCAATACCCTTCAATACCTAGTAAATTATCTACTTTCCGTTAGGAAATTAATTGCGAATACGTTGGTTTTCCGTTTAAATAAATTCAAGTAAATATTCATATTTATTTTTTTTTCCAGCTGCCATGGTTCACAGACCCAATTTACACTGGAGATTATCCGGCGAAAATGAAAGAATTAGTCGCCCTAAGAAGCAAAGAACAAGGTTACGCCAGATCAAGGCTTCCAGAATTTACACCAGAAGAAAAGGAACTTCTCAAAGGCACCAGTGATTTCTTCGGAATCAATCATTACAACACAAAGCTTATTACGTTTGCCGATACGGGCAGCGATAATGCCGTACCGTCCATGAATGACGACATGAACATTCAAACATTTATTAATTCCAGTTGGTCCATTAGCCCTGGCGTGAGTTGGTTGGCGGTAAGGTACTCTTCTAAAAACCACTTTTACTTAATCTGGAACAATATCCGCTCCGCGAACGTTGGCGATCATGTTTGCTACAATAATATTGTAAGCGGCAACTAAAACAGAGATTCCGTCGTCTGGATCACTAAAACCTGCCTAGATTTTGAATACATGATGTCTTTAATCTGCCAGGACTTCGTTTGCCAATGATTGTTCTTGAATTATCAGATGGACCATGTCGTAGGTCTCTGAATGTTTAATGACGTGGCCGAAGTACGAAATCCTACTTAATCATTTCTTTATATTTGATCTTCAGCATTTCGAACATTATCTGTCCAACATACGAGTATACTAAGCATGCGTCTGTAGACTCACATTTCAAAAGGATTCACGTCTCTACACCATACAGAATGAAAGAGAAGAGAGGAGAAGAGAAGAGCATAGGTCCATAGCATCGAGAAGACATTGATTAATATTTACCATTACTTGCACATTACATTCAATTTTCATATCAACTCGTCGACAATGTAAATAGTTTGATTACAAAATATTGGATTACTTTTAAACTTAAATTTACTTCTCCATTTTTGTTTTATATTTAACACCAATTCTAGCCATGCAAAAAAAAACTACTAGATTCTTGTCCAAATCCAGGGACCAGGGATGTCCAACCTTCACTTGGAGGATATAAAATAATGTGGTTCAGTGGTATAATTTGGATTACCTATTTTTTGTACATTTGTTTTTGGTATCGCACTATATGTAATCTAGCTATTTAGATATACGTTTTTGAGTATAACAGCGTAAGATGATCTAAAATAAAAATGATCCTAAACAATATTTTTGATGGCATTCGTGGGTTACTGCGATAATATTATTTGTATGCCAAGTTACATCAATAAGACTAAATTTACAGACTCGCAAATGAGTCTCGGCAAAAGAGTGTTTGTTTTTAAATAGTTTCTGTAATTAAAGTTATATTTTCATAAATTATTAATATATTCATCAGGTCACACCCGAAGGTTTTCGATCCACACTGAATTGGATTAAGAACCGTTACAACAACCCAGAAATTTTTGTCCTTGAGAACGGTTATAGTACTTTATTAGATGAAAATTCGCTCATTGATGAAGATAGGATTGAATACTACAGACTGTACCTGGATGCCCTGCTGGACGCTATTCACGAAGACGGCGTGAATGTCACCCGCTATGCCGCTTGGAGTCTGATGGACAACTTTGAATGGCTGGATGGTTTGAGGTAAGTTGCTGACAATTTTGATGGATCAAATTCGTATTTTGTTTTAGCAAGAACAGAAAGTTTTTCTAGCATCTGATAAAAATAAAAAAAAGTAATATTGTGATCGCACACTATAGAAGGCATATGGGTTTTGCTGCTCGTATGCCCTGCACCGCCTCTGTTATTTTGTATGAAAGACATAATTCTTTTAAAATTTTTTTTTATATTCAAATGATGTATTTCATTTAACTGTTTCAATTTTATACTTGTTATAGTGACTCTGTATTTATAGTTCCAAGCAAAATATTTTATATTTATATTAGATCGTCAGTAGTAAATATGGTTTGTTTTGTTATCTTAATAATAAACGATAACTGCTGGTGTTCGGTCCAAAGTAAAGATTCAATCTGTGAAATGGCCCGCAACAGCGGTATTTTTGACCACCTAAACATTTTCATATTAGATTAAATTTGCAGGCCACGTTTTGGGATTTACGAAGTGGATTATGACAGCCCTAACAAGACTCGCACTGCGCGCAAGTCGGCCTTGGTGTACAAGGAAATCATCAGTTCCAGGGTTGTCGACTTCAACTACGAACCGGAATCATTGAATATCAATAATTCTCGAAAATAAATAATGAAAACCAGATAATAACCATTTAGAATAATTATTACTAGTATGATCCACTGTAGTATGTAGTATGATTATTACTAGTAGATGCCTGTAGTCGGCTTAAGTTGTTGTTAATCTATTTCTTTGTAACTGTCATAATGTATAGCTGTAAGCATTTCTCATAAAAATAAAATAAATAAATAATAAATGATAGGAATGTACGTATTTCTGTAAAGTTTTGTTTATCAATCGTTTGTTTACAAGCCATTATTTAGCTTGCAATGTTTGTATGTCGGCCTAGGTCAATTCTTGCAAGAATTAGAATCACTTTAACCAAAATTGCCAACAGCACAAACACGAAATTTTGTATACGCATTCAAGCACTTAAATAAAGATTGTTTTAAAAATGTATTTTTACTATTAATTTTTATTTTATAACGAGCTGATCCGACGAACTTCGTACCGCATCAGCATCAATGGATGTTGTGTTATGTTGTGGACTTATTAGCTGAATTAAATTCAGTTTTTTATTAAGAATACTCAAAATAAATTATGTTCAATAAATGTTTTCACATAATTCAAAATTACATAATGAAGCAAATATCGATGTGACTAATTTCACAATGACAAATGTGATAACCTCACAAAGTGAACATCTTCGAGGTATCTAACTTACCATTTGAAAATAGAATTCCACAGAATACAAAACCGTTCCATACAAAATGAATTTTCTAAATAATTTTTTTTTCGTCAGTTTTTCCGATATTTTAAATGCTATTTGGGGTGAAAAAAATCCAACAAATCAAAGATCATAAAAATTGGTCCAGCCGTTTTTGAGTTATTAACAGTGTAACTAACCTGACTTTGTTTTATCCGTATATAATCATATTTTAGTTATTTTGTTTAGGATAGATGTTAAATATTTTCCTCACATTGTTATATATATAAAAAAAAGAACAAACACATTTAAATCTCTAGCTGTGACCTGAAGCGACCCATGTGCCGAAATCGCAGCTATCAATGATAATGATTACAACTGTGTTACGTAGTTATAGGTGTTAATTCATAAATATCTTACAAAAAGGCTGTAAATATAGATTTTTTATGGTATTGGCTGAATCGCATCACGACAACAATGAAAGGCCTTTTTTTTGGTAAAACAATAAAACAATTTGGTAAAACATTTATTGTTAAATTATTACAGCTTATGCATGTAACTATTTTTGAGATTTTATAATATTCATCGATATGGGTTCGAAGGTGTAGTCGACAACCCTGGCGCGAATGATTTCCTTGTAAACGAAGGCCGATTTGCGCGCGGTTCGCGTCCTGTTAGGACTGTCATAATCAACTTCGTACAATCCAAATCGAGATCTGCAATAAAATGACACATTTTATAATATTATAAGCAATTAAAACACACGTATTCATTTATTTAAACACGCGGATCAAACAGATGTATACCTATAGCAAACTGTGTATATAGATTGCCCCAGGACCTTTCCCGAGCACTTATTGGAGTGTTTATGTTTCCTACTATGAGTAAGAAATTATATGAAAAAATGCGAAAATAATTCATACATATTTTTTTTATTTCCCTACCGTCTCGCGCCTTACCGCCCGACCGTCTATGCCAAGTAACAAAAACTTATTAGAAAAACATTATTAAGGAAATTATACAGAGGTATACCATTTTAGTATAGCTGTGTATATTAAGCCAGCGTTAGGATTAAGGTGTATTAATAATAACAATAATCTGTTTTAACATTTAAATAAATTATGTAAATGATTTTATATCATTTTTATTATTTATATTTTATTGTTATTGTTATTTTTATACTATTTTTAAAAAATGATGTTCCTTATTTTCATAACTACGATTTGTATATTTATATCAATTGTGTATATACATAGATATTATATACTGTTTATATTATACACTATCCTAAAACGATTCCAGATAAAAAAATCCAACTACATGTAGCTGGATTTTTTGAATCGTCTACAATTCAAGGATTCAAGCCAAGGCTCTACGATTTCAAAGGTGAGATATCAAAAATCAACATGGTTTCCGAGAAAAAAAATCTAAACTTTACGTGATAATATTTATCCGTAGTTGTAATACCCGCCAGCTGATCATCGCTCGCGACTCCGGGTCATTGTTCGCGCTCCCGTCGACGCTCTAATATCGATCGCGTGTCGCGACCCAAAGGCATATTCCCGCCAGCGTTTTAATAAAAATAATAAATCTGTGAGTTAATTAGTTTCTATTTTTTTAATATATTTCATTGCTAGTAGTAGGGAACATAAACACTCTCATTAATTTTCAGCAATGCCCTCGGGACTTCCTGTATATAATAAACATGATTTCGTTAAGAGTAAGAATTTTATTTTTTATAAATATATTTTTGTGATTTATTTTTACTGTGGCTAGGTAAAATGAGGTAGTCGATTTGAGTATCTTGTTATTTAATTCGTTATAAAAAATGTTTCTATAATACTTACGAAAAACCTTTAAGCCATTCGAATTCGTCCATAAGACTCCAAGCTGCATAGTGTGTGACGTTCACACCGTCCTCATATATAGCATCCAGCAACGCATCCAGATATAATCTGTAGTATTTGATCCTGTCATCATCCACGAGCGAATTTTTATTAAAAACAGTACTGTAACCGTTCTCAAGGACTAAAATTTCCGGGTTGTTATAACGGTTTTTTATCCAATTTAGGGTGGTTCGGAAACCATCCGGTTTCACCTGAAAGGGATAGAAAAATACACAGGAGAGTATGTTGGAATATCCACCACTGTTATACTGAATTTATTATTCATTAAAATTACTTACTGCTAACCAATCTGCACTAGAACTAAACGACCAGCTATGATTTGTTAGAAACTGAACGTTCATATCATCGAACATAGATGGTACCACATTTTTGGTGCTTGCATTGGCTGCTGAAATAAGTTGTGTAGTGTAATGATTAGTTCCGAAGAAATCGCTTGTGCCCTTTATAAATTGCTTTTCTTCGTGTGTGAATTTTGGAAGCCTTGACCTTGCATACCCTTGTTCCTTACTCCTTAACGAAACAATTTCTTTCATTTTTTTCGGATAATCTCCAGTATAAATTGGGTCTGTGAACCAAGACATCTGAAATAAACACAAGAGGCATTTATAGCTAGTTTTACTGGATGAAAATGAACAATATAATAAGATTCTTCTAAGATCATCTTGGTCTGTGACTTGGCAAACCTCCCTTAGCAAACGTTACGCGTATTACACTCGTATGAACATTAACATTTGGACTTTAATAACGAAACGCACCCGATTTGATACGGTGGGAAAACGACTTAATAACTGATAAACTGCAAGGAAATGTAAAATTAAAAAATCTTTTGTACCCTACTGTACCTGATTGGTGTACCTGATGCGAGTTGATTATCTCTTACCCATTAAAAAGTTCAAATTAGGGAAGATAAAAAAAGCTTGGCCTGCGAAACATATCCAAGTTGATACCGTTGACGGTTATGATGAACGTATACTTTAGGTGAAAATACAAATAATAAATTGGCCTGGTGATGGTGTTGGGTCAGTCATGAATCAGGCAGAAGCTTTTCAATGACTTCTTATGCCAGCACCACATACAAGTTAAATCGGTCGACTCTTTTCTTAATAGAATCGGAATGCTGCTTCCCATGTCGACTTTCCAGTTATATTACCAATTATGTAGGCAATGACAATATTAATTTATGCCAGAAGGTGTAAAAAGAAACATCACACTCAGCGCCGATGACGAAAAATCTCGTCTTTGTCATTGTCATCGTGTGCGATAAAACGCGGAATAGTCTTACTGTATTTCTATTAATATTTAATAGCGTGGCATGTAGCGTATACCTATCTGAATTCATGAAAGGCACTAACCGTTCACGAAAGGGGGAAATGTGTATTGCCACCGGCAACTACGAATAAACTTGCCCGCTCGAAGGGTTTATCATACAAAATATTCTGCTTATCCCTACTCTTCCAGGTGCATTCTTAGAAGGTTAATAATATAAAGGGACACAAAAATTATAATAGTACATTCACATTTTACTTTTTTTCCTAATTACCTGAAAATTTAAGTATGTTTCCGCCGCTTTGATGTCATCTGGGGAATCTGTAGCCGGTTCTCCCCATATCGTTGTATCGGTTATACCAACTCTACCTGTTGTAAAATGGTTAAATAGATATTAAAAGAGTTAGAAGTCAAAATAACCTGTTAGACAAGAAAAACAAAAAAAAAAAAAAATCTTGAGCCTATCGTATGGATAATAGAATGAAAATTGATACAAACGTTTAAATGTTCTGAAAATGAAACAATTTTAAACAAATTTATCGACGTTTCAGCTTATGTGTATATTGAAATTTGATATAATAAACATTGTTTTATAATATGTGGGAGATTTGGAAAGTGTAGCAGTGATGGATATAACAATACATTGATTTTGATAAAAAGAAAGTGGCGATGACTATATTCCTTATTCTATAAGTAAACTAAATATTCTATAATGTGTGTTACGAAACAAACCTTTATACTTGTTGTAAAACTCTGCATGATAAAGATGATATGCCTTTGCATGTGCTAGAAGTACTGTTTTACTACACAAATAGTCACCGACTCCACTAATGTTAACTTGTGGCATATATTCAGTTCCTCCATAACCCCCTTGGCAAATAAATGTAGGTTCATTGAATGTAATCCATGTCTTCACCCTATCTCCAAAGTTTTCAAACGCGACTCTAGCATAATCTTCGAAATAATCTGCTACGAAATTACTCGTCCAACCTCCCAGTTCTTGTAATATCTGAGGTAAGTCCCAATGGTATAAAGTGACCACAGGTTCTATTCCATTCGCTATAAGTTCATCTATCAGATTGTTGTAATATCTTAATCCGTCCTTGCTGACTTTGTTAGAGAAGCCGTTTGGTAGAATTCTTGGCCACGAAAGAGAGAATCTGTAGAAGTCCACTCCTAGTTCTGTCAACATTTCTACATCTCTCTTGTAGAAGTGGTAGGAGTCAGCTGCAACGTCTGCATTGCTGTGGTCTTTTACTAACGTCCGATCACTGTGTAAAGCGTAGTCCCAGATACTTTCACTTTTGTCTGAAAAAAAAATGTGCTATTACATTTTATGTATTGTCTGATGCTTAGGTTCCGCCTAAATGTAGTATTACTCAGTTCCAGTATGAATCTTTTGAGTGATAAACATGCTATATGAAACGGATCTCGGAGCAAAATATATTACTTTTATTTACTATTATTATTACGTAATTACAATATTTAGGAGCCAGCTCCAGTGATTCTGTTTAGTAGGCGAGGTAAAAATTAATGCTTAAGAACTAGCAGCCTACGCTTAAAAACAGCCTTGGAACAAGGAAAAGGATGAAATACTGACCTATGAAGAGCATTCCACTGCCGAATTGTTCTGGAATATTAAATAATTGAACTCAATGTTCCGTTTCCTCAAAATAGGTTTTATCTTGGAAGGATGGTCATTCCGACCAAAATTAATGGTCATTGCTGAAGGTTAGAATATCAATGGTCAGTCTATGCTCGACATTTCTTTTTCCAGAATTCCGTTTTTGCATATTTTCGATATAATAAGAAAATAAAAAGATCTCACATCCCTAGTTGAATTTTCCAACAACTTTTTTAAGGAAATCAGTTCTAATTCTATTTTAGGTACAGTTAATGAGCTCTCTTTTGCACTGTACCCTTTAATTAAAAAAAAAACAGATTCCAATATAATTTAAAATGCCGAATTCCCGTTTATCGTTATCATTTAAATTTAAGTTGTGCATCTTACCGCCTGCTTTCCAGCCTCCTTCGATCTGATAGGCGGACGTCGCGGCGCCGAATTTAAATTTATCCGGAAATCGACGAAGCTGTCCATCGCTAGCAACCCTACAGTAAAAACATTAGTACAAATACAAAGCGAGCCAAAATAGTGCAGGGCAGTGTGTTTGTGAAGTAGTATTGCCTATTATTTCGATGGTATTTAAACAAAATTACAGACCCTCTGTTTTTTAACAATTGCTATGACCTAGGTATTTAAAAAATACTCGTATAAAAAAAAAATAATTGAAAATAATAAATAATAGTAAAAAAATCGTTTTTGAAATAATTTTCTTTTACACTCTAATATTTACTAGGTACCTGACTTATACTGTTCGAAAGCGTAGAAAGCACAGAAGTTTTTTAAAGTATTTGACCACCCAAGGTTGCTGTAATATCTATGTAAATTTACTCGAAAACCCCAAACCCGAACGAAAATTGCCCATGGTATCATGGAAAATTGCCCATGATACTAAAACTTTTTACGAAAATAAAATGTCAATATTATTGTTTAATTAAATATTTGTTATCATATTGTGCAGAACAAATACATATAAGATTAACTAGCTGACCCGGCCACGCGTTGCTGTGGCTAAAGTTTTTGTTATATTACATTATAGTAAACAATCTAAGAGGAACAATAAGAGAACATCAGTCACGGAGTCCACTATGCTTTTTCACACAGATGGTATTTGTAAAAAAATATGCTGATCTCCTTATTTGACTTTCTACTACTATAACCCTTTAGTAAAATGAAATTATTTACGAACAAAGACGAAAATGTTGATGTTGGTATACAAATTCACTGGATTGAGATTTGAAGGGGAAGTACGTTGAACACAATTAATTAAAATGTTCTTACACTTGATACTAAGCAGAAATCAATAGGTAAAAAATAAAAATTTATCAGATTTATTATTTCCATTTAATTTTATAACAAATATAAGTATATTACAGTATAATACAGTAAATAACATGTGACGCTTAAACTCATGAATGAGGTAGGCAAGGCAGACAGTCTTAAACTTTTAAACATTAATATCTTTTTTTTGAATTATAAATACTTTCAATTTCAATTTAATTTAACACCAATCGGTGCACAATGTTTTTGGTTAACCTGTCTTTAGCTAACACAAATAGATTCGACGGTTTCCCAACACGTGAACACGCAACATATAGTTGCCCATGAGAAAAACATGGATTTTCCAAATCTAAACCACAAATGGACATTGTTTGACCTTGAGATTTATTTATAGACATGGCGAAAGCTAAACGAATTGGAAACTGTAGCCTTTTGAAGGGTATGGTAGAATCTGATGGTATCATCGGAATACGTGGCAGCAGGACCACTTTTCCTTTAAACTTCCCAGCCAAAATGGTTGCTTCAAGAATGTTTCCGGTGATCTTTTTGATGACCAAACGCGTACCGTTACATAATTGAGGTGGATTCAAATTACGGAGGAGAATAATAGGGGAACCAATCTTTAATCGAAGATTATGTGGTGGCATTCCAGGGATATCTAATGAATTTAAAAATTCAATCGGAAAATTTACACTTTCATTTTCATCAACAACAGTATCGATTGATTTAAAAGACATCAGATCGCCTGGTAACAACTGTTGTATCTGGAAGTTAATTTCGTCAACATCAACGTTTTTGGCTGCCAAAATCGCCCGTTGACTAAGCCATTCATGATTCAAATAATTATTCTGTATATCCGGGAAAATACTCTGAATCAATTCAGTTTTATCCTGAACAACAGTGCAAAAATTGTCTGGTAGTTTAATGCATTGCGTATTTGGTTGCAGTTTTATTTTACCGTTCCCAATATCTAGTAGTTGTTCGGAAAATATTAGTGCTGATGGATCATTTTGCAATTGTACTCGCATATTTATGGTCAATCGAAGTGTTTCAACACTTCGCCATAAGAATGATTGTTTCAAACATGCATTAATCTCATCCGCGAAAGTAGAGCGAGGTATAACCGGTAAGGTCTGCCGGAAGTCACCAGACAAAAGTAAGATAGCACCACCGAAAAGTTTATTATTGCTGTTTAAATCTTGCATAGTTCTGTTTAATGCTTCAAGTGAATATTTGTGTGCCATTGTGCACTCATCCCAAATTATTATAGAACTCTTCCGCAACACTGCAGCTATTCCACTATTCTTTTTGATGTTACACATTGCATCTGGTTTATTATGAACGTCCAATGGCAGCTTGAATGTTGAATGTGCTGTTCGCCCACCATCCAGTAAAGTAGCCGCAATGCATGACGATGCTAATGCTAATGCGATGTTTTTGTTGCGACCGTATTTTGGCAAGAATCAACGATATTAAAAATGTCTTACCGGTTCCACCGGGTGCATCCAAGAAAAAAAAACCGCCTTGTTCAGCAGCAACAGCCAGCATAATCCGATCATAAATAATTTTTTGTTCTGCTGTCAGTAATGGTTCACTGTTCATGATAATTGTTGCTAAACTTCCATGGTCATATTGATTTTCTCGTTGTAAATCGGTATTGACTAAGTCGGTGGCTGGACGATTAGGTGATGGCATACCATAATGATTAAGTGGTAAATTTGAAATAAGAACACATAAATCCTCGATCAAGACCAATGCTTCATTGTACATCTCTGGTGTATAATCTATGTTTTGGCATTGATTTGTTTGTCTAATTCGGTGCAAGATGTCTTCTGTCATACAATTTTTATATTTTTCCCACAAAGTTTGTGCTTGCGAGGGATAACATGTCGCCAAAATAATTGCAAACAACTGACGAATGTTATTCGGTGTTGATGTCAACGCAGCATCAGCAAGCGTTAAGTCCCAATGGTTATCGTCTTCTAGCAATTGCAGTTCACGACATGCATCCTGGTATGTATTGAATACTCGACCATTAGCTGTTCGTAAAAATTCAAAAGACGTTGGTCCGGGAACATTCACCAATAACAAACGTAAATAGAAGCACTCACGTTGCTTTGGATGTACCGTGTAAAGTCTCCCCAATGTCTTAGCTTTGAATATGCCTGTAATGGAAGGATGTGGTTTTCCTTGTTTCCGTGGCTCCCATTTTTTACTGGATTTGTTCCATGTGAAATAACGTGGAACATCACCATACACCAATGTCTTCGCGAATTGGCCAAAAACATCAGGTTTTTGACACAATGTAAAAAATTCAGTTAGAGTCGTTTTCGGAGCTTCGAACGCTCTTTGGAGAACATTTTCTTCAGTGAAGTATACACGTTGACCGTTTTCAAGATGTATTGCCAGATGTTGGACAGCAGGATCTCTTTCGTGGATGGGAAAGCTGAGAATATGCCAAATAGCTTCATTGCTGCTAATGTATCTGCCCATTTGGTATCGTGCTATTTCGTCATTTTTATTTATGTTTTTTACTTCAAATATGGCCAAATCACTGCCTTTGTTTACATATTTACAAATATACTTAATTGATTTAACAGAACTGCAAAGCTCAACATTGATATGAGCTTTGTAAGTTTTTGAAAGTAGTGGTGAGTATGGTACCACCCACTGATTATCAAACTCAACTTGATTTGGAAAGTTCGGCAGTCGCATTGTAAATGTGTGGCCACCATTCTCAGTACTTCTGCGGCGATACATTGGATAACCATCAATATCCGTGATCGTGTCATTCGTATGCGGCTTTGGGAAGTTTTTTTTACATTTTCCATTTTCCATGCACGGTGACGTCATGTTGAAAACACCGCATGGCCCATGGATCATGTGTTTGGTGACAATATCAAATAATTCTTGATCAATTAATGGGTCTGGAATTTCGGCTGAAATTATTTGATCGATTTCTTCAGGACGGATTCTATCTTTAAGCCAAACCAAAATGTGGGCATGAGGCAAACCTCGCTTTTGCCACTCTATCGTATACAGCCAACAACGTGTGATACCAAAAATTGTATATTTAACAATAAAATCAATTAAGGATTTCAATTTTTGTTTAAACACACGTGCAGTTAAATCATGACGATGAATGGCTTGTTGTCCTGGCAATAGTAAAGTTTGTATCTCTTCCCAATTCGGATTACATGTGAATGTAATAAATAAATCCGGTCGGCCGTAATGACGTACGTAAGTCATCGCATCTTGTATGTATTCCTGCATGTTCCGTGGACTGCCGATGTAGCTTGAAGGTAAAATGAAAGCATTACCGATGTCATTGGGATTTAAATTTCCATCGATGTTTCCAGCAACAGCATCTCGTAAGTGAATATATTATTCCGATCGTAGTTTTGACGTTTGCGTTTTGACGTTTGCCGCTCGCGTTGTTGAGGTTAGATTTTTTCGGTGGCATTTGACTGAAAATAATAATTTTCTTGTTCTTATGATATTCTCTTGAAGACGTTCGTTACACTGTTCTTGAGATTCTTGTGCATGACCTGCTGTCCTGATTCTTTGAGCTGGATTTCTTGATTCAATTTGTTCTGCCAACTGATGGGCTCTTTTAATACGTTTGCGTCGAATAACTGTCACTGTCAAATAATAACAGACATTAGCGCCATCAACCCAGTCGAAAGGTATCGACATCTGTCAGTTTTATGACTGCCAAATAATAACAGACAAATAATTAGCGATAAATTAAAATTGCGACTATAATTTGAGATTTAAACTATCCTATCTCTCAAGTGCACATCGAACTGCACATGGTGTTCAAATTTTATTATAATCGGTTAAGTGGTTCAGCCGTCCATTGAGGACAAACATTGTGACACGAGATTTATATATATTAAGATAGAAAAAAAAATAATTTTAGAATATACTTCATTTTATTATTGTGTAATTGGAGTATTGTCTCAGACTTTACTACCATACACATCACACATACACCTTCTAAAATATAGTTAACCTCAAAAAAGTTTTAAATACTATTGCATAGGCCTTATTATTAATTAATTACCTGTTTAATAAATAAATAAATAACTGCTTGTTTTCGGCAATACTAAACCGTTAAACTTTGTACAAAGGTAAGATCGATTTGAGACCGTAGAAGTCTAGTGGTTAAAGCGTTGGACTATTGACCCAAATGGCGCGGGTTCGAATCCGCACATGGTCATACATTTTTAACACTTCATCACCACCATCTCTCCTGACTCTAGGATAGGCATATTTGTATATTGTATTTACTACGAAGTTAGTAAAATATTTAAAACAAAATACTAAGGGAATTTGAATCGAGGTATAACAACCTTTACCTTTTCTTCTTTAGTAGTTGGTATGGTATGTTGTAGATAGCGCTGCGATAATATTATTAGAGGATGCTACCGTTATATGTTCTGTGTTGGGGTATTTTGTTTAGTCTGTCTAATGTTGGTATCGTTTCTCGGCCTGACCTAGGTCATAGGTAGTATACTTGTTTTTTTATTTTATTTTTTATACTTGTTTTTTTATTTTTTATTTTCTTAAATCACGATAAGAAAGAACAGTGAAATTATTTTTTCGAATTCAACGAAGTTACAGTCTACCATAATTTTACTACTCTTAATTTGAGGTGCTCGACTTTGAAACTCAATAATTAGGGTTATATAATAGATACAAAAATAAAAAAAATCAAAATTTTTTTACTCTATTTTTATAATAATAATAATCAATAATAATAATCAGTTTTCGATTTTGGTTATTATTTATTATTATAAAAAATTTTAAAAAAATATTATTTAAAAAGGCTCATTATTTAAAAAAATAAGTGTGGTTAAACATGTTCTAAATGTCGTCTTCTTTCTATCCTTAAAGGTTTGCATCGGCCTACCAAACATGTTGTATAGGTCATAAGATGGACAAAAGATGACACGAGAAGTAAATTCTCCTCCAAAGACAATCTCCAAACAATACAGGCCGATTGATTTTCAAAAGTCTTTTTTGTACCTACATACTCGTATTTTTCTAAATACTTTTAACATTAATTTTTTTATCAGGTTATTACAACTTCACGTTCAAATAAAACAATATTTTTGAAAAACCTATTCCAAAAAAAAATATCGTTACTTACCCTATTATTAATATTGAAATTCCATAAAACCACCACATTTTACCTAAAATCCACAATTATTTGTTTACACGAATGGTTGATATTATACTAAAATTGTTTAATTTACTAATAGACGATTTGAATACGATAAATTAGGGGCACAATATCAAATTAACCATTGAACTTATAGATTCGTTGATATTTAATTACAAAAAAAAATAATTTTTGAACACGCCACACATAATTTTAGACTTAACCTACTTATCAAATTGCTTTAAATTAACCATTTATTTTGCAGACTTATCGCCAGTCGAATGCTCCGTTCGCTCGCTATCGAAATCACTTTTTACTTCGTGGCCATGGAGATGTACTGACAGCATCAGTATAGTTCAATTATTAAGCCGGTGCCAGACATGCGCGTAAATATTCGCAAAGATAAATACTAGTAGTCGCCCAGTGGACCACTATGGACCACTATTTTTTTAAGTTTGAGCTTTATTGAGGTTCCTATACCTCTATAATGAGGTGAGTTTATCTCTATAATCATTGCATATATATATATTTTAATTTCGTTCTCTTAAGTCAGCTGCGAGCGTGTACAAACACGTCATTAGCGTGTGTTGTTTGCCCGAATTACTTGCAATACATATGAAATTTAAAATTTAATATTAGTAACAGTTGAAAAAAAAACGCAAATACACCTTGTATTTGTATTTATTTTTTAATACAATTCATTGTCAGTTTTTCATCTAAAAATGAGATTTGACATTTATAGAAGTAAATATAAGATGGTATTAATAATTATTTTTGATTTACATTGACATTGATATATTTGAAATCACACAAAATTCACGTTTCGAAACTAATTCTGTCAATGAGCTGTCGCTTGTATGAACGTTTTATTTATTAAATTTAATTTATTTGTAACACATATTAAAGATACATTTTAGCTTTCTACATATAAACTTTAACTATGCCTAATCACACATTCCTCCGTGCGCGTAATATGCTTAAAAAGTACAAAGTTTTATATCTTCATAAATCGATTTGCACATTTCATTTTTTTTTTTGTTATTTCGTTTAGGAAAAGACGAAATATGTGTGAAAATACTTATAAATGGCCTCCCATACATTTGTATATTTTGCAAATATTTCGGATTGGCTTTACATATATATACACGATATTTCGGTATAAGGCAACCTTAAAGTAAGTATAATAACAGCGTCAGGTAACCATGTATTTAGCCCAATAAACCTGTATCTGAGTTTGTGCTGGCATAAAATAAAACGTATTAAGTTTTAAGATGGATGTCAAACCGTACATTTTGTAGGGTATACACTCCTTGTTTAAAGAGAGGTAGGAGAAATGTGCAACGGGTTTCCGATACGCGCCGTATAGAAGTATTTATTTATTTATATCGTCATTTACATACACTCTTATTAAGTATTGGACGTGCGCGTTATAAGGCGACACCGTTTAAATCACCCTATTAATTAACAGCGTTACTGAAGCTGGCGTCGAAATCGCGCTCATTCACAGACCTTGCACATTTCACAAGTTACACAGATGGACACCGTATGGTGCATTCGGGTACATCGCCGGCCGTAACTACTTTGCCAGTCGCCCTATTATTTTTTACCCCCCCCCCCCCCGGCCAGACTCAAGCTTCAGTGACATGGAAATTTCGTTGTCAGTAACACCATAACAATGAAGCACGGTGACGAGTTCAGCTACAATTCACGCTGTTGTTTTGTAGCCGTATAAGTAATAGGTTATTTTAACGCTAATATTATCACGTTAAATTTACAATTTCATTTCTCAGAAGCCATGATGTATTTTGATATGTAGTTTTTACAAACCATATTTAAAATCGCAGGGCCAAGTAGCTGGAATGGTCTCGGAAAATCATATTTATTTCGTTTTGTTCAAATTAATTAACCTTCAATCATTTACGATAATCATAACCTTCATGTTATGCTCTCTAACAGGCAACAATAAAAAAAAAAAACTTTTTTCCTATGATAACATAATAATGTCCAATACCCCAGGACCCTTTCAATAAAGTTTTTCCATCGCAACAGTTTTATTGTTCAGTGAATACTAAGCAATCAAAAAATTCGATAGAATCAAATTCGACATCATTGAATATAACTATGGTAAATTATGGTTTTTTGACGCACTAGTATTGTTGTTATTAAAAATATTAAGTAACAAAAAAACTTTATATCTACTAATATTTAAGAAGTTAAAAAAAATAAAGTAAGTGATAGTTTAACACTTAATGAACACACGACATCCAATAAGTAGCAATATCGAAAGAACATTTACAAATGCTTTATTATCTCTGAAATATGATTAGTACGTATCTTCGTGGGACGACCAGCATGTTGGGGGAAGTCCAGCCTAAATCTGCAGCCACTGGGTGATCTGTTGGACAAAAATCGAAATTATGTAGCATTTTATTAGAACTATCAGCGAGTAACTAATACTCGTCGTTAACTCAATAGCAGTCTAATAGAGCTAGTAGAGCAAGCTTCAAGATTTGCGATACTTACCACCTTTAATGTTTGATTTTTGATTCATTATAGGATCCGTTTTATTTATGGGCATATTTTAACGTCCTGTTACTTAGCCAGCTATTTTAAATTAACAAACTAAAAAAATACTAGATGATAAGTTCAAGGCACATTCGGTTCGGATGACAGAGATGTTAAAGAGACGCTGATTTATCTCTGATTAGTTATAGTTATTTTTGGTTTTTAATGTTGGATTTTTTTATTATTATTATTGTTTTGCTCGTATGTTACGAATTGAAATATGTACCTGTTAAATAATCAAATAAATAAAAAAATAATATATTATATTACTTACATTTAAATCACTCGATGTACTCGCAGAAGAATTTGAGAACTGGACTAGAATGATGAGATAAGTCGTCGCCGCAGAGACGACCTGTCATAGAACGGAAAGAGAATGAGATAACATAGTAATTATTTGCTATCTCGCCAGACGCAACATAACATAACATAATGATAACATACCGCCAAACGATCGGATTTCTAAAATTGGGCTAAATATTTTTAGTCGCTCGTAACATATTTTATACAAATAAGGCGATGCATTTTTAACTCTCACTTTAACTCTTTAGTATAAAATATTGTCGAATATAATGTTTCTATACAATAAGATGAATAAAATCAATATTTATTAATGTTAAACAGGCGTAGAAAATGATTAAAAATATTTAAAAAGAATAGAGAATAGATAAAAGTGATTAGGTCATTGATTTGTGATTAGAGAGGGGAAAGGCGGCAATTCAAATTCAAAATTCTCTTTAATTATTACAGAGAAAATATTTTACAAAATACGAACAAAATAATTATCCTCATTTTATTGTAGTATTAATATCCATGTGTAATACTATAATCTTTAAGACGCTGAAGCGACCGAAAATAAGCAGCTATTTTTGAAAAAGCTAGAAAAAATCAATTCGATAGGATTTTTTTAAAAGAAGGTGTCTCGCAAAAATCATGACGGACACAAGTTAGGGCTACGTCATATTTGACTATCAATGAACGTTTTCTTTAAACGTAGAATCATGTAATAGAAAGGATCATGTAATAATGTCTTTATAGTGATTGGTCAGCTGTGGCCGTACGGCGGAACGGTGTCAAGGCCATTAACGATTGGCGCGGCATCGGAATTCACGCGCTGGCCGAATTGACACCATCTGTTAAAAATATAATATAGTTGGGGATGATCATTTCTTACTAATAATAGGTTACACAGCACGCTCCTTAAGTCTTCGGGAATGGTCTTCGGATAACCTGAATACAGTGTGTTTTTAAATTTAGGGCACTCATTTTATGAGGTTGATCAATATTGGTAACTAAACCGGTTTCACAAAAAAAAATAATAATCTCGAAAAAAAATCATATAATAGTTATATTATCAAAAAAAAATAATGCCGCTGCCACGAGTTGTTCTCATGACCAGTTTAACTATAAGTTTTCTATTCACATCAAAGACAACTAGACTTAATCAGTTTGTAAATTCCGAGTTTGGAAAAATGCTAAGTTGCACTTCACACGTTGTGACGTCAAATCAGAAAATCCCGAGAAGAGTTATAAATTCCTTTCTCACGGTTTAGATTACATAATCGAAGACGGAACTTTCAGTCTAACTGGTTAGGAAAACTGGTCAGGAAAAGTGTGTGTACTTCAATATTTCAGAGGAATCATCTCTCATTTAAAAACAATTCAACCTGATTCAAAATACTTCGCACAATAATCTTTAACCGTATTTTATTATTATTGTAAAATAAAATACTCACAGTAAATATTAAAGTGGCATCAATGGGGAATAGTCCATACGCTGAATATATGGGCAGACGATGTTTTATCAGCATGGAGAATTCTAAAAGCTAAAATAAAGAACCTAATATTATTTATTAATATTTAAAACATCTAAACGTGTTATAAATACATTAGAAACTTTAATAATCATTTTGTATTTACTGACAATATGAATATTAAAATAAATCCGTACCAAACAATAAAATCTTCATTACATTATAAATAAACATGTCATTACATATTTACCTACCTTATCCCTGACGTCTTGATCATTGCTGATATTTAAAAGCTTATGAACAATTACCGCTGAATTTTGCCCCTGAAACAAACATCACCGCTGATATGGTTACATACTTATTACATAATAGAACACGCACATGGTTACTTATTACATGGTCGACTTACTAATAAAACTCATAAGGCTCTCTATCTTTTGTGTGAGTTATCTCAGAGAAAGTATATTTTTCTATAATAACATATTAGGTAGGTGTCACTGAAAAAGCTACCTATTGCAATGGGTATCATGTCTTAACTTCCGGAAAATGTCGACATATCTTCGGGTTTCACATCCCCTCAGCCCAAAACCACCCTCAGTTAAAAAGTTTATATATAACTATACATATATGTATCTATCTACTTTCTTGTGGACACGATAACTGCTGAAATTTACACTAATCACTTTCAAATTGATACATAAAATTTAAGGGCACAAAATCTCGGTCGGTCAATAGGGGTTTTTTTTTTTCGAAAAAGTGAAATTTTGCTATAACCTTCTTAGTATATAAGATATCGAAATCATTTAAATTTTATATTATATCTTAGATAAGGGCCTAAACCTTACCTTAGTAAACTTTTTTGATAGAATCAACCATTGGTCCTAGGGGTGAGAAAACCTGGTTTTTCTAAATTAAAAAAATCATACCTCCCTTTAAATACTCCAATTATTCAATCAAGTACCGAATGAATTTAAAATGCACGAAATCGAAAAATCAAGCTCAGGGTAAGTTAAAGATTTTTTTTAGCTCATTCTAATTGAACCATTCTTCTCTTTATTAATTTCCACTTTTTATTTCTTTGTTTACTAATTTTTTAACGGATTTGTAATTTGATATGATTTGGAAAATTTCGTTTATGTATAAATGTTTTACAAACTTATTGCGAAAAATACAAGCGACTCGAAAAGAAAAATTATACCTACAGCTAAGAGTTTGTGAACTTTGTTGGTTAAGTGATTTATGTAAAGTACATTGTATTTGAAAAATAAAAAATATGTATATATTCTGAAGTTATTTTGAAGTTATCTTGGAGTACACATACCCAATACTCTACATTGGGGGGTGCACATAAATAAGCAATAAAACAAGTAATAAAAAAATCCGGTCGCTCACTGCGTTTCGTAATGCGGAATTTGCCTTCTGCTGGGCCACGTGCTAGGGCACTTGCGTACAAATCGCTGGTTCGTCCATCTTAGAGTATGTTCATCTGTTTGGGACCCTCATATTTCCTATCTAAATTCTGACCTTCAAGCAATTCAGCGGTTAGCAAGCAGACACGTGTTTAGGCGCTTTCGCAGATTTGACAGTTCGAAGAAATTTCTATCTGACCTTAAATGGGAGCCTTTAAGTTCAAGACGAAAAATATGTCGCCTCATTATCTTATTTAAGGCCTACTCGAAGCTCCAGCATGGTTAGTGAGTTCTATATTGGACGAAAGGACCATTCTCACAAAATAAAGGAAATATTTAGGAAAAAGAATGTCGGTTTCCATTCCTTCCGCGTACCATAAGAGAGTGGAATAGTCTCAACTGCAGCGTCTTCAAGCCATTCCTTAAGACCCCTTCCCAGCTAAGAAGAAGGATAAAGAACTTGGCTTTAAAATAACTTCGTTGCACCACCTGCCAATCAGCTACACCGCCGGAGGAATGGTACCCCCAAAGCATATGTTATTTTAAATAAATTAATAAATAAATAAATAAATCTTACTTCGTTGGTTGTACTGGAACACGAAAGCCCAACAGCAATGATTCCCATCAAAAATGAGAAAATTGACTGACCACAGAATATTAAGAAGTTATCGATATCTCTTATGTTCAAGACGTTCGCGGTGCGGGCGGTTATGCTCTCGAAGAGATAAAATAGCAGATACACTAAGCTTATAAAACTAACGGTTATTATTGATAACAACTGTGCGTTATAACAACCGTTTATCATATCAGCTACGTCGCATAACTTATCGTACGTGTTGCACAAAATGCCGATTTGATGAACAAT
The DNA here is from genome assembly GCA_020383195.1 of Neomicropteryx cornuta. NCBI lineage: Eukaryota > Metazoa > Arthropoda > Insecta > Lepidoptera > Micropterigidae > Neomicropteryx > Neomicropteryx cornuta. Next base: position 10,370,429 of record JAHKQU010000005.1, on the reverse strand, counting down.
TTCTTTCTTCGTTGCCTTAGAGTTTAGCATCTGCGATTTAATCAATACTGGTTCAGTGTGAACGAACTGCTTAGTTGTTTCCAAGCGTTTTCTCATACCTTTTAACGTGTAATTCAATTGTTTCAAACTGTTTGTAAGTACCAACGTGTAAATGATGAAATGTAACAAAAAAGCCGCAGTGATATAGTCACATACGAAGTAACAGAAATGCTCATCGAATGCCAGGGGGAAATCATTAATCAGCGCTATAACTGGAAAGAATATTGTCACTATCGCGTGGTATGCACCATGTATAGCAACAATTATAGCAATTTTGGCTTGCATCAATCCGTAATTCATTGGTGACCCCAACTCTTCATATATTTTGTCCGCTTTCATTAACCCGGTTATGATTTTACCTACTAGCGCCCTTCTTAGCAACGCCAAGGAAAACAACACATATATAATGGCGGACATATTCATTCTTTCGAATTCATCGCAGAGCCATTTAATTGGAGAGTAACCCAGCATATCGATGGCCATAGATCTGTGCGTATATGATGATTGAACTAAATAATAAGAATACGCTGATGCTATAAGGAAAGTCCATATCAAATATGGAATATATATCCTGCAAACTACTTTATATCCTTTGATTTCGTATGAAAAGGGCGTTATTCCACAAAATGTCGTCATGAAGAACGACGGTCGCAACACTTCCTTCACGTTCGTGACTTTGAATAGTTTCTTAACGAGATCACCAAGGTTTGCATGTTTCTTTGAAACATTTTTAGTCTCTTTCCAAGCATTATCGATGGAATCAACTCTTGCCATTATGCGGGTAATACTTTTCGATTTAATGTTGTTTTGGGAAGCTGAAATAAATAAGGACAACCTACAATGACGATTTTGTCATTGTAGTCGGCCACTGAATATATAAGTCGGAGTCACATTTTTTGAAGGAATTCATTGAATGAATTCTGAATATTTGACGAGCTTCGATTACCAGGTCCTAATGATAAAATCAGTAAATTGCCCAGCGGTTCCGATAATAAATCCTAAATTGACGTCGGTCATGTTTAACTAATGGAGCTAGGGAGATATAGGTACCGATCGCTGATATAAATTACAATATTTTGGCGACAATTTATCATAAATAATTTGAATTAAATACACTTTATTCGGCCTATGTGTCAAACAAGCTAAATTGATTGTGCTAAAGCCGCGAAGAGTCGGATTATGTTAATCGATAACTGCAATCAACAACCACAATGTATATATATATATACATATTCTATTATTTTTTCTTTTTTGACTGCAATTAAGCATACGGGCATAGCAATTTGAGTACCTGTGAAATTTGCCTATTTATTGAGGTTGCGTTTGTATTGTCTACCTCGGGGATTCCGAAAGTGGTCGAAATCGGTTTCCCAGGGGTCGACATGAACGAAAGCTAATTTTGGGGGTCGACGAGGTCTAAAAATCGACCCCTATTAATTAACACAAGTCTTATTTGAAACTTTCAAGATACTGTCTAAGTTGTGTTACGTTCGCCAACTTATAAGAATGACTAATGTTTTAGTAGGAAGTATCATTGCTGTACTTTTAATAAACTCAACAAGTCGATAAGCGTGCACAAGTGCGCACAAGATGAAAAACTCGGCGAGTCAATGTTTTGTTAAACTTTGATGGGAAAATGATGTCAAGTTTACTCACTTAACCAACCGCAAAGTTTTTAAATTGGTAAGTATTTTGTATCAATAGGGAAAAAAACTTGAGAAAAAAAACGCTTAGCCTGTTCTATAAAATATATTACTTATAGTAAAATAATGTGCAGTATTAATTAAATGCATAAACACTTTTCGACAACCAAAAAGTATATATAAGTTACTTATGTAACAACGTTTTTGAAACCGGAAAATAATCCATTTTGATAAAATGACGGTTTGATCCAAAATCCATTTGTTAGTTTTAGACTTTAATTTTTGTAATCGCTCCTTAGCTACTAACAATGTTGTGAGTGAAACGCTCTTTCCGAACTTAATGCAACATTGTGAAATTTTATAATTTTATTGTCTCGTTTAAATGTGTTATCCACTCACTAGGCCGATGTTAAAATCGCGTAGGTCTAATCCTTTCACCATCCATATTTTAATTTTGTTATAAAAATATACAGTTTAGAAAAAATACAATACCTAGGTACTGTTACCTCTTATTTTTCCATAGTCATTCTATATTTAAAAAATAGAAACTATCTATACTAGCCGCCACATCGTTACAATATTAACGGTTTTTCAAATGACAAAATTGCGATTAAGTCATATCTGCTTTGACTTTATTCCAAAGGCCAGAGAGTACAAACTTGATTTCGAGAAAGTAGTTTGACATTGCAGAATAATATTAAAGAAACGACCCATCGCGTTTGACTAGTTTTTTTTGTGAATTCAAGAGTTTTACACTGTTATTTCACACAAATTATAATCGATAAATTACTAGTCATTATACAGTGTAACTAGATACAATGTGGTGGTTTTATGTTAACGCAATATTTATAATCGGGTAAGTAAAGAAATATTATTTTGATTTGTATTTTATATGAATGCTAATATTTTAAACGGCATTTTAAATTTATTCAAAAACATTTCAAACAATTAATACACTCTTTTAATAGAACAATCAGAAACAGTCAACAATCTTAAACACAAGCTTAAGGTCAGTTTTTGCGTAATTTTCAAAATAACTCGTTTTTTTTTAACATATATTGCTGCGTTGGATTTAATACTTTTAAACTTTGTAACTTCTAAACCTACAATTCGCTACATTTGAAAATATTGAATATAAGTTTTGTTTAGCTTATTTATTCTTTGCACTGTGTGTTAACTATTTGTTGTTATTATGAATACTTAAGTTAAATCAGTATAATTCCTTAATATTATAAAAAAAAATGTAATCATTGTAGTATAATAATTTTGAGCTGAATCTTTAGCATAAACCGTTATTTAGAAGAATATAAGAAAACCAGTATAATTTAAGATACATTTTTTTAATTGATTTATTATTGGAAATTTTATAATGTTGGTACCTACTTAGGAAGTTTCGTTTAGAAGTGAAGTATATAATAAAAAAAAATACATTTAAATCTGTGCTGTGGTTTCCGCGTACAGACCTATAAAATGACAGACATACGATAAACGAAATAAATGAAGAACAGAGTTGCTCCCTCCCCCCTACATTCGATTTGATTTTTCGAGTATTAAGGACACTATTTTTGATCATGCTAATGTCGACCATAAATCCTTAGCCATAAAATTGTTGGTCGATAGTTGCCGCGGCGTGCAAATTGTATAAAAAAATGCAAAAATAACTCATGCCCAAATTTATTAATGTTATCAAAGCGCCAGTGCAAATTCCCTTTGCTCTTTCGTTCGCTCGCTTGCGCCGGCGCGCGAGCGAACGAACTTATTACAAGAGCGATTTAATATTACCACCTAAAGTTTAGATTTTTTTTCCCGGAAACCATATGAGGTCAGGACAAATCGCGTTTGAAATCGCAGGGCCAATTAGAGGAATTTTAATAGGGAATGGTCCTAGGACACGGTGTAAAATCTTTTTCTTTTTAGATAATAAAATTCCTTACTCAAACTGTACCTCAAATACACCAAAGCATGGTCAACGAGAAGGAAATCAGTATGAGCCTAGCTTTGACCGGATCCCTTCTAATTATCTTATATTTATAGTGTCTAATATTAGGGTGAGAAAGAGGAAATTACCGTCATTAGCAGTGGCGGCGTTTGGATTCATCGCGGCGCCTGAGGGGGGTGAGAGGAGGGGGCGGTGGGGAGGGTAGGAGGGGGGGGGGGGGTTCGCAAAAACAGTGATATACGGCGAACTATATGAAGAACTCTGGCTTTGAAAATCCAATTCACTAGACTCTATCAATAACACAAAAAAATTACTTATCCAGAACATGTTAGAAAATATTTTAGATTATTTGCATTATCAGTTAGTTCTATAAACTGATGCTGAAATAGTTGGTGGTGTTAAGTTAGCTATGACACAATCTTGGAAAAAATGACGCTAAAGCCAAAATGTTCGTCTATTTTAATTTGTATTTATTTGTGTGTTTTTTGTCATCATTTGATTACCAATAATACGCGTATACTCGTACGTGTATTATTAGTATATAATTCAGCGCATTTAATTCGAAATGAAAGAGGCCTCGCAAAACTGACCTCGCCGTTTCTATTTTGTTTCTAAAGGTATATCGTTAAAATTTTGCATACATATTAAGTACACAAAGCTTATTTATTACAAATGATTGTATTTTTTTTATTTTTTAAATTAATATTCATTTATCCACCATTTTCCATAGTGCGACGTCCACGTTTGGTCGAGGGCCGCCCCTGGTCATTAGCATTCATCAACCGGATAGTAACATCAACATCAGGGTTCATCAACTGTGGTAATTATTTATTTTAAACATTGTTTGTTGTAGGGTCACTGGTAAAGTACAACCACGTCGATTTCCAGATAATTTTAAATTCGGAGTCTCGTCGTCGGCTTATCAAATCGAAGGCGCCTGGAATGTCAGCGGTAAGCACTAAGCATGCGTAATTTGCTCACCCAAAAACATTTTTTTTTTTTAATTTCGACGTTGCCAGAAACAACTTTTATTAAAGAAATATAAAAATAATTTGTAATAGATCCAGGTACCTTAATAAATAGGTTAGGTAATGTATATTTTAATTATCGATTTCCACACGTATTTATACATCTTTCGATAATTTTTCATTCGTGATTTGTATAGTAAGTGTACTTTATTAATAACAAGAATTTTCCATGTCTCACCTGAAAAATGGTCGATTGCAATTCTATAATAACAAAGTTGGCTATCACTTTGTTAGTTTTTATTACTTATACGTTATTGTAAATGCTGTGAATGAATATTTTTGCCTTTATCTGATAATTAGGTTTATCAAACAAGTCTATTTGGTTTTAGCAGATCATAAAACCTTTATATTTATTGTGACCAGTCAAAATTAACGCCGATCTGCGGCATTAACTAACCTGGAAATGCGCCAAGCTGTAATTGTAGTGTATAAAATCTGTTTGATAGACTATACAAACCATTTGATAAATCGTGCATCGAACAAAACTTTCTTGTAACCCATTCCAAATAATCTTTTAGATGCAGCATTATAATGAAAAGTCGTGAACATATTATAAGACTGTTTTGTTACGTCAACCGAACGATCGGTAGTAGACAAACACACATCGCGCTTCTCGCCTATTCCGCCGTTTTATTTCTCTACCGAACAGTTCGGTAGCGCTTACAAAGCAGTTAGTTTATGTCTATCGGAGCCAGGCGTACCAAACGTCGGTTGAGCCTACTGGAAACTTTAGTAACAGTGATCTGTTAAGGTTACAAGACTCGTTCGTTTGCGCGTTACTTTAACCGGAATCGAACTGTAGCCGCAACAAAACGTAGACGTGAAATGAACATCCAATAAGCATACGTACCTATATGTAAGTAACTTTTTTGCGGTAAGCCCCAAGTCGGCATAGTGTGGCAGTAAATTACCCTTGAATTTATTTATTTCTTATACAGGGATGTCCCAAGATCATTCCCGTAAATTTAAGGGGGTGTATATGGTCCCTGTTACGAGTAAGAAATTATATAAAAAAATGCAAAAATATTTGATACCCAAATTAATTATTTTTTAAACTAAATGTGTGTAAAACAATCATAATATTACGGCAGCGTTCGCCAGGCATACTAAACCCGCTAAAAACACGTCGGGCGCCACATCGTGAATGCAACTCTAGGTCGAGCGGACGTAAACTCGTTTTACACAAATATAACTATTAGGTTTTAAATAGAAACTTCAACATTTTTTTTCTCGAATATCATAATGAATTTTGATATAGTTTCTTAACAACTAATACTAGGAATCGTAGGACCTATTAGCTGTTTTTTTATTGGGATTGACCTTGGGACACCCTGTATTTTTGTTTTTATTAACAAGTGAGGATTTTTTAAAACCAAAAACCTACCTAATTGCTATGACTTAACTAAACCATATAGGTACAAAGCGATAAATTAGTATGACTATAATGTATGGATTCGAACCTGCGTCAAACCCCTTAATTACTAGCTTCCAGAATTCAAATCTAAGTAGACTACTAGAATTGGCTGCACTTAACTTACAAATGGTTGAGCGATTCAAGTTATCAAATGCAGAAGTAAGTACTCGTAAATTAGCATAAAATAGCATTACTATACCATAGTAAAAAATAATTAATATATTATCTTCTTTTTTTTACTGTAGATCTAGTCTAATCAAACTATCTATGTTCAATCCCTGGAGATACCTTTAAAGAAAGATCCTCAAATATAATAACAATGTAACTATTTTATTTCCAGACAAAAGTGAAAGTATCTGGGACTACGCTATACACAGTGATCGGACGATAGTAAAAGACCACAGTAATGCAGATGTCGCAGCTGACTCCTACCACTTCTATAAGAGAGATGTAGAAATGTTGACAGAACTAGGAGTGGACTTCTACAGATTCTCTCTTTCGTGGTCAAGAATTCTACCAAACGGCTTCTCTAACAAAGTCAGCAAGGACGGATTAAGATATTACAACAGTCTGATAGATGAACTTATAGCGAATGGAATAGAACCTGTTGTTACTTTATACCATTGGGACTTACCTCAGATATTACAAGAACTGGGAGGTTGGACGAGTAATTTCGTAGCAGATTATTTCGAAGATTACGCTAGAGTCGTGTTTGAAAACTTTGGAGATAGGGTGAAGACATGGATTACATTTAATGAACCTACATATGTTTGCCTTCCTGTCAAAACCTTCACCTCCATAAAGGGTTATGGAGGAGAAGGTTTTATGCCACTCCTTAGCTTTGCTGGAATTGGTGACTATTTGTGTAGTAAAACAGTACTTCTAGCACACGCAAAGGCATATCGTTTGTACCACGCGGAATTTTACGACAGGTATCAAGGTTTGTGCCCTAACGCGTTTAATATTATTTCATTTCTCTTCAGAATTACCATGTCTACAATAAGATTGTTCTCATTAATTTGAAAGTTATTTTGAATGTAAGGAATGGCTCACTTATTTGAGGATGTATATTTCTTTTGTATGCATTTCAAAATTTGTAGATTTATTTCAGCCTTTCGATAATATTTATCGCATTATTTGAAAAGTTAACGGACAAATTAAAAAAAAACAATTAATCATACATATCATCATACTTAAATATAATAGAATTCTTTTTACATGGTTCGTATTTTGTTATAGGTAGAGTTGGTATATCCGAGGCGACGACATGGATAGAAACAAATACGGATTCATCAGATTACATCGAAGCGACTGAAACATTCCTCAACTTTCAGGTTATTTGAAAAAGTTCTTAGATTATTTTTTCTCAATTCTTTACTAAAATTAATTTAAATATTTAAAATTTTATTTACAGTAATAAATTTTATGACCCATATTTCTGGAAAGGCTAATGCTTTTTCTGATCCTTAATAAAGTGATACAGTTTTTATAGTGTTAAACGCTTTAATATAGATACACTTTCACGGAAGAATATAATTATTATTAGTCTGATACAATTTAGCTGTGGTAAAAAACCAACACTCAGTTTACATTTTTTATGAACGCGGTACAAGATTGTAACTCGTGACACAATTTTGTTTAGGTTTAAAAATAAACCGCTCATTTCCAATTTTTTACATCTCAAACATCTCTGAAAATCGTGATATAATTTTGCTCGCGGAATCTTTGAACGTGCAAGTAATAAATTTGATACTCACTATACAATTTTGTTCCCTGTAAAATTAAAAAAATACTACCTTGGAATGAAATCTGCCTGACATCTCTTCGAGGCTAATAGGACTAAAGATGCAATTATTTGGAAAGAAAGAAAATCGTAACTTATTTTCGTTCAAAAATTACGTAAAATGTGTCGCTATAAAGGGTAATTGCAGTTTTTAAAGTATAACAGAATCTACAGATATATATCCCATGGGCACTCTAATTAAGGCTAAAAAATGCATATTAAAGATTATTAATCGGAGGTCAGGAAGATTTCCTTCGGAACGTTTATTTGAAGAATACAGTGTTCTAGATGTGAACCAATTATATTTAAAATATGCTTTAGGATATTTCTTTGCGAGTAAAGATACCTATTCTAGAACCCAACAAATGTGAACCACAATGTTTTCAAAGGCAGTCATTTTCATTCTAGCTCATAGTCTATATATTTGGGCAAAGGCTGTCACTCACATTGCACCCAAGGTCTTCAATGTTTCAGATGATTCCATCAAGGCGAATGTCTCCCCTTACATCTTTAAAAAAGCCGTTCTGAATTGGCTTTTTTGATATAGGCAGGGAAAAGGCTATTGACAATTCAATATACAACCATAATATTTAATATCATTTTTTTTTTAATATATTTACATTTAGCGGAATATGTTTTATAACAACAGTGTTAAATCTTAAACGGTGTTCTTATTTTTCTTATTTTACTACCACACTTTATTTTTTAAATATGTGTCATGGATTTTTATCATTATGGCTTAAATATATGCACATAAAGTCTAACCTAGAAAAAGTTTTACTTAGTTGGGCAGCATTTTTACACACACTCACGGTATCTAGTTTTGCACTCGTTGGTGATTTTTTTTTTTTATTTTCAATGTAGTGCTATGCTTTAATTTAATAAATAAATAATAAATATATCCTATTAGATTATAATAAAATTTACCTAAAATTGTAAACCCCTATTAACTGATTTGCTATTTTTAAATGAAACATATTGTATGAGTAATGGCGTGTAAGAATAAATAAATATTATTATTATTATTTAACCCGTTTACATTTAATTAAACCTTTTTTTCATATATATATTTATTTCAGGCGCCTTGGTTCACAGACCCAATTTACGTTGGAGATTATCCGGTGAAAATGAAAGAATTGGTCGCCCGAAGAAGTAAAGAACAAGGGTACGCCAGATCAAGGCTTCCAGAATTCACACCAGAAGAAAAGGAACTTATAAAGGGCTCGAGCGATTTCTTCGGAATGACTCATTATACCACAAATCTCATCTCTCCGACTCATACAGGCAGCACAATAGATGCAATACCTTCCATTTACGACGATATGAACATTCATTTGTCACAAAGTGATAAATGGCCTATCAGTTCGGGAGCAAAATGGTTAGCAGTAAGTAACTACGAAACGGCTCAAATATATAGCATTTTTTCAGGGCTGGTCGTGTTTGAATTTCATTAAGTTTCGTCAATTTTTTTCAGGCTTAGCTTCAACGGTTTCAATTATTATTATGTAGGTATTGCTTGAGGATGATTCTATTAAAGTTTGGTTAGAAAACTTTTGGTGTAAGGTGTGACGGCTCAATTTTATGGTTAAGGGCCGTGATCTGAAATAAAGTACAGAGGAGTGTATTGTTATAAAAGGTCAACTAGCGTTATATATTAAAATCAAATAGATTACACCTCCGTAAAACGATATTTTAAAGTAATTCTAAATTAAAAAATGTATAAATGTTTTATACACAAAATGGTAAACTGAACACTTACGGTGTTTCCAACGTGGAGTACCAAGATCGACTGACTGTCTGCCAACTGTGGAAAAATGGGTTTGCTATTTTTCCGATGTTTCATCTTTATTCTACGGTCTGTATTGATACCACGGTTATTACTGCAAAATGCCCCCAAAGTGAGCGATCCGTGTGATTTGTTCTAAGTAATTTTATAGTAGTTTTGCTGTACCTATGAGAACCACCGCTTTCGCATTTCCGTATGAGCTTAGATGGGTTAATTTTGTGTTAACATACCCTCTTTGTCGAATCACCTTTCGAGGTAAAGCTTCATTCGTCCTCAACCGTAAGTGCGACCAGTTTATTGCCAAAATATCATTTCATTTGAGTTGCGAAAAGCCTTAAATTTAAGAAACAGATTAAATTAGCAAAACTATTAAATAGTAATCTTTGGAGATCATTTTCTTTCCATCGGCCTCTGACAGTTTGAACCTTCTATTGTTTCAAAATAATATATGTTAAAAATATATATATTCATATATATATTTGTATTATAATAGCCTAGTGCGAGTGTAATTTAATTTTAATCTTTTTGTGTATTTCTATACTTTAGCGAAAACCTGTCATCAGTTAATTTTACACGCAATTGTATGTACCATTTTTTTTATATATTGTACTGTTGGTTTTCCAAATAAATAATAAATAAATAAATAATACTCACGTATAGTTGTTTCGTATAGAAGAAACAGGTAAATTCTAAATTTTTTTGTAAATTATTTTCATATATGATAAAACTTTCCTCGCCTAAGGGGCTTAGAGAAAACGGAGAAATTGTTTTTGAACGCACCTTGAATATTAAAATGCATTAATATTTTGTAATTCTTTTTGCCTTAGGTCAAACCGGAGGGGTTGCGTTCCGCGCTAAATTGGGTGAAGAACCGCTACGGCAGCCCCGAGATCCTCATCCTCGAGAATGGTTACTGCAGCCTAATTGGGGAGAACTCCCTCGTTGACGACGACAGAATCGAGTACTACCGATTGTACCTGGACTCCTTGCTGGATGCTATTCGCGAAGACGGCGTCAACGTCACTTACTACGCGGCCTGGAGTCTGATGGACGGCTTCGAATGGCGAGACGGCTTAACGTAAGTTTTGAAGAAGGACATTGATTAATAAACCTACTGTGTCCCAAGAAAATTCCCCATGAAAACCCAGGTAATTGGTACTGCCATTTCAAGTATTATTTGTGAAGATGGTATGGTAAAAATCATTAAACGGTTCTTATAATGCGTCTTTGTTACGCGCCATCGACGGCAGGGCGCGGTGAGCTTGGGTAGAGGTTGGCTGTCGAAAGCGAATGCTTCCAATGGGGTAATGCTTCCCTAATAAATCACTCGCCGACCGAAAAGACTGGTAATTTACACCAACTCGTAAAAAAAGAATGTACACCTTTCCTGATAAAAAAAACCAGCGTTTTGGCCCTGTTATTTCAAACATGATTCGTTTTGACTTCATACCCAAATACATCATGAATTCCTAGTAAAATATTTGTAAACTTTACGTGACACTATGAAATCGCTTTTGTCGTAATTTCGATCGCTAGCGAGAACGTGCCGCGCCGGACCATTGAACGGCCTTGGCCGATCGCCTGCGAATAAAAAGGGAATTTACACGAGCGCATTGATAAAATTAATAACTTTGAACATTAATTATTTTCGCATTTATTTATACAATTTCTTACGGGTAATAGGGAATATAAACACTTCCTTAATTCTTTGGAAATGGTCTTGGAATACCCTGTATTTGGAGATGAACTATTATCTCATTCTTTCATATGATTTCTTACTCATAATAGGGAACGCAAACACCCAATTTTCACGAAATGTTTTGGGCACCGTTATTATTATTTACTTCTCAGTAACGGCTTTATGCATAGTCGCGGTAGTTCGCCGCTTATAGTGCCTTATAATATATGCATTCGACTGTAAAAAGCTATGCTAGCCCAGGTCTACTTCCGTTTTGTCCACACATGCATAGCATTTCTTCAACCAAGAACAACCGTGAGCAACAACTAATGACCTACTAAAAGTACTAAGAATGAAAACTACGTTTTTTAGGCAGAGATCTCGTAAATATATTGCACTTAAAATATTGTAAAATCGTGGACGACTTATCAGGCTACAAACAGTACGAAAGTGAAAGAAATTTTTGTGAAAGTGATTAATTATATCACATATCCTTTTTTTATCCTAGGTGATGTCCTAATGATTTAACCGTCATATTTTATGCAAAAATAAAACATTTGTTTAACATTTCTTTAGTAGTTTATTTTTATGTTCAAAAAGATTAAAAATAAAAAAATATGATCGCAAAAAACAAAGAAAAATATTAAACATATGACCTTATAAACCTTATAAGTTAAATCGAGTCTTGAGGACGTTCGAAATTGTCCGTAAATAAATAAATATTTCATATACAAAATTTATATTATTTTCAGGTCTCGATTTGGTCTGTATGAAGTAGATTTTGCCAGCCCTAATAAGACTCGAACTGCACGCAAGTCGGCCTTCGTTTACAAGGAAATCATTGCTTCCAGGGTTGTCGACTACAACTTCGAACCGAGTTCGTTAAATATAAAAAATTCTATAATATAAATATTTAATCTTAATCCTAAATATATATATATATTAATTGCTTTAAGTAGGGTATTTATTTTGGACCTTACTTAACTAAGCTACCTACTAAACTAGCTTACAGCTAATATATGTATAAACCACAATAACTAAATAGATATACACGAACATAATATTTCAATTTATAATAATTATAACGTAGCACTGATCATTTTTTTTTAATTTTCTATTTATGCTCATAGATGAGTTTATATTAATTCTAACTGGTCAGTTATAAATAATACATTCCAACAGCCGCGCTGTCATATGTTTTAAATTCGAATATTATCGTGTTCTAATGCTGTATGGAACTGTTAGTTTCATACTAAAAAAAAAATGACTTAATGTTAAATATTTATATTATCCGACCAGCTTTCGATGTGATCTAAACGGCTATGGTTGTTTTCAAAGAGCAAAGAACAGAATAGCTCAGAAAACACGCGGATCAATTGTTTTCCAGATCACTCTAAAAATAGCATATAATTACTCTTTGAAGATATCAATAAAAAACTGAAAGATTTACATGTATTAGGTAGAAAAAGAATTATTTCTACTCAGTACCATTGACCTTTCTATATCGATCTTCAGTACTACGAATTTTATTACACATCGAACAATGGACAACTCAGGAAATTTCCGTTGAAAATTCGGGTGATGAGAAAAATTAATCAATAGTTCTAACTTTCTATGTTTTAGTATTAAAGTAAATATATTAGTATAAAGGTATTCACCAAGTAAGGTTTTACTTTAAAAGCAAACCATATTTTTTATTGTTTGAGTTCCAATATTTTTTTCTGCATTTTAATAAAAAAAAAATTATTATGTCAACGTTTTAAAACCAAAATTTGTTTAATTTTACACCAATGTATGTCTCATTTCTTCAATAATTTATGTTCAATGGGACAATAATTAAATTTGAATGAATACTGTCCACATTTTCAATAGTAAATAGTACATATCTTTTGAAAAATTTGTTACTTAGACAATAGGGTCAGAGTTACATAAACATTTTTTTGACTCATCATGGCGAAATTGAAAAATAAAACACTTTATTAACCTTCAAATTTATTTTTCTTTTTAAAACCTAAACTAACTAAATTACCTATTAAATAAAAAATACTACGAATAAAGTTCAAAATAAATAACATTGTCAGAGAGAATAGCTATTCAAAATACGTTTATTTGCTCTCCTCAAAAATGACTCCAATCAAGATACGTTTTTGTGTCTCTAAGAGAGCGAATTATTCAAAAACAAAAAATCCAACTGATAATGACATCATTAAAATATTAAAAAAGACTAAGAATTAGTTTTACAACACGAAATAAAACTGAGTGCATTTTATGGTTTTATTGCAGTAAAGAATTGCAGAAGTATCTATATAACAACTTTTATTTTAAGAGTAAATAACCAGTCACGCTGTTTTAGATTAACCAGCGCAGTGGCGTGCGGAGGCTTTCCCGCTCGGGCAGCCAATATGAGTCGGGTGATCGGGAGTCCAATATTAGTTCAATGTTCAACGTTACTATTTTGAATCAATGTTCAAAGTTCTAACTTCTTCTTCTTCTAGTACTTAAAAAATAAAATTTTACACAAACTATTATTCGCTTTCGATAAATTGTATATAATGATATAATTAAATGATACTTTTTACACATTTTAAAACATTTAATTAGTTTTTTCTTAAACACTTGTGCAAAAAAACACCAAAAATGTCAAATAACCGATTACGACGCTATCATTTTTTCGATTAGAACAGGTTTTAGGACCTGTTTAACCTAAAATTTAATCCTAATAAATATATGTTTTTAAAAATATATAATTACTATATATAAAAACCAAACTTAATGCAGTGCATTACAAACTTCACAGAGATTACGAGGATAACCTACCAAATGTAAAACGCCTTCAATACGAAATTCGTAATTAATCGACTTGTCACCTTTGATGAACATTCCAAACATTTTCATAACTCCGGATAGCCGATAGGTTAAAGCGGCCAGGTTTATTTTATAGTATAAAAGTGTTAAAGGAGTTTTTGAAACAAACGAAAGACGAATCGATTTAATATAAGTAATTTATATTAATTTCTTATATCTGTTATGTTTAATTTTAATTCTGCTTGATTCCAATAATGTTTACTTATATTTTACATTGCTACAAGGTTTTTCAAAACCGCTAAAGATATCCTTATTTAGGATGTATAATATTAAATTCATTCCGATTTTTTAATGTCTTCTGCGGCTAGATAATCATCAGATCCATGCAGATGAGGAGGTAATCTGGAAGTGAGTCAATATAAAATGATTTACTGGTGTTTATTTCATCTCATAGAATAATAGTGAATTACTTACTATACTAGCTTACATAATCATATCTGACTAGGCAAGGCCCGTGTTAAAGTAGGTTAATTTTAATCATTATTTGTTTGACTTAGTTTAATTTTATTAAAAATATAATTGAAATAAAAACGATAAAAATTTTACTACTATTTACAAAATATTATAGTAAAATTGAACATTAAACTAAAATGGGACTCTCTACCCCCCACCCCCCCGACTCATATTGCCTAACCAAGCAGAAATGCCACCGCACGCCACTGACTTATTTAGGCGAGAATATGTAATCTTTATTATTATATGTAAAAATTAAAGCGCATGATTAGTGTGCGTATACTTCTTAGATAATTGTATAATTATGTTGTAAAGGTATTAGATGATGTTTTTTAATAGCGGTAAATCGCCTGAAATTACATTTTTGCGCCTGAATTTTTACATTTCCGTTATTTTTATTCTCATCGACTCCATAAAAAAAAAAGTCACTCATAAAATCATCTCATTTAACCATAATCCTTCATCCTAATCACAAATCCATTATTTTATATATTTTGTTAAAATATCACCCTTTTCTTTTTTCATCTAATTACATGGTTACATAATATTAGGCACTTAATGTGAGAGTTAAAATGCGTTTTAATAAAACTCAACGCTGGGTTTGAACCGCCAACCTGCGCTCTCAAGTACAGGACCTCTTTAGAACCTTTATTAATGTTTGACTATCCTAGGCTTTATAAAAAAACATATAAATTTTCCTTTTTTTTTCAATATTGTCAAAGATTGTGTCAATTATCGATATATTCAGCCGATATTCAGCCGATTTGCCGTTATTAAAAAACAATCATCAAATACTTGTTAAATGTTAATACAGATGGTAGAAAATAGAGGGGCTTACTGAGTGAATGTCAGACGTTTCGGCCTTGTTCGGTGGCGATTTGTGCACTAATCCTTCCGGCAGTCACATGAACATACACAGTGCTATATATACAGGTTGTTCTAAGACCATTCCCAAAGACTTACGGGGGTGTTCACATTCCCTAGTACTTGTAAGAAAATGTATAAAAAAAATGCGAAAAAAAATAATGTCTAAACTTATTAACTTTATCAAAGCGCTGGCGTAAATTCCCTTTACTCTTGGAAAATTACCCGTCGCGAGAGCGTACGAACTTATGACAAGAGCAATTTAATATTATCAAGTAATATTGTCATTTTTTTTCTCAGACACCATGATGAATTTCGATATGTAAAAACAAGTCATGTTTTAAATCCCAGGGCCAATTAGCTGATTTTTATATCGAGAATGGTCTTGGGACACGGTGTAAATATCATATGTGCCATAAAAATAAAAACTGTAAAAGTAACAATCTATGAAAGTATACCAGCCATATAGCATTACTTTAAAAAAAATAGGTTTATACCACCAGCCACTTTTGAAAAAAAATATCGCATCTGACACTAGACGGTATGACCTCTTGCAGGTATTTCGTGGGGTTTAGTGGGGTTCAGACGCAGTCACAAAAATATTGCATTGGCTATGGCGGTCGGACGGGAATAGCATTATAGACAATGAGATTTAGTTTTTGATCGGTGAGCATTCGTGCCGTCTACTGTTTACTCTTACTAAATAATCTTAGTAAACATTTTTTTTAACATCTGCGCCTTGTACAAATAACTCATTACCATTGGTTTTTTTTCCATTTAAACCTTATTGCAGTTTGGTTGCTTTTTTTACAGTAAAGCAGTACGCATTTAGACTTACCGAATAGTCCGAATATTATAAACCAAAAAAAAAACTCGATTCAAACCGAAAAAAACTCGAGGTCACAATTAATAAACTTACGCTCAACAAAGTATCTGCTGAGCGAGTCTTTTGTATGTAGATGTTTATTACGTAACTTATATGGTTACGTATCGATATTAATTTATTACAAATAGGCTGGTTTATATTATTATTTTTTTTTACTGATACTTTTAAATTGAAAATATGTCAAAATTGCAAAATCTATATTTCATGCTATTTTTGATTTGAAATTCAATTAAAGAAAAAAAAGTGACGAAATCTGTTTTTTATTTGTATTACGTCCATAAGGTTTCATGAAATTTTAAAAATAGGCGGTTTTAAAGATTTTTCCATTGTGACCTCAAGAATAATTTTCCGAATTCGGTCGGGTAAGGATAATAATCAACCTGTTTAAACATTGATTCTTAAGATGGTATTATGTGAAATACATCTTAATATTTTTAGTTTATTTTTTTTTTTTATTTTCTGATACTCTTACCGCTTCAGATGTGCACTGAATGCCTGTTCGCAAGTCGGGAGCCAAACACCAGTGGGCCAATGTATCTTTTGCGGTAGGGTAGGGTAGGGTAGTGTAATGAGACACATAAAATCACTCACTGCCCGCCCTAAAGTTTTCAGCAACATAGTCACTAAATAATAAGTAAAATGTAAATGTTATCAACACAACTATTTAAGACGAAACATATTGACGGTCGATTTTAAAATTCAGTCCTTTATTTTTATAGGGCGTCAGGTTTTACTCTCTGCGCGGTCAGTAAGCAATTGTTGGGTTTTATTTAATTACAGCTTCACATAATATAGAAATTGAAAAACACAAACTATGTTTAAAATTGCCTTTCACTTACTATTTTTCTCAAGGCTCTACTAATATCTTTTATAAGAGAGAAATTCGTCTAAAAAAGAATTATTAGCAGTTTATCATTTCGACTGATAAAAATCTGCAATCGAGCGTTAAAGTCTATAAAGTCTAAGTCTATTTTTCTCTATTTTGACATAATATTAATGTTAGCACCACTTATTAAAAATCATTTCGAACAATTAAGTCGAGGTCGTCAGTAATTGAAAAAATAAAAAAAAATGTTTTATAAATAAAGCTTTTATTCAAGTGCTTCAATGCGTATACAAAATTTCGTCTCTGCACTGTTGACTGCCGAGGAGTTTCTTGTCATCGAAACTAAAACAACATGCCAAATTGCAACTCCATAGGATAAGAGGAAGTGGTTTACTCAGCGCCACAACGTATTTGATTAATAATATTAACAAAAAAAATATGTTTTAATATTTATTGTTGATAATATGGTTGATAATTGGTCATAATATGATAGCAAATGGTTTTTTGGTCTAAAATTTATAAAGTTACATACCTTTTATTAAAAAACAAAAATCGACTGCCTTGATCATAATGTTGTCATTGAAAATGAAAGCGCACGTGAATACTATGTAGTTAATATGGCATTTAAATAACATCAGTGCATTTTGATGTGTAAACATTTATACCGGATCCCCGAGAATTTTCGGAGTAAAATAACAGCAACGTCACGTCACGAACGTACGCAATCCGAGACGAGGCATGTGGGGAGTCCGGTGTTCAATTACTGGTTAGCTGGCCTCAATTAATTGTATTATTAATAAATATTTCATCTCAATCCTCACATGAACGCTGATGTTACATTATTACGTTAAATCATAACCCTAACATTAATTCATCCATTTCAATTCACCGCATAAATAAATACCTTTCCGCAAAATCTAAACTGATATCAAAAAAAATAATATGTTCGCGCATTACATTGCGAATTTTTTCTAACCGCTTGCGATAATCATTCAAGTTTTTTTTTCATTTTTTTTTTTGTTTATCTAATCATATTGACCCGTGTTTCGTAACTTATTTTGATATAAGAGTCGCCGAGCATCAATGCCAAATATAATATAGTCAATCGCACAGTCTACTGTATACTGTTAAAGTAACACCTGTTATAATTCTCAAAATGCTGGAATTGCTAACATTTATTATTGGTTTTTTATTTTTATTTTGGTCATGGAAGTACACAGAAAGGCCGAAGAATTTTCCACCAGGTAAGAAGTGCGATTTGCGAAAATTCTGACTTGACTTTTGTGAAATTTTAATGAATTCAATCATTGAAATATTTTCATACGAACGTGACAGCTACGCTTTTATCCAATAAATCCCTATCCTACCCTATCCAATAGAATTTAAAACGTTTACGAAGTGAATAAATTTTAAAATTTCACAATGTCAGTCAATGTGTGCCTTGCTTTCGCCATCACAAAATGAAAAAATTATTTTTCATTAGAAGGTAGGTTCTACCTAAGAACATTTTTTTCATTTCATGATAACAATATTGTTAGTAATTCATAGCGGGCCAAAGGGTATAAGTGAACCCGTTAGTTGTCAAGCCCGTGCTACTGATGTGATTTTGCACTAGGAACCCCTGTTTTGCAATTGCATCACAAGCGCGTATACTACGTTGCAGAAATGTTGGCGCATTAGTGATTAGATAAACATATAAGTGTACAATATGAAGTATTATTTTATTTTTATTTAACTTTATTGGAAAAACCAACAGTTTTATATAGTAGCATACAAAGAATGCATTTAATTTGAATGAAAATCAGAATATGTTTTTAAATAAAATTATTCACATTTTTTTTTTCAATAATTGCTATCATAAGATAAGATAATTTATTTCCAAAATCAAACATAAGCTGTATTGGAATAACATTTGCAATTTACACACTCAATACACTTAATAACAGTTAATACTTTTTACAGCGGTTAAAACATGAAAAAGAATTAGCAAAGTTATTGAAAAAGATACGCATATAAACTTGTGACACATACTATATGTATTATTAACAAAATTTTAATGCAGTAATAAGTAAGAAAAAATAAACAGAAACAGTGTATAATTTAAATAAATTCACTTATACTATATAAATTCTTATTAAGAAGGTGTAATTTTAAAGCTCTTTTGCATAAAATAAATGTTTTTCTTTAATTGTCTAGTTATTATGTTTAGTCGGTCATATACAATTATTTTACCTTACTCAACTAGGCCAAATGCGCCTGTCCTAGAGTTAGGGAAGATGGGGGGGGGGTAATGTAGCTTTATAAATAGTATGAGTATTATTTAAGCAAAGATCGCGGATTCGAACCCGCGAACTTTGGAGTCGCCTTAACCACTTCCCAAATTTATAACCAATTATCTAAATTGTAATTAATTTATATATCCACCTACTACACACCACAGGATGTATTAAAAATCCGCACTGTCCTATCAGGAGGTTGATCTATATAAACAATCGAATATAAACCTAAACATGAAATCCTTTACTTGTACGGCCCGAGATCTATTACATAAGTACGAATGGATCCATCTAATATGGCAGCCGTGTTTAGCTAAGGAATATAGTAGTCAGTGAAAACTACTCCAACTCCTGCACCAGAACCAAGATCTTGAGCTTACTGATCTGCATAAGGATGCTGTTTGTAGATTCACCCACCAGAAATACTCAATTTTGAAATTCGTCGATAAATTAGCAGCGTAATTTTTGTCACCGTCTTCATATAATAAACGAGTGATATTCGCGGATTTTTAATTGCATCTGGGAATATTCCGTTTGCTAAAGAAAGCCTATACACGTTGTATTTATATTCACTGGTGTCCTTTTAGGAGGTTGATCTATATCAACAATCAAACATTGATCAGCAAAAAATATTAGAAAAATGTTTCCCAATTACAAGAAAAATTAATTCAAAAGTTAATATAAATCGTTTTAATGTTTGGAAACGCGGTTGAACGCTTGGCGCGCAACGATATATTCTTTTTATTATATCAGTAAATTTAAATAAACCCTGTATATGTGTAGTAACGGTTTAATAATCTCAAGATGAAATTTGATGTAATACCGTCAGGACCAGATGATTTAAACGGATCAAGATGTTTATGTCCGAAAAATAAATGACAGCCATCGAAGCTGTCACTACCTTTGCCAAAGCCGTTATCAGCATGCGAAAGAAACGTCATAATGTCATCTCTCTCTTAAACGCTTTCAAAATATTCGGCGAACATATTTGTGATATTTTGACCATATCCGGGGAAATTACTTTCATTCTTACATATTTCAAAACATATGTGTAATGTAAGAACGATTATTTAATTTAAATTTTCTTTTGTTTGCGACTAAAAGAGTTATCTAAATAATCTGCGAGCCTGAGTGATAATAACTGTCGAGATTAAATAAGATAAGATTTCAGCGGCACTTAAAAATATTATTTATAGATTGTTAAAAAATGTTTATGCAATTATTAATAGGATTATTGTTAATAATATTTCCCAATTTTATTTATTTATGCATACATATACAAAACATAATAATATGATAATAAAAAATACAAAGTCTATTCTTACTGAGCCATGCCCGTACTATGGTAGACTTTATTTGTGGCAGTGTAGTCATAAATTATGATTATGTTGTGATAAAAATATTTTCTCTGTGGAAAATCCATTGTTAAATTTTGTTTTTGCTTTTTGTTCGAATTTTAGAAAAAGAATTAATTATCAATATTTAAAATAATGCAAAACTGCGAGGTCAGATATAGAAAACTATACTAGGCTCGCCGCAGTCGCTTGTCGTACCGCAAGATGCAGCATGTGTTGGAGGGGAGGAGATTTGGCTTCCAAGACAATTTAATGCGTCAAAACAATATATGAGTTATAAAAATGACTCATTTACTGAACATACTTAAATAATATGAAGCAAGATTGAATATGGTCATTGACGTCTAAGATAAATTAGCAGATATTTTTTTTCCTATTCTTTTTTTTTTAAAATTAAGTTTTTTAAAAATTAAGATTCGATTTTCATTAGAAACCATCTATATTTCATGTAGTTATTTTTATTTAGAAACCGTCATTTTATGTAGTTATTTTGCTGTTTAATAATTATGACCCATTTTTTAAATTTTCCTTACCTGACCTAACCTAAGCTAGTTTTTATTTTGCTGTTTAAGGCGCCCCGGGACGCATTTGTCCTTGAGATTTGAAAGAGTAGGCTTTATTCGAACATTGACGTGTAGAAAAGAGACGGATATACTCGCCGACCGCGAATTCGTTACATTTGGAATCGATGAAACATGTTTTTTGTATTTAAATAATTATTATTATTTGAAAAAAAGTGTTTCTTTTTATGTAATTGCTTAGATTATTATATTGTCTATCTTTAGAAAGAAAAATTAGGTTCGCGTCACTTACACAACTTAAAAGAAAATCGTTGCAAGAAAAAAACAACACTTTCTTATTTATTTATTTTCATTACTATAATAAGGTATATTTCGTTTTTTTTTAAGCAAAGGACTAAATTAATATATGTAGAATATTATGATATTTTTAGTTTTAGCCAATTCTTGGGAATAACTTCAACAAAATGCACCAAAATACGTTACAAAACACGTTTTAGGGACTGGTGGCGCCTTAATAATTGGTTGTATATCCTGTTCAATATTGAGTATATGGCTTTTGTATCTGATCTGCCCAATGCCACGACATGTTTTGATCTGATATACACGTAAAACCGGCTGGACTTGAGCAATTAATATTTATTTTATTTATTTTATATTAGCTATATTTGTGTTCAATTTTTAAGTACTTCAGTTGAAAACCTCGCTGCATGTTGTTTGCATGTACTTAACTTGACTGGGTTTGTCTTGCAAATGCTACATATGCAGGTAATTTTATATATTTTCTAACAATTTATTAGGTATATTAAATTCATTCAAATAAAGAAAATAATTGAAATGATGATTTCATTGTATTCAAAAAAAAAAATGTTTTAGGCACGAAACCTTCCGCGTGTAAACTCAGTTTACACTTGACTGTTTTTTTTTAAATTATGAACTCAAAAGACTACAATATTATTTGTACACTAACAAAATTTATATTTGTTTAAATTTCAGGTCCACCGTCTTGGCCGATTTTCGGGAATTTGCTGCAACTTTTTTGGCGCGGTCGAGGCGGTAAAAACAAACACCTGCTCTTCAGAGAACTGGCCGATGAATATGGGGACGTGATCGGTCTGAAGGTGATGAACGAAAATATTGTCATTGTATCGGGAGCGGAAAATGTAAAGGAAGTCACTACAAGGAACGAGTTTAGCGGTCGCCCCGAATCGTTCGCATTTCGATATCATAATTATGAAAGAGGTTTAGGTGAGCTTACATAAATTTAAAAAAAAAAACATTTTTGGTAAATACCCAAAAGGAGATTCGTCGGATGTAAAGTGATGGAAGACGGCGCCGATTAGACATGGTATACGATAATAAAGCCGGTCCCAGACATGTGCGCAAATATTTGCAATAATGCACAAATGTATAGGAGGCTATTTGCAAATATTTCCTCTTTTCTTTGTTTCGTTATTTGCCATCAAAGGGCTCAAACACGCAAATCACAAATATATTTATGCATGTGCATCTTTGCAAATATTTGCGCACATGTCTGGGACCGGCGGCAAAGTGTGAACTTTCACTTAAGTGTGCGCTACTGATCGTAAATAACACTTTTTGAGTTCTGTTCATACTTCAGGTGAAATAAATAATTAAATGAACGCAAATTAAGCAAAGTTCCATAGACATTTTTTAACGTGTGTGGCAAGCTGCTTGCCGGTCCTAGACATTTGTGCATGTTTCTGGAACCGGCTTAAGATAATGGACATTTAAGATTTATTTATGTTTCTTTTTCCAAAATTTGGAAAAAATAGACACCCCAACCACCTTTATTGCAACTTTTCAGGACCCTTCGAAGGAACCAATAAAAAGTCTCTTTGCAAAACTTTCGTTAATAACAATTATCCTTTTTTGATTTTCTTTCCTTTAATCAGAGAAATTTATTAAAAGAATAGACTTTTTGAGTGAGTTTTTTTACAAAGTACGATGACTCCAAACAACGCTGACTTTTCTGACAAGTTCAATGTTTGTACTAACAATGTTGGGAAACACCAAAAAAATTCTTTCGCAAAAAGCGTTACAACATCAAACGCAAGATGATAAGAACCCAACGCGGGTTTTAGAGATAATTATTAGGTTCTGCCTGCGTGTCCATGGGGAAAAGTTTCATCATAATGCGCGGAAAGGGTCTAACGCCGCCTCGGAGACCTACCAACCTAGATAAACCCGCATAAAACGCATATAAAGTGAGACCCTTGCGTAAAACCCGAATTCAACAATATTTTCAACCGTATCCACCGAAAATATTTATGAATCATTAAATGGGAAAATTTGTTTTCTTAAAAATAGAAATTAATAAATTATCCAGATTTAATATTTTTATAATCATATTATCTCTTGAAACACCAGTCAAAAACAATACAGAAAATAATAGCAACCTTTTAAATATTTTATTGATTAGTTTACTATAATAATATAAAAAACATATGGTATTTTTTTATTATGGCCGTTTGTTAATAATAAGATGATCAATGTTCGTTGAAAATCTAGTTTTATGGCCGAGTTTCTTATAGAAATGTCAGTAGCAAACTTTTATTGCACTACTCTTGAATCATTCCAAAATAGAAACGCGTTATTTTTTTTTTTTTAGAAATGACACGATTACTGCAAAATAATGCATCTCCAGTTTGGAATATTTCAGGCGTAGCGCAGCTGAACAAGCTTCATATTTTCTCACAGCTGCATAGTATCTCCAATCTTACAGACTACATCAATTCTCTTTCAGGTATTGCGTTCAACGATGGAGAGTCCTGGTCATATCAAAGAAAAACCACGGTTAAGAATCTCCGTGCCTTTGGTCTTGGTAAAAATTCAATGGAGAGAACTATTTCGGATGAAATTCTACATCTAATAAGCTCCATTAAACAACAAGGAACCTCGACGGCAGTGGCAACAAATGATATATTCGCAATACCAGTAATTAACATCCTGTGGGATATTGTAGCAGCGACTAGGTGAATACCTTACAAATATTTATATTTAAAACTTGTAGGTTAAATGGATGTCTTGTAACCAATAAATAGAAGAGCCAATTGGATGAAGGGCAAAACCTACGAAATCATTGTTTGAGATTATCACATTCAAGTTTTATAAGTTAAATTTTAGTTTATCTTACTTACGATTGGTTTTTTGCTAATTTGCACATTTTTGTTTATCTTACTTTAAAGTGGTTTTTGCAAATATTTTCACTTAGACACCTTTCTAGTAGAAAATTAATATATAAAAAAATATCATTTTTAAAAATATTTTAATATTATACGATTAAATTCGAAAAATGTGAAAGGGTTTTTCTAACGGCCCTTTAGTGAGGTTGCGGGCCGTGGTCAAATAAAGTAAAATAGATTAGTGGTCGTATTGTTTATTAACGTTGCACATAGAATTACAGATATATAGATTGAATACTATTGAGCAAGACTATATCCTCGCTAACGTAGTTAGGTGTTAATCGCGCGGCGACTGAAGACAAAATGTCTCCTGAAAAGTTGGTATCAGACTGCTAAGGTGAGAAGCGGGTATTTTTAACTTTAAGCGTGGGATTTGAATTGACCTCTTAGCGGTTTACTTTTAAAGACCGACTAACAATGCGGTTCGTTTCTACTTGTTATAGGGAATTCGATGTAAATATGTCGACTTCTTGAATTCACTAGACAAACAACAACAATTTGTTAGAAAATTATTCGAGATTTCCTTGTTAACTAAAATTCTATGTAAAAACTAGCATTTGCATGGGAAAACTGTCGCTATATATCATATATATCATTTTCTTTTGCTGAATTTCCTTCTGTCAAAGAAGTGTCAAAAGCGCAAGTAACATTTAACTGATAATTTTTCACACCTAATACCCCATTGTTGCGTACGTTGGCAATACAATATATATATACCATCCTAGATATTCTTTGAAATATTTTCATTTTATTATTTAATAATAATGGTTATTCGTTTTTAAAGTGCTTTTTTTTTAATCAAACTAAATAAAACAAATGTCTCAAAATATATATTATTTTATTAAACTCGCAGAAGATTACTTTCAGAAAAACTGAAATAGCTATATTACTTCAACAGATATACAGCGGATGACAAAAAAATTCTGAAGTTCCTTGATGTGTCCAAGAAGATGATTCAAGCGCTGGGCACAGGCGATACGTTGCTCGCTTTATTTCCTCGGATCCGTCATATATTTCCAGAATCGAGTGGTTTCTTGGCCATGTATGATCATAGAACTATTGTGAAAAAATACTTAAGTGTAAGTTTGATACAATTAACATTCTTTCCCTTCCTTTATTTTTTAAATGCACCCCCCAACTAAGATAAATTTGCATGTGCTCCGGTGAGACTTCTTCGTTTAGTTATTTGTGCAAACAAAAAAAACTAAACTTTTATAATTATTTATGTAAATAAACAAGAATTGTCATGTAGCTATCATATAATCACTGTGTCTATACATTCCTTAGTTGTAGATAATTATTTACCCAGAACCTGACGTCTTACAGCTAGGCCCTACAGGTGTCATTGACGACATCTTCTCACCAGACTACAGGCGCCTGTGGTACAAACTTGCTATGAGTTGCTTCATTTCCTATCTCCAGTTGTGAGCGCGGCACTTTTAGTCCATTTGATGTGCGTCTTGGATGGATATAGAGGCGAGAGTGAATTATTTGGTTTCATGACGTTCTTTGAATTCATTGTAGCGGTGCTACATTTTTGTACTGTAGCTGGCAGCGTCGTTTTGGCCGGCGACGTACGATCGCCGCCAGGCGCATCTGATTGGTCGGCGTCTGCGCAGGCGCGCTTTGCAACGGCACACGGACGATCCGCCAGCGGCGCGGGCAGTCAGTCGGGTTGACAGGCTTGCAGGCCATCGCGCGCATTATGCGCCGACGACTTTAAATTGTACCTGACTATTTATATCTTTTACACTGTTATTTCTATTCTACAAATGTTATTAGTTTTTTAAGTTTACAAGTTATTGAAATGTTCCCCTGTTAGGACACATATAAATACTTAAATTGCCGCGTGAGGAATAAAATGATCCAGAGCATCAGAGAAGACTTCTTTATTTTGCTTCCATCAACCCTGGACCACCTGAACCTCTCCGGCATATCATAATAAATTTAACACAACTTTCTTTTTGTAAATTTTGGCGCGCGACTAGTAATGAAACCTTCCCTCTCTCCCTACTTAATTACTAGGATGTTTTCAGGATATAATCGAGGAACACAAGGCGACCTTGAATCCCGCAACACCGAGAGATGTGATCGATGGTTATCTTATTGACATGAACGGCCAAGAAGATAAACTCACCAGTAGGTTGATAATTTAAAAATCCTGTTTTACCTATTATTGTTTTAATGATAATTGTTATTGTGATTTTGGCGGCTCTTTCATTTGGTCTGAGAAATACTCCTAGTTACCTAACGTTACCTAAACGATCGTGATGACGTATGTTCCCTAAATGGGATGTTAAAAAAAACACATTATCTGAGTCTTATTTGCAATTTTTTAAAATTTTATTACGTAAAAAATACGCATATTAACATGAACTTAAGTGAAAGAAACCATAACATAATGACGCCATGAATATTTTTACAAACATAATTTAAATTATATTTTAGTATAGTATAGTATCAAATATATTTTAGATCAATAGTGAACTAGGTGTGGGTGTGTGATGAAGTGAGGGTGAGTGTGTGAGCATAGTATAAAGAAGGGCTTCAGGGGATTTGAAAACCTTCTTGATCATCTGGTATCAATTTAAATAATTTTGTATTCGCTAAAAAAATTAAGGATTTATACACATTTGCGAGAATCATTTGAAATGGAGTGGACAAAAATAAAGAAGAAATTACTTCCATAAGGGCAAACCTTTAAGAAATTTTAAAATGACAGACTGACAATAAATAGGTACCTGTTTATGTTGATTTTTTTTTTTTGAATGGTATTATTACAAAATAAATAAAAAAATACACTATTTTAACTAAGATTTAGTTTCTTTAAACGGCTATAATCGTCAATTCCAAAACATGGCTAAACGCAAAACTAAGAGCTCTTGTTGAACCCCGTGTTTCTATAGAAAATTTATCTATGTAAGCTCTAAATCCGTAAACCTGATTATTTTATTATTATTTTAATATCGTGTGATAATACGTTTGATTGAATTGCATATATAATATCAACTTTTTTTTTGTAATAAGAAAAGGTTTCATTTTAGAAAAATGTGAAATCTAAAGAATGCTAATCAATCGCGCGGTTCGAAAAGGGGGTTGGAGGTTCATGATTCACACCAAGTTATACCAACCAACGATAATTTGTAAAATGACCGAATGATCACTTATTCCCGTAACCACGTCACAAACTCTAATATAGAGTCTGAGTTAAAAGGAAAACATCGAGATTATTTGATGTTGTGGAACACAATCGAGTATCTTCTGTGACGACTTGATCGAAATCGCAGTAGTTGACTAAACGATTAACTAAGATCTGACGTTTGGCCTCGACGTCGAGAGGCCAGTCCAGTCCAACCCTGGAAGGTTTAGGTCACCAGCAATTATGACCAATCAGATTTGCAATCCAACATCTCCAGGTAGCTTAGTAACCTTTCTACAGATGAAAAATCCAGACTAGGTCGACGATAAGGAGAATAGTAATTCCCATTTCTGAAATTCTAGGTACCCGACCTAGAATTTCAGAAATGTGACTACGTCAATCTCATCAATGTTTATGGGAACTTAGCGCCAATGAATATTCCTCCTACACTATGAAACTTACACACACTTACCATATATTTTTTTGCATATATGCAGGCTAATTCAAAAATCAACTGTTGCTATAAGTACCAGTGATTCTAATTTTTTTTTTTTACAAATTCTACAAAACTCATTATATAAACTTGTAAGATAATATATACTTCTAGCACAGATATAGTATGGTATCAGAGCGTTTATCAACCGACAAACTTTTACAATTCTTAGGAGGAGCTTATGTGCCGACTGGTACAACTTTTCAGTGCCGTGATACGATTCGCACACTTTAAACTTCCATAGAAATTTAATTAGCGGCTGGTTAAAAGGGAGACTTCTGACTATTTCCCACATTTCACGTTACAGAAATCCATTGTGACCTAAATGCATAGATTGCAGTCGCATTGCCGTTTGACGTCATTAAAGACAAACAGTGAGATGCTCGAGACATTCCTGTCTCACGATAAATTTTCTTGACCAAAGTAGGTCCCTGGCAACTTCGATCTTCGGTGAGATCTCATACCATGACCATCAAGTCTTCTACACACCTTCCGTGTGATATCCTTAGTTACATTTTATACTACGTAGTTGTTTAAGTCTTGTAACAGTAACTTTAAATGAATATTCATAGACAATAAACATCATCTAACCAATCTACATCTTTCATCAATTCATCAGCCGTCAACGGGGCGAGCACTTATTACATTACATATCCAATATGTAGCATCGCAACGGTGTTGGTGAGAATATGTGTGACGTTTAGCGTGCTTCACGGGAATAACGCCTATAATAACATCCCGCTGAGCGCGGCCATAGCTAAATATCGCTTGTCAATACCGGCTGCACAAAATGGCGGGCGTGTTGATTTGTCATGATTTTGTCATATCCGATGTAGCTCCCTTACGGCTTCTATGCCATTGACTTGTTCTGTGGTCCGTATCGATATTTTTGTTTAGTAAAATTATGTTGCCTAAAATGTTACATACGTAGCTTACTCTCATGCTTGCATCGTTTCATTTATTTCACAGTAGATAACCTGTTGGCCATTTGCGACGACTTGTTTCTAGCGGGTACAGACACATCTGTGAATTCTTTAGCATTCTTCGTGCTGTATATGGTCAAATATCCTGACGTTCAGAAGAAGATTCAAGAGGAAATCGACACCATTATAGGCCGAGAGCGAATGCCGATTTTGGCAGATAGGCTGAAGTATGTACTTATTATTAGTTATTAATACTTAAACAAAATATTTGACTGAATTCATGAACCTAGAAATGTTTTTCGTACTCCTTCACTCGAGCGAGCCACGCATTTTTGAATGCAAACTAGTAAAGACGGGCGGTTTCATCCACTGCGTACTGGGCTTTATTTTAACCAGCATGCATTAAACTCAAGTGATGCAACTATTTGTGCGTTTCAGTATTAATTTTCCTTTTAACATTCTGGGTATATAATTTGTTCTGGGAAAAATTTCAATCTGTAAAATTATTAAAAATAATTCGAATTTTCCAAATGTCAATATACTGTCCGACTTTCAAAGGTTTTGCTAAGGTTAAGGTTTGTAAGGTTATGGCGTATATCATCTAAATACTGTATTTAAGAAATATATTTTACAATTTTATCATATCTTAACGATTTGCGTGTAATCTTACTCTCCTTTTTGTTTTTATATCTGTATTTGTTGAATGTAAGTTATTCTTGTAAATAAAGTGGTAATTAAATTCTCACCATTCTCATTCATATATATTATATCGTTAGATTTTGTTCGTTTATTATTATTATTATTACCGTAAATACGGTATTTAAGAACCACATTTTACAATTTGACTACGCATATTTGGTAAAATATTTCAATATAGTGTTTGTTTGTCAAAAAGGCCTCTATTGCGTGCACAAGACGATTTCTAACTTTATGACTGTCACTATGACCATCTGACTGTGTTTATTAAGGTCCAATTTTTTATCTGCATAATATTTGGTGACCAGTGGCGCAGTAGTTTTTTGTTTCCATTAGGATATGTCTAAGGTCTGGAGTGTCATTTTTGGTCGTTATCAACTTACTCCCGTCCGTGATTTACGAGTACACATACATAATCTATGCCTTAGTGTGGGTTATCTGTGACTTGTGTCTGTGCATTTTGGCTGTTGATCTAACCATAAAATTTTGGCGTTGAGCTTAGGTTTCAAATGTTTCAAACTAAACTAAGATTTTATTAAAAATACATTTATGAATACCAAAATAGCATTTATGGCTTTTGAAATTTAAAACTCTCGTAATACTGATGCAACGCGAACTTTAAGACAGATGCATTATAGATGTTTTATAAATCTACATTGAAAATAAATCACATATTAATAGTTATTATCTATGGTTAATAGAATAAATTCAAATGTATATTTTATGGTACAGTGACTCTATCTCAAGCACTTTGGAATTTGTCGTGAATCTTGTCTGCATAATCTTTGTCATTCTACACATTTAGGGTCTACATTTCGGATGCTCAGGATTCAAATTGATTTTGTTAGTTTAATGTAGAAAATTAAAAAAAAACTTTTGTTAAATAAAATACAGGCCTTCACGGAAAAAATATTATATTATACCAATTTCAGATGTGCCTATGTTTTTTAAGCCTTTAAGTTGCACAATTTTTGGTAAATGACTACTACTTTTTTTTGAGAATGCATTTTTTGGGAGGATCATTTTAATAACTTTGCAGGTATAAAACAGAAAATATATAAAACTGAAATGTATTATAATAATTTGAGCAGATTAAAGTACCCCTTTCACGTCAATGCTCGTCAATATTTCGTTTGTTTCCATTCAGAATGCCATACACGGAAGCGGCCATATTGGAAACAATGCGACACTCGCCAGTTACTCCGTTGCTAGTGCCTCACCGGGCAATGATGGACACCCAACTAAATAACTACACCATTGAAAAGGTGCCATATTTCTTATCATGTAACCATGTAACCCACATGCATTTTGCAATACTTTAGCATAAAATACCACTGAAAGGTATCTATGAACGTACAGGATATTTTTCTTTACTTTAACCTCTATTTGGGTATACTTCAATTTACACAGTCTTTATGTCATTACCTGTATTGCGTCAGCGTACAGTTTCTGTTGGGTAGGAACACTAAATAAATTTATTCGTTAATTAATTTTAATATACCAAAGTTTCAGAAAGAAAGTTACACTTTGATGAGTCGAATGGACAATCAAAATTAACGAAACTGATTGAAATTGTCTCAGTATCGTATTCTAAGCCAACTGGATTAATTTCATGCCGAGCATCAGACGATACACCTAGTTTTAATCTTATTTTATATTTATTATCATCTTTGTGGTTGCTTATTTAATTTATGCTCATCAGGGAACCACGGTAATTATAGCCGCATATAATCTTCACGTGGACTCGCTGCGGAAGGACCCATTCGAGTTCAGGCCGGAACGCTTAATCGGAGACGACGGCAAACTCATTCAGGATGAAAACCTCATACCGTTCGGAACAGGTATTTATAATCGAGCACCTGGTTGCCTACTAAATTCGTGCATATTTGTCTCAAACTCACTACATTTCTATTATTTTATTTTTTTTTTTATATTTTCTTATTGAAAAGACTTTTTCTGTAATACTATCGAGCTGTCATTTTTTTAAGAGCATAAATCTACGCACAAAAATTCAACTATCACATTTGTACTTATCAAATTGAAAAAATGTAACAGACGGACAGACGGCCAAAACACGGGGATAATAGCTTGTTATAGTATGTATAGAAGCTAAAATGACAAGACATGTTTGTTCGCATGATTGTCTGAGTGTTTAGTTAATGTGTTCGAGTTATTGTCGTTGAGATGGGTTTGTAACGGAACCCCAGCGCGTGGGGGTTCCGTGGGATAAAGGTTATAACTTGAGAACTTGTTAAAGCGTTTATTACTGATCCACTGATTACATATTATTTTGTCCAATATACAATGTAGTGTCTGACTCCATAATGTATGGACGCGAACCGGCGTGACGACAGGCAGACGAGTAGGTATCGACAGCGCGAGACTCTGATGGAATAGGCATCGTACTAGCGGACGACATCCGCTTTTATAGTTTGCGTCGGAGGGGAAACCCTCTACCTCAGCCGTGGTGCATTCGGTGCGTTCGTACCTTGACAATAAAAAAAACAAATAAAATAAAGATAAATACATTTTATCTCATTGTATATGGGCCTGCAGATGGAAATAAGAATGCTCTATTTTATTTTTTTTTCGGTACGTTTGTGTTATAAGGAACTAATTAAGGATTAATTAACAATATTATGTTCTTAGCTACTTTTTAAAGCACATTTTTTTTAAGTTGTTACATTTTGCAGGCAAAAGAAGGTGCATCGGCGAAGCGCTCGCGAGGGCAACCATGTTCCTGTTCGTCGTCTTCCTGCTCCAGCAGTTCGACATGAAGAGGCCACCAAACGCACCTCCTCCCGTATTGAAGAGCATCGATGGAATCACCCAAGGCCCTTTACCATACAATACTATGTTTTCGTTGCGAGCACAGACTGACCAACGAAATTGATCCGCGCACTGAGGATATTACAATGAATATGTTTGTTAGACGAGGCTAGTAACTGCGATGGCCTGTACCACCAACACAGTTACCAGCATCTTGTATAGATGCAATAATATATTTCCAGTATGAAGTGCAACTAATTAACCATTATAATACGAATAAAATATCTAATATAATCCTTTAAGCTGACATATTATTTCATCCTTCTATTATTACTATTACTATTTTTTCCTAATTGTACCTGGTAACGCCGCTTCTCAACTTGTCTGAGCTGGTCCTCAGTAAACGAGAACGCTAAGCGTCGTGCGGGGTTGCCATTATGAGCGTGTAATTTGCGAACTTGAAGGACCACCTGGGATAACCCAGGAGCGGACGTTCGACTACGGGAAGAGATGGATGTCGGTACTTACTTTGACGATCCAATCCTCCGTGGCAGCTTGCAACGTCGGTTTCGTCTTGGCTGGCACGGCACTTCACTTCACCGAATCTCACTGGATGATGCGTTAATATATGGTTTTGTAAGAGTTTGTTGATGGCACATATAAAGCGCGCGGCGAGCGTACGATCTCTTGCGAGAGTCTCGGATACAACTGACCGTACCCGCAGTTTTTTCAAACAAAAACTGCTTCGGTGCGGTGCGTTTCGGTACCGACAAAGGTATTAGGACAGCAGGAGAATAGAGGAGGTGTAGTACACAAATACACTTGTATGCTCTTCGCTGGCGCGAACAGTACCCATTCCATAAAAGAGTCTATTAACAATGATGACATGAAACTATTCTTGTACATGAACGCACTGCCAGCTAAGACAATGGGTGAACATATATTTTTTTTATTGAATCCAAAATAATACATGTGAAATACCATAAAACGATGAATATATTTAGTTATTAACTATACAAATCTATCTAAAACTATCTCATACAAAGCAAAATTTGATGTGAATTTAACCCCCCACTAGACAAAATCTGTTCTGTGGGTCTAATTTGTACATAACTATGGAAAGTAATTATGAATAATTAACATAATAAATCATATTTCATCTTAACAATTGAAAATCTAAATATAAATCTATACTGTTTGAAGATCAGAACGTGGCTAATCTAATAATGAAGCAAAAACAAGGGTGTCCTGGAGGAATATCAAAATACCCCCAGAAGTGGAGGTCAAGCATAAATGAGATGTGCATCATTCACCCACTCACCTCCGTAGGTTTCCTGGAGGAACACCCGTTCCTCTGAGTAACTCCAATTTCCCGACCCATGACACCACGAATTCAGCAGGATAACGGCTTTTTGAGCTTTCATCACACATTCCAGCCTATTTGACCGGACGA
Organism: Neomicropteryx cornuta; assembly: GCA_020383195.1. NCBI lineage: Eukaryota > Metazoa > Arthropoda > Insecta > Lepidoptera > Micropterigidae > Neomicropteryx > Neomicropteryx cornuta. Next base: position 10,336,397 of record JAHKQU010000005.1, on the reverse strand, counting down.
AATTATTAACTGAATGCAAGGTAAACTCATCTTAGCATTTTAGTGTTGAAGATGTTTCTTGAACTTTTTCATATTGAATGTACCATTTGAATGTTGGTCTATATAAATGCCTGAGTATTCGATTATACAATTTTTTTTCCATAGGTTTGCAAACGCAACGTGATTCGTTAGAGCAGTCATGTTAGATGAGAAGATTATTAGGGGAAGGTTGCTGAGGTGGGCCAATGGTGAATATCACATATTTTGAAATAAATGCCATTTTATTAAATAAAAGCCTAACATCCCTAATACAAATGCTGATGAATACGTATCGGAAAAAAAAATTGGATAATATCCATACTTATGGAGATAGAGGTAGCTTAGAAACCTTCTCTGAGTAACCTCCAGGATAGTACAGTAAGTAATTTCATGAGGACTCCAGATAATGGAACTATACTCTAATATACTCCTCACGAACGTGCAGTATAAAAGCGAGATTAACTTCGGCTTACTCAAAGATCGACTGGTTCGAATCCCAACATTTTATTGGCACGCGCAGCTATGCAAATGAGATGTTAGACGCGAGTCAAACAAAACCCCCCAGGTCGCGAATTGCGTAGCATCTACGAATAATCTCATTGCCCAGAGAGCACTCAAAACTTACTTCTTCGTGCAAGGATCATGAGAAGGATACTGCTACACATTTAGAGGCATTACATTTCAATTTATTGTCTGCAGCCTACTCTAAGAGACAAATAGTTTAAAGTTATTCTTAGATATTTTTTATTAAATAATTTCAATGAGGCCTTAGTAATTGGTGACCTAAACCTACCTTACATACGATGTACAAATGCTTTCAATAACCCTACTGATGATATATCTAAAATAGCGCTTATAAATAAATAAATCCAAAAATAAAATGACAAACGCTTAGTACTCTCTGACACAACTTGCGAATTCTCGTCGGCAGATCCCTTCCTAACATTTTATCCTCAATCGCATCCCAATTATCGTAATTACATTAAAATATATTTTTAAAAAGTATTTTATAGATGTCATTATTTATATTACTATAGGGCAGGCTGACTTTGTGGAAATTAAAAAATCTTTGTTGGAAACTTTACCATTTTGTTAATATTTATACTTTTATTATAACCAAAATCGTATGCCGAATTCGTATATTTTACGAGGAAAATATATATTACTATTAACATTATAGCATATATTTCATTAGAATTTAATGTAAGATTATTATTTATTTTCAACGCCGCGCTGGATTATAAGTTTTTTTTACTTTTGGTTTTTTGTTTTTTATCTAATCTTATTATATCGTGTAGCTTAACTTAATTGGATATAAGAGTCGCAGCGCATCATCGTCAAACATAATATAATCAAACGCACAGTCAGAGCGTTCTGTCAAAGTAAACACGTAACATTTGTTATAATTCTCAAATGCTGCAATTGCTAACATTTGTTATTGTTTTTTTATTTTTATTGTGGTCATGGAAGTACACACAACGGCCGAAGAATTTTCCACCAGGTAAGAAGTGCGATTCGAGAAAATTCTGACTCGTTTCTCTCTTTCTCTTCTTTCTACCCTATCCAATAAAAATGTCAAGTCAAAAAATGAAAATAAAATTTTATAATTTCACAATTTCAGCCAAAATAAGTGATTTTACTTTTGCTACTATAAAATTTAAAAGACTATATATTAATATTTATTTATTATTTCACTAGAAGGTGGTAATACCTAAAAACATTTTTTTAATTTCATAGTTAAAATATTGTTGGTAATTCATAGCGGGCCAAAGGGTATAAGCGAACCCGTTAGTTTCCAAGCCCGTGCTACAGATGTGCTTTTGCACTGAGAAAACCTATTTTGCATCACCAGCGCGTATACTAAATTGCAGTAATGTTGGCGCATTACCCATTAGGATAGACATATGTCTAATATTTTCAATATGCAGTTTAATTTTATTTTTATTTATCTTTATTAGAAAAACTAACAGTTTTACATACTACGTTAAATAGATCCGTTTATTGGCATCAACGAAACCAAAAGATGCGGTCGTTGTGTTTTTGAGAGGGTCGGCTGCAATGAGTTCCTTCTTTTTGGGCAGCCACGTGACATATTATTCTCCATATTACCATAAGTTTATCTCCTTTTATGTTCTTTTTCTTTTTTCTCTATTCTCTTAACCTCATTTATTTATAAATTTATAAAATATACAGTATATGTTTTTGTGAATGTAAAAAAAATTTAGGAACCCTACAATTCTGACCTCCGTATACTTCGCATTTAGGCACATTTGTAATGGAAACAGACAGTCCATCTTAGGACAAGTTTTTATCCCCTAGTTAAATAGACACGGTGAAGATTCTGACATGCCTCTAAATGCTATTTATTTTTTATTATATAATTATATAATTTTATATTGTGCTTATATTCTGCAATAATAATAAATAAATAAATAAATTTGACGTATAGTGATAGGACTCAGATTCCAAGCCGCCAGTCTTGCCAGAACAGTATTTGAACTGTGGAACTCAGAGTTGGTCGCTTTGGTCGTTTTTAACTTTCGCAGACTTTTCATAATGCAAATCAAAGGCACTCTGCTTTATTCATTGGAGTCATCGCAATCCGTCTGATCTTCATCTTGAAGATCGTCATCTTGAAGAGAGAGACGATCTCACACGTTATTAAAAATATTTAATTCATAAATAGAGAAAATAATTGGAAGGATGACTTAATTATTAAAGAAAAAAATGTTTTAGGCACGAAACCTCCAGCGTGTAAACTCCGCTTACACTTGACTGTTCTTTTACAATGACCTCAAAAGACGATAATACTACTTGTTCACTAACATAATTTATATTTTTTTAATTGTCAGGTCCACCATCTTGGCCGATTTTCGGGAATTTGCTGCAACTTTTTTGGCGCGGTCGAGGCGGTAAAAACAAACACCTGCTCTTCAGAGAACTGGCCGATGAATATGGGGACGTGATCGGTCTGAAGATGATGAATGAAAATGTGATCATTGTATCGGGAGCGGAAAATATAAAGGAAGTTACTACAAGGAACGAGTTTAGCGGTCGCCCCCAATCTTTCACATTTCTATATCATAATTATGGAAGAGGTTTAGGTGAGTAGACGCTTACATAAATGAAAAAAAAAACATTTTTGGTAAATACCCAAAGAGAGATTCGTCAGATGTGATGTGATGGACGATGGTGCCGAAAGACATGTTTTATATACGATAATAAAGCGGGTCTCTCGACTCCAAATAATACTAATTTATGTTTGTTCCAACAATGGCTTGCCCCTTAAGATTTTTCCTTTACTAATAGACAATGAAAGTCTGTGAAGCAAATTATAGTTTAATGTTTGTACACTATCAATGTTGTGCACCACACGATTTTTTTCCGCAAAAGGTTTGCGCAATAAGCATTGAAACACCAAACGCAAGATATGCGAAGATAAGAACCCACCGCTGGTTTTACAAATAATCATCAGGTTTGAATTTATTTCCTTTCCACGATGACTAATAAAATGAAACGAATAAGCACACGTTGGCCATTTAGTGACAAAACTTACGAAAAAAAAGTGTTAATTTAAAAAAAAAAAAAAAGACTGATATTTATGTTATGAATAAATCTATGAGCGCGTATAAACCAGGTTAACCCGGGTAAAACGCATATTAAGCGAGCCACTTGGGTTAAAGCCCGAACTCATCAATATTTTCGACTGTACCCGGGTAAACTTACCCAAGACAAAATTGGTTTTTTTTTTCTTAAATAGAAATGTATAAGTAATTTAGGTTTATTATTTTCAAAATCATATTAGCTCTTGAAACTCCAGCCAAAAACAATACGGCAATTGTCAGCAGCAAACCCTTCTTGCGCTACTCCAAAATATAAACGTGTTATTTTTTTTTTTGTAGATACTACGAAATGGCACGATTTGACAGTAAAACAATGCGTCTCTAGTTTAGAATATTTCAGGCGTAGCACCACTGCACAAGCTTTATATTTTCAGACAGTTACATAATATGGCCAATCTTAGAAGCTACATCAATTCTCTTTCAGGTGTTGCGTTCAACGAAGGAGAGTCCTGGTCAATTCAAAGAAAAACCATGGTAAAGAATCTCCGTGCTTTTGGTCTTGGTAAAAATTCAATGGAAACTAATATTTCGAATCAAATTCTACATCTAATAAGCTCCATTAAACTACAAGGAACTTCGACGGCAGTGCAAACAAATGATATATTCGTAATACCAGTAATTAACATCCTGTGGGATATTGTAGCAGCGACTAGGTGAATACCTTACAAATATTTATATTTAAAACTTGTAGGTTAAATGCATGTCTTGTAACCAATAACTAGAAGAGCCAAATGGATGAAGGGTAAAAACCTACGAAATCATTGTTTGAGATTATCACATTCAAGTTTCATAAGTTAAATTTTAGTTTATCTTACTTTAGAGTGGTTTTTTGCTAATATATTGACTTACGCACCTTTCTGGTAGCAAATTAATATATTTAAAGTTTAAATTTGAAAATGTGGGTCGAAGAATGAAAGGGAAAAAGAAATTCTCTAACGGCCCTTCAGTAAGGTTGCAGGCCATGGTCAAATAAAGTGAAATAGATTGGTAGTCGTATTGTTTATTAACTTTGTACATAGAATTCACTTAATAAATTTGTAACATATGAATAAACAATAATTCCATAACTTGATACATAAATGAATAACTCTGAAATACAGAATGAATACAATTGAGTGAAGACGTAAAAGAAAGTGCATCCTACCGGTAGTCAGGTGTTGAAGATAGATTCCCTCCTCCTGAAGCGGCGGCTGAAGATAGATTTCCTCCTCCTGAAAAGTTGCTATCTGACTGCTCGGGTGGAATTTGAATCGACGTCTTAGCGGATTACTTTTAAAGACCGACAAACAATCGGTATGTTTGTACTTGTTATGGGGAATTATTTAATCACAAACAACAATAATTCGTTAGTAAACGAGTGTAGAAAATAGTCGTAGACTGTACATACGAGATTTCAATGTTAATTAAAATACTATGTAAAAAATAGCCACACCTACCCCCATATGACCCCCCCCCTCCCCCACCTCTCAAAACAATAATTTAGATCAGCCACTATTGTCTTAGAGTAAACCACATAGTTTGCTATGCCCTAATTCATAAATAAGTAAAAATATTTTATTTGGGTTGTAAGTTACACAGTGGATGGAGTCTACTCGTGCTACATGGCTTGAAAGTTACATCTAAATTGGTCAGGGATTCTCAATTTTATAATTTTTAACCATATCATAAAACTAGCTAAGTTCTTTATAAAATAAAAAACTTATAGGCAGAGGATTTCTTGCAAAAAAACTGAAATATCTATATTACTTCAACAGATATGCAGCGGATGACAAAAAAATCCTTAAGTTCCTTGACGTGTCCAAGAAGATGATTCAAGCGCTGGGCACAGGCGATACGTTGCTCGGCTTGTTTCCCTGGATTCGTCATATATTCCCAGAATCGAGTGGTTTCTTGGCCATGTATAATCATAGAACTTTGGTGAAAAAATACTTAAGTGTAAGTTTGATACAATTAACTTTCTTTTTGTTGCTTTATTTTTAATCGCGATATAACCTAGATCAAAATAATGGTGCACCACTCAACTAAGATAAATTTGATGGCCGACTAAAGATGGCCGACTATAGATGGCCGACTAAAGATGGCCGACTAAAGATGGCCGACTAAAGATGACCGACTAAAGATGACCGACTAAAGATGACCGACTAAAGATGGCCGACTAAATATGGCCGACTAAAGATGGCCGACTAAAGATGGCCGACTAAAGATGACCGACTAAAGATGGCCGACTAAATATATCCGACTAGTCGGCAATGCCGATCATTCGTCCTTGTCAAACTTCGGCCGCGTACTAACTTTAAATTGTTTATTTGATTATACTGACGCTTGAATTGCATCCCGTTTTCCTGCATTAATAGATGAAATAAATTACGAATCAAAAAATAATAAAATTAACAAAACTTCTCATCCATTTGGCGTCCAACGTCAATGTTTGATATGTTTTACCGACGATTCTACCATCTTAGACCGGACAGTTTTGTCTGCTGGTGCTCCCACATTTGCTACAAAGCCCCATTTGTGCACTGTGCTGAAATGCTCTCACGCGGACCAGCTCGTTGTGATGCTATGCTGTGTATGTTTTCAGGATATAATCGACGAACACAAGGCGACCTTGAATCCTGCATCACCGAGAGATGTGATCGACGGTTATCTTATTGAGATGAACGGTCAAGAAGAAAATCTCACCAGTAGGTTGATAATTTAAAAAAAATGTTTTACCTATTAATGTTTTAAATCATAATTGCAACTGGGATTTTGGTGGTTCTTTCACCTGGCCTGAGAAATACTACTAGTTACCTAAAGTTACCTAAATAATACCCAATATAGATTATTATAGATTATATATATATATAAATCCTGCATCACTTTTGGCGACCTTCATTCGGGCATCATTTTGGCAGCCACGACTTCTAAGCATTTTAGATACGATACCTCAAATCTACGTATTGAGTGAGCAGTGTATCCAATAACTGACATCGCAACGGTGTTGGTGAGAATATGTGTAACGTTTAGCGTGTGTATAATAACGCGACACTTGTCAATACGGGCTGCACAAAATGACGGACTTTTGTCATGATTTTGTTATATCCGATGTAGCTCTCTTAGAGCGCTTCTATGCCATTATCTTATTTTGTGATCCGTATTGATGTTTGTTTAGTAAAATTGTGTTGCTTAAAATGTTACATATGTGGCCTACTCTCATGCTTGCATCGTTTCATTTATTTCACAGGAGATAACCTGTTGGCCATATGCGACGACTTGTTTCTAGCGGGTTCAGACTCAACTGTAAATTCTTTAGCATTCATCGTGCTGTATATGGTCTCATATCCTGAGGTTCAGAAGAAGATTCAAGAGGAAATCGACACCGTTATAGGCCGAGAGCGAATGCCGATTTTGGCAGATAGGCTGGAGTATGTACTTATTATTAGTTATTAATACTTAAACAAAATATTTTTTCTGAATTCATGAACCTAGAAATCTTTTTCGTACTCCTTCACTCGAGCGAGCCACGCATTTTTGAATGCAAACCAGTAAAAACGGGCGGTTTCATCCACTGCGTGCTGGGCTTTATTTTAACCAGCATGCATTAAACTTAAGTGATTCTTTTAAACATAATATAATTGATAATTTATTTGAATTGACTTGATAAATTATTTGAAAAAAAAACCATTTAAAAATATTTAAAAAATCATTCGAAATTTCTAATTCTTAGGCTTTTATATTTTGTTTGATCACGGCATACGACTCTAATAATGTTTAAAATCATTTTAAATATTGTACATATTTATTTATTTAAACATCTATTTTGGGAGGATGAAGTTTGGGAGGGTGAACTTTATGTACTCTTTGTAATATATAAAAATATATAGAGAGAGACCATACTCAATAGCATAAAAAAACACTTTTTACTATTTTGGCTAGAGATATGATGGTTTCGGTTACACACTATGCTTACATAGTTTTATGCTCAAAAGAACAAAAAAAAAGATTTTTTGTATTCAGTCATAATTTCCATTTATTAAGTAGGTTAGGTTATTTAGATAAGTCTTATAGTTACCATATACACAAGAAATGAACAATCGATAGTAGTATTATCTATGTATTAAAATCTCTTATGTAATAATTAGGATACTCATATAATTAAGAGTACATTTATAACATATTTTCAGAATAATGTTAAAGACATGTAATACATCCTCCGGTTAACTACAGCATTCCAAACCAGATCAAGTCGCACTGACTCCATTTTTTTTGTTTGGTTCCAAGATACCGAAAAAGTGCCCGTAGCGATAGTATCTTGGATTGCCTTGATTGCATCCACAAAAATTGCCTGTAGCTCTTTGGATTCAAAACTACTACAATTGTACAAAGCCACCAAGCTAGATCAATCTACAATTTTACTACAAATACTACGTATCAAATTATAGTAAGAAATATGCAATGGATAATCTTATGATTAATAAATTATAACATAATTATTTTCATACCTTAACATTACGATTTGTAATCAGAATAAACTTATTTCCTTATTCGGAATACTTAATTTAACTCTCACACATATATTATAAATTGGACATTTATTATAGGCTTTTCTTGGTTGACGTACATATGATTCACTACTGTTCATGCCTATATACACAAGTATATAGGCATGTGGCGTGTGTCTTGATAAAATAGGTACGCGTACGAAGTCTTCGGAAGAATGCCGATCTTGACCCGATGGTGTAGTCCAGTTTCTTCTAATGGGAAAGAACTTTGGTAGGTAGGATCCAGGATTTTCGACGAGCTTCCAGGCTGTGTGCTTCCAGGCCAAACGATCTCATGTCGTCGCCGTCTCTTTAGGATGATGGTAGTATATGGGTTTCCGATTTATTTCGCCAGGTTGAAATAAAGAATTGGAGTTTTACGTCCTCAAATATTATAGTAGTTTTTTTTGTTCGCTACTGTTGCGTATTATTTAATTGCTTTATTTATCGTTTTTTTTTTATCAAATAAAAAGTCTTTGCATGGGCACGATAAATGATATTAACGTCTTGTTATTTTGGCAATATTCGCTCAATATATTTTTGTTAATTAGGTTTTACTATTTCCCTGTTTAATAATTATTCACTGTCGAATCACTCGAATACGACCGAATAAACACTCTTGTCAAACGACAAAAAAACTTCTCAAAAACTCTTCTCAAAAAACTTATTCTCAAAAAAAAACTTTTTGACTTGTTACAACAAAGAAAAATGGATATATATGCCGAGTCAGGTGTTTAGCAACCATCTCAATTTAAATCCCGTGGCAAACTGAAATTATATTCATTTAAAAAAAAACAATTCTCTCGTCGCCGGTCGAGCGAAGCTCTGTTCTGGGAATTCTATCTATAGAACGGGAATTCTATTTATTCTATTTGTTCTGGGAATTATATTTATAGAACCTTACTCTAGTCTATTATAAAATATGTCCATGCGAGTGAAAGGATACGGTGATGTTGGATATCTATTTGTCTCTTTCGGACGATCCTTGAAAGTAACCTCTCCCATTCGGCTGTTATATTATGGAGTAACCTAAATATTGTAATCACTATCGTTATACCATAAAAGACTGATTATTTTTTATATAATTATTGATATTAAATATTCATAACAGTTAGAACGTTTTCTAACCTGTTATATCTTGCAGGTAAAAAAATATACGAGTATAAAACTGTAATGTATTATAATAATTTGAGCAGATATAAGTACCCCTTTCACGTCAATGCTCGTCAATATTTCGTTTGTTTCCATTCAGAATGCCGTACACGGAAGCGGCCATATTGGAAACAATGCGACACTCGCCAGTTACTCCGTTGCTAGTGCCTCACCGGGCAACGATGGACACGCAACTAAATAACTACACCATTGAAAAGGTGCCATATTTCTTATCATCCGTGCCAGGCGTTACATGTAACCCACATGCATTTTGCAATACTTTTATAGCATAAAATACGGTTTAAAGGTACCTAATGCAATTATTTTTAAAAAGAATAGGTCTCTGGCTGACTAAGAACGTACCTATAAAGGATGTATTTCAATTAGGTACTACTGTCCTAAAAAAAACTCTAATTTTTACTCAATTCCGGAAACAGTTTGAACATTGCGCTAAAGCGACCACTCAGCCTATCCACGACGGACCGTTCAACTGAATTGAACTGACCTACACGGTCGTGGTTTGTTTTTGTCTGGGACAGATCAATAGGCTCGTTTGAAGGCGATATTTGTTTATGTTGTTCGTCGTTCCCTTCATTTTAAATGTTGTCTCTGTCTTTTGGCTAATCGGCCTAACCTAGTACTTTAATTTGTACTGTCTTTATGTCATTGCCTGTACAGCGTACAATTTCTGTTGAGTAGCAACAATAAATTCATTTATTCGTTAATTAATTTTGATATGCTAAAGCTTTACGTAGGATATCATGTCTTCCGAAACTGTTTTACTAAGAAAACCTCTCGGAAAATGAAAAAAAAAAACAAGTGATCCTAGTGCAACAGAATATTAATGGCAAGCGATGCCAAAGATCCACCTGAACAGTAGGTTTCATTCTGGCCGCAACTGTTGTGATGAAGCGCTACCACTAGTGAGTCTCATTGAAGCAATCCTCCCGAATCTCCATTTTTCGAGTATTTATTGCAAGGAGGAGCATCCGATATCGAACCTTAAACAATGGTCTCCCACAGGGTTCAGTACTGGCTCCTTTGCTTTTTAATCTCTATATAAGTGATTTTCCTAACACAATATCCCGACAATTCAACTATGCCGATAACTCTGCCTTAGCTGTTTAGCATAGGAACTTTAAAACTTCACCTTAACGGTTTAGGACTGACGCGACCTATCAGTCCTAAAAGCCTATTTAAAAAAATGGCGTTTGTGCCCTAACCCAGCAAAGACTGAAGTCACCAACTTCTATTTGAATACCCGGGAACTACACGGAAGCTGGATATTACATTTGGTGGAATTCGGATAAAGAATTATCCAACGCTAAAATACCCAGGTGTAACGTTGGACCATTCTTTAACTTTTAAGTTCATTTTAAGAAGACAGCCCAAAAGCTTAAATCCCAGAATAACATAATTCAAAAGCTCGCTGGAGGTACTTGGAGTGCAAATACACATACTCTCCGCACACTTGCACCGGTTTACTCGACTGCTGTGTACTGCTGGCCTCTATGGCTCAATAGTGCGCTCACATGGCCGAGTCGATGAGGGTTATAATGGGCACCATAAAGTCTACACCAACTGCGCGGTTGCCTGATCTTACCAACATAACCCCTCCGAAAATAACCTACAACTGAAATGGGACAAATGTCAAGCAAGTGGAGCGAAATTGATATTGAATTGATTGACCTTGGTAATTTGCCTAGCCGCCCACTGCGATCACGACACCCCATATGGAGGGATCCTTTGCCACAGAACGGTGCAAGTACAAGAAAAATATGGAAAACTGAGTGGAAGAGTACCAATGTACGCCACAAGTTCCTCGTGGATAACCCAATAAAAAAACTGCCAGGCTTCCATCTGCCCAGAAATACTGGGAATAGGCTAAGGGCGAACTGGAGAAATGCTTTACAAATGTGGTGTCACACCTTCCCCATCATGTGATTGCGGTCCCCAGTTCAATCAGCCGAACACATTGTGAACGAATGCCCGCATCGATGTCTCACTAAAGGGCTGAAAGGACTGCACAATTTAACCCCTGATGCTCTAAAATGGTTGCACGAGCTTAACCTAGACATCTAACCGATGAAATGTCTCAAATTAATACTTATACTTTATTAAGTATTTTAAATTGATTTAGAATTGTGGTTGCTTATTTAATTCATGTACCAATTTACGCTCACCAGGGAACCACGGTACTTATAGCCGCATATAATCTTAGCATGGACTCGCTGCGGAAGGACCCATTCGAGTACAGGCCGGAATGCTACATCGGAGACGACGGCAAACTCATTCAGGATGAAAACCTCATACCGTTCGGAACAGGTATTTATAATTAAGCACCGGGTTGCCAACAAAATGTGTGTGCATATTACGCTCAAACTAACTACATTTCTATTATTTTTAATGGTTTTTTTTTTAATATAATGTTTTCATTGAACCGACTATTGCTCTAACACTATCAAACTGTCAAAAGTACTTGACTTAAATGTTATATACATCTATATTTTCCGATCAGCCTTCGATGTGCTCTAAAAATGTGCTATGGTTGTTTTTCGAGAGCATCAATCTACACACAAAAATTCAACTCACATTCGCATTTGTACCTACTTTTCGAATTGAAAGAAGTAACAGACAAACAAACGAAACGACAAACGGCCAAAGGTCGGGTATATTAGGTTCTTAAACATGTATAGAAGCAGTCCATGTACACGAATAGTATGTATGGAAGCTAAAACGATATGAACATTTTCGTCTAAAATCGAGGGTTACAAAAACGTACTAAATCGGGTTAAGCCGAGCATTACTTAGAAAAAAAACGAAAAATTGAGCACTCAATTTACTCCAAATTTATTTTTACTCCAAATTTAATTATACTTCCAAATTTATTTAAATTTACTCCAATTGCATTTTTAAAGAAAAACATATTTTTTATTTTTCTTTCATTTCATTTATTCATTAATATAATTCTGTATTGTTATATTTAAAATAAATATATTTAAATGTTGTCAATAATTGTTGTAAATAATTGTTGTCATTAAATAAATAAAAAATAACAATAAAAACAATTTAACTAATTGTATTTGGGCAATTTTTTCTTGATACGTTTTATATTTAATATTATGCGAGTGGAATGTAATTTATAATTACGTCCATTCTTGAGACCTGTGTGATACGAGATTAAATTTTCGTATACTTATAGCTATTACATTAAAATACAAATATTCATTTATTTATATTTTATATTTAATACATATGTATTAAGTAATATGTAGAAAATGTTATATTATATGATCCAATTTTTAATATTTTTTTTTCATTAATAATTTTATATATTTGAAATGAAACCTAATGTATTATCTTTTTTCTGTTCCTCATTGGTATTATTTTTTTTCCTAGCATTCTAAATAATGTTAAAAATTTTGAAAAACCGAAATCAAATGTAATATTTTTTTTTGTATAATTAACTTAAGTTTATATCAAATTCACATGCACGTTTTGTAAACATGAAATTGGAGAGTATCGATTGCCGGCAACCTGTGTAAGAAATATTTGAAAATAATTGCCATTACTCTTTGTATATTTACTTAATAAAATGGTAGTGAAACGCTTGAGTTCAGTAAGAAGATTTATTATAGACGAATAAATTAATATGGCGGCTGTGATTGTGACCCCGCGCATCGCTACGAAGTGTGCGAGGGTTACATGAGAGCGCTCCTGTAACCCTCGCACACTCCGTAGGGAAACAGATAAACAGACATAAATATAACCAGGGATATGCGTCAGTCATAATACTTAAAAGTATTATGTTCTTAGCTACTTTTTAAAGCACATTTTTTTTTTAATGTTACGTTTTGCAGGCAAAAGAAGGTGCATCGGCGAAGCGCTCGCAAGGGCAACCATGTTTCTGTTCGTCGTGTTTCTGCTCCAGCAGTTCGACATGAAGAAGCCAGAAAATGCACCTCCTCCCGTATTGAAGGGCGCTGATGGGCTCACCCAATACCCTTTACCATACAATACTATGTTTTCGTTGCGAGCACAGACTGACCAACGAAATTGACCCGCGCACTGAGGATATTACAATGAATATGCTTGTTAGACGAGGCTAGTAACTGCGATGGCCTGTACACAGTTGCCAGCATCTTGTATAGATGCAATAATATATTTCCAGTATGAAGTGCGACTAATTACCCATTATAATATGAATAAAATATAATTCTTTAAGCGTATTAAGCGGACATATAATTTCAATAGAATGATTACATCTCGAACCATAGAAATAAACATAGCTTTTAGGAAAAAATAGTAAATAGTGAATACCTAACCCTGCTGCCGAAAGATTTATTTTGCGGCCTTTAACGCAAAATAAAAACCCATGATCCTTAGATGCGTGAATACATTCACACAATACAAATATAAATATAAAATGGTATTGTAATATTCGTTAATTATGTTAATATTTTTTGTTAGTAGAAACCCATTTTTAGTTTTACATAGGTTTTTATTGTTCAATCAAATGTATTTTTTGTATATTACTGTATAAAACTGTTGGGTTTTTCCAATAAAGATAAAATAAAATAAATACAAGATACAAAGGTTTTTTTTGTTCATTCTAATCAACTTAGAACTTCTAAATTCTAAAACACTATTAATTACATGAGTGATCACTTCAATAATAGATTGCCCGCCCATCCGTAAAAGAAACCAGACGTTTCTTAAGGATTTCCAAAAAGCTCTTAAAGAATATTTATTAGAAAGAACTCCACACACAAGTTATATTCGATAACATGGCTCTAACTTCAGTAGTAATCCACGAATAACTTCAATTATAAGTATAGAGTACGTAATTAACCAGCCAAAGTTTTGTGTACACGCGACGCCCGTCTAATGTTTAACAAACATAAACTTTGTAGCAAAGCATCATTACGCATTATTAACTTTTAATTGTTTGTTATCAACCAACATACTGAAATACGTAAATTATAAAAAGGAGGTGGTCAAAATAGTAAAGAGCTTTAATACCATTTATGTAGAATGCTTCTCGAAGGAGGCACATTTACATATTTTGATTGAATGTGTGTTCATTTCAACTTTCCGAATCTTTAAAATTACCAACATTATGACAAAAGTGAAACCTGTCAATAATTCGTGGATTAGTCCGTCAAATACGATTTACAATCGCAGTTTGTTTCGTAAGAAACTGTCAGATGTCACAAATTTGATGGTGGCCATGAAACCTTCGTTTTACCTGACTACGTTTTGCGGAATAACGCCCTTTTCCTATGAAATCAAGGCGAATAAAGTTTATTGCGTGATATATTTTCCATACTTAGCGTGGACTCTGCTTATAGCATTGGTGTATTCACATTTCCTCGTTCAACCCACAAAGAAGTTAACACCCCCGACCATAGAATTGTTTGGAAACTCACCATTTCAAAAGCTTGGAAATGAATTCCAAAGATTCGTTATGTCTGCTATTGTATATATATTGTATTTTATGGCGTTGGTAAAAAGAAAACTCGTTGGTAAAATTATGACAGAATTAATGAAAGCAGATAAAATATATGAAAAATTTGAAACAACGACGAATTATGGATTACTGCAATCTAAAATTTCCTTCGCTGTTGCTGCGCATGGTATTTCGTTTGTTATAATGATAACAATCTTTCCATGTTTAGCAATGATTAATAATGTTCACTTAAATCTCAATAAAATGATATGTTATTTTTTATGTAATTATATTACAACCGCTTTTTTGTTACATTTTATTATTTATACGTTGGTCCTAAGAAAAAGTTTAAGACGTATGAATAACATTTTAAATGGTCTGGAAAAGTATATGGAAACACATATTGATTATATTAATATCGATCCAGTATTGAATAAATCACATAAGCTGTACTTACCAACGAAGAAAGAAATTGTTAATCAAATTGTCATTTTATGCAGCACATATGATAAGTTATGCGATGTGGCCGATGTGATCAATGATTGTTTTAACGCACAATTGTTATTAATAATAACAGTTAGTTTTATAAGTATAGTGTTTCAGCTATTTTACGTATTCGAAGGTCTGGCTCAGGCAAGCATGTCCGAAGGCAAATCAGTCAGTATCTTCCTGGTATTCTGGGGTCAGTCGTTTGTCATACATTTCTTAGGAATTGTTATAGTCGGGCTATCATGTTCCAGTATGATCAACGAAGTAAGTTTAGTTATCGTCTTTAACTTTATTTTCTCAATTATTATAATAGTTTATTTTTACATACATACACTCCAATGCAATTCTTCGAAATACTATTTTATTACATAAAATGTATGATTCATCATGTATCAGGCTAATTTAGATCGTTCTACGCTAAAATTAGTAAAATTCTAGCTTAAGCCATAGAATAAATATTAATTTCGATTCATTTTATATGGCTGGCGATTGGTATCCATTAGATATTTAATCATAAAAAAATATGTTTAGACAATAAAAATATGTTATGTCTTATGAATAAAAGCTGACGCCCTATAAAAATCGAGCATCGAATTTCAAGGTCGATTGTCAATGTGCTTAAATTAGTTAAACCAAAATATCTTTTCATCTTGCGTAGTATAATATATTTAATTTAGGTATTTCGATGTATTTAGAAATGGTCACAATTATAATGTCTTAGATAAACATATATTTATAGTATTTCTTCTGAGCTTTCCTAATATTTTGATATCTCGTTTAGAAATGCATATATAAATACAAAAACAATTCATCTGTGGCTTGAATAAGGTGCAAAAATCACATAAATTTTATTTGACATCATTTTTTATATGATAAAATTGTTAAATTATATCATTGACGAGATTTTGATAATAATAAAAATAAAATTATAATATCTGTATGTCTTATATCATGTAATAATACCTTTGTATTGTGTTTCAGGGACGAAGATCAGCTATTATTGTGCACAGGCTTTTAAATATAAATGACGATAATGGTATCAGGGCTAAGGTATAGAAAATATTTTAATTTGCGTTAATTTACAATGTTTGCAGAAATCAATTGCGAGTGAAATAAATTTTAATTTACAGCGATAAAACCTAGTTTATTGTTTAATTTTTAAATAATTTTCACTTTTTCACCTTTTGCAATCGATTTTGAGTTTAGGTAATACCTAATGAATATAATCTAACGTGGATTTTATTTTAGCTTTTAGAATTCTCCATGCTAATAAAACATCGCCTACCCGAATATTCCGCCTTCGGACTCTTCCCGATCGACGCTTCTCTAATCTTCACCGTGAGTAATTTTACTTTTACTTTACTTTTGTACCTTTACTAGTAATTTTACTTTTACTTTACTTTTGTACCTTTACTAGTAATTTTACTTTTCTACCTTAATTTTAGTAGTAGTAGTAATTTTAATTTATACCATTTTATTTATGTGCTAGTAGCATTAAATTAATTACAATAAAAATATATATCGAAACAGTAATATTATAAGTATAATTTTAAATATAAATTGCGTTCTCGTAATGCAAAAGTCAATGTAAAAAAAAAGCGATAACAATTTCAAATTTATTGTTTATTTATTTGAATTTTTGTTTTTTTTTATTAAAATATTGATCCCAATTTTAGGGAGGTATGTATAGGTGTTTTTTTTAGAGGCGTGGTTTTCAATCTGCCACTACTTTTTTCGTAGTTGGTGTTTTTGACAGCTGTCACTTGATTTATGCTCAGTTTGGTTTGCCATTTCATAATGAATAGACTAACTCCTGAACAACGTTTGCAAATAGTGCAAATTTAGAAAAAATCACTCTAAATTTTTTTAAAATCACTCTAAAATAAAGTAAAAATCGCGTCGTGGGCCTGTGGCGTGGCCTCCAAGATCGTGCGATTTAACACCGCTGGACTATTTTATGTGGGGTTATGTGAAGTCGCTTGTCTACGCAGATAAGCCGGACACGATTAACGCCTTGGAAGAGAATATTCGGCGCGTTATTGCTGACATACGGCCCAACTTGCTGCAAAAAGTGGTTGAAAATTGGGCCTCTCGGCTGGAATTTGTCCGAGTCAGCCGCGGCGGCCACTTACCCGAAATCATTTTTAAAACATAATGGCAAACCCTTATCTTTATAATAAAACTAAATTCTTAGCCATAACATCAAATTATATGCGTTTTATCTCTTCTTGAAAACCACGCCTCTACAATCATTACCCTATACATAGTTTAAATCCAAAAGTATGTAAAAAAACATCTATTTTATACAACAGATGTGTACATACCTCCCTAAAGTTGGGATCAATATTTTTACGCTATGCTACTGTTATCTTATACTAGATTAGCATCCAAAACTTGTGTTTCCAAATAGAATTTGCGAAAACGTTCTATTTTTATGTTAAAAAATAAATTTACAAAATATATGTTTTCTGTTTGTTTTATATAGGTTGTAGCAGCCGCAACTACTTATCTCATAATTCTGGTTCAATTCTCGAAAACTTCTATACATATCGATTGAAATAATGGTGCACTACACATTGGGAATTATACAATTGTTATACGACGCAAGCTTTTATGAGCATTGTTGAACGTGCTGTCCGTCAAACATTTACCGAAAATACCAAACATCTTTTAAAATTGAAGCTATTTTTTGATCTGAAGGAACATTTTTAATTTAAGATGTAGTTCGTTATCGAGACAAATGCACTGTAAATTTGTAACGTTACTAAGCTTAAAAGCGATCACTAATCATAAAAAAATGCACCGCTGTCACTTAGTCTTAGCAGCCAAATGCATAACGAAAACCCTTAGGTGATAATGACTTTGTGAGCGTACGTGTGTATCCCAAATCTAATTAACTGTAATAAATACTTAAGTTCGTTTAATATTAAAGATTGCAGTCAATTGACAATGTTGTTTTATTTGGGTTGTTTTAGAGCCAAATTGCAATGTCCAATGACGCGGGGTTGAACGTTCTTCCACTCTACCGGTTGTGCATCGACTGAATCTGAAGGAATGCGATTCCGCTCTTGTAGAACGAAAGGCAAAACAGTGCCAATAAGGCCAACGCGCCGTCATTGGTAGGTTATTGCAATTGGTCCGGAAACCTCAGAAGTGCCTCAAATGGTAGATAAAAGAAAGGCTTTAGGCCAGCCAGAAGTTGGCGTTAAACTCAGCGAATTTTATCAAAGCGCTCGTGTAAATTCTCCTTTTGTGTTTCGTTCTTTCGTTTGCTTGTCTTGGCACACCAAGGGCAGATCCAGAAGTCTTTCTCGTGGAGGGAAAAGTGCAGGGTGGTATGGAGTTCCCCTCAACCCAATTTTACCAGTATTTTTATTTCCCAATCGGTGAAAAAAATCCTTATTTCTCAATATTGGCGACTGTTTCTTCCCCAATGAGAAATTAATATGCTGCCGATACCTCGATTAAATTTAATGTTATTCCAATTGTGTATAACGTTGAGAATAGCAGTAAAGAACTCAGGCTTGTATCTTTTTTATTTTTGGCTCCGGGGGGGGGGGGACAATTGCCCCCAGTACCCCCTCTTTGGAACCACCCTTGTGGGACACGGTATATTTATATATTGTTCATATCAATCGTGCACGCGATTCACATTAATTATTTATCAAACATCACTTTTGGTTGATAGCTTCAACACGCTTCAGTAATCAATATTCATATCAAGTCATATGATAAAATCAGCAAACTCTAATTATTATTGTGCCCTAAAACATATTCGCAATAAACCTCGCTTGACAGTCTTCATTACAACTTTCCAAAACATAATGACAAAAGTTAAACCTGTCGGTAATTCTCGGATGACTTCAAATATGTCCCATCAAAATCGACACTTTTATTTAAAGAAACACGTTAAATTCAAAAAACTGGAACAAGCCATGAAACCTTTACTTTTCATGACCACATTTTGCGGAATAACGCCATTTTTTTACGAAATCACGCCAAATAAAGCTAATTGCAGGATATATATTCCATATTTAGTGTGGACGCTGCTTATAGTGGCAGTGTATTCATACCTTCTCGTTGAACCATCCGCGGCGGACAGATCTTTCGCCACGAACCTATTCGGAAACTCCCCAATTCAAAAACTTGGCACCGTTTTCCAAAGAGCTATTATATATGCGATTATATTTGTGTTATATATATCAGCGTTGGTGAAAAGAAAACAAATAAGTAAAATTATAACTGGGTTAACGGAAGCGGACCAAATATATGAAAAATTTGGTAAAAAAAATAACTATGGACTGACGCAATCCAAAATTGTTTTCATTTTTGTTATACATAATATATCTCATCTACTTGTGATTGTATGTTTTCAATATTTTGCAACGATAAATAATATCCAATTAAAATTGAATATTCACATCTGTTACTTCTTCTCCAAATATGTTATGATAGTATTTTTGCTATATTTTATTATTTATAATTTTTTACTTACAAAAAGTTTCAGACAATTGAATCGCATCTTTGAAACTTTAGAAGAAAGTACAGAACCAACTGCTTATTTTAGAATCTTGTCAGTATTAATTAAGACACAGAGGCTGTACTTTAAACCGACAAATAAAGAAATTCTTAACCAAATTAACGCTTTGTGCATCACATATGACAAGTTGTGCGACGTAGCCGATATGCTCAACGATTGTTTCAACGCACCAATGCTATTAATTATAGTACAGAGTTTTATTAGTATAGTGTTTCGACTGTTCTACATTTTCGAGGGTCTGACCAAAGCACACTTGCTGAAACGGAAAGCGGTGAATATCTTCTTGGTTTTGTGGGGCCACTCATTTGTCACGCAGTTTTTAGGAATCGTAATCATTGGTCTTTCGTGTTCCAGCGCCGTCAGCGAAGTAAGTTCAGTAAATTTTGCCTAATAACAATCTTTAGTTTATTTATAGGCACGAGTATTAAAAAAACATTTTTGTGATATATTTAACTGTTATTTTTGGCCAAATATTAGTAGGAAAGTAATAGTTTTGACATGGGAAAAACATAATTTCTATTCAACAGATTAATAGGATATTTGGTGCTCAGCTGGGAGTATTTTAATATATTTAAATTTACTGTGGTGGTCGCCCAGTGATCGAAATACGTAATTTTTAAACTTTTAAGTTTAGCTTTATAATCATTGCATATTGAGAATACAAGTTTCTCTATTTTGAATTTTAACTTATGACAATAATCTTTCATTCTAATGAATAGCCGAACGAATGGATTAATGTATTTCTGATTGTGTTCACGTAATCTATATCATTTTACAGCAGTGTCAACAGCATAAAAATATAATTATGCTATACATGGTGAGCGACTATAACCAGCATTCGACCAGATCTCTGATAAAAAACATCATGTATTTTTTTTTATTTTAGTTTTAAAATTTTAAGTATGCCTATATGTATAATGTGTAAATATGTCAAACTAAATCTTTTACGATCGATTAAATTTGCATATTATGGCTAGAAACTAGTTAAACTCAAACCCTCGAATTAAGCAATACCCTAACATTGAGATGTAACAAAAATGTCGGCAACTTGATTGATTTATGATGTTTAAACAAAACCTTAAATAATTTCTCATTTAAATCAAACGCTTTATAATTTTATGGAAAATCGGTGGATTCAAACTATTTCATTTATTTTGAAATGTTTGTGTTATTAATCTTATTGCATTTTTTTTAATTATGTAAAACCATTAGGCCCATTATTACCTTAAAAAATGAACTTTTCCTTGAATTTGTACATAAACATTATCAGATTTCATGATTCAGGGTTTTGTTTCAGGGGCAAAGATCGGCAATTATTGCCCATAAGCTTTTAAATTTAAATGATGACGATGACATCAGAGACAAGGTGTGTTATTTTACAATATGTATGTTTATTAACAATCCCTCGCCATTATGCTATAAAATTAAATGCATATTTTAAAAAGGAGTACCTATTTCATTTCATGTGACCTAGTTTATTTATTAAAAATTACATATACTTTGGAGGTACATATTCCTCCGGTGCAATAAAGTTATTTTAAAGCCAATTTTTTTATTTTTTATCTTTATTCTTGCTGGGAAGGGGTCTAAGGGAATGGTTTGATGACGGCGAGGTTGAGACTATTCCATTCTCTAATAGTACGCGGAAGAAAAGAATTAAAATCGTCATTCTTTCCCCCAAAAAATCCTTTATTTTGTGAGAATGGTCCTTTCGCCAATATAGAAGGGTTTCTGAAGTTGCTCACTAATGGAGGACCATGCTGGGAGCTTCAAGTAGTTCTTTCCTCAATATAGTACTTTGCAATATTACAATTTCGATACTAAGTATGTGTATTAAAAGTGCATTTGTCATTTTAGCTTTTAGAATTCTCCATGCAGATATATCATCGCCTACCCAAATATTCTGTATATGGATTGTTTCCGATTGATGCTACTTTAATATTCACTGTGAGTAATTTAAATAATATTTTTATTCTTTCGCTTAAATTAATATTACGGTTCACTACATTTCACTTGTTATAAGCGTCCGTCTGCCTAAGAGACGAAGTGTTCACTCAATTGACCTTTATGCAATCATTTTGTCCAAATTTACCTAATATTTGACATAAAAAAAATCTTTGTAACCAGCTCTATTGAAAAAAACTTCAGGATGCAAAGCGAAGGATTAAAATAGATTCTTTTCCAAGATCGATTAATACTGATTGGGAATCGCGATTTTCTCGAAATATCATCTAGGATTAGTGCTTCTATTCGTACCTACCTACCTATATTCACATCGGAAAGTGTCCTAGGAACTATCTGCTATAGGGATAGAGTTATTTTAAAAAGAAAAAAGTACTATATGTTCATCAACCTGCCAATAAATGTGCCACACATTCTATAGGTTATATTTACAGCGCAACTTGATTCACAAAGTGACAAATAATAAAATTTAAAATACTGGTAGTATTATTTATAATTTTTTAAAAATTATGCATAAATGATCATTTTAGGACCATTTATAGTAGCCTAACTTAAGGCTTAAATAAAAATTTAAAAGGTCTTGTATAAACTTAGTTTTTTAAGTCATTATGTTCTTTTAACTGTTAATTTAATTAATTTTCCGTTAGAGTTTCGCCATCTTACTTTATTTTGAAAGACAGAGAGAGATAGAGAGGGAGTTGTAATGCAAATACAAAAATACAAAAATAATACAAAAATAAATAGAAAGAAAAAAAAGGAAGTATATATTTGTGAGTAACATTAGCGTATTATTAAACAAATGACGTAGAGACTAAATGTTCTGACTTAATCCGACCTAACTCAATGAGCCAATCTTTTATCGACAATTTTAACTTATTGCTTCATTTTGTTAAATTCCAATCCCGGTTAAAAATCTTTCTGTGAAAGTTTTGTGTGCTTTTGGTACTGATACGTGCTTAAAAGTTTTGCTCTGGTTTACTTTGATTAAATCGTAAAACGCAATTTTACGAGGATAAAAACGAAAAACTAAGCGTCTGATGATATAAAATTCAAAATTGTGCGAATTATGTACGGGGAATTAAAAATGCATGTGTTATTACATCAATCGAGATCGCATGAGTCTTGGCGAAGAGGTTACCGATTCGAGTCCGCTCTTTATAAGCGTGCCATTTAATTTTTTAACGGTTCATCTTCACCATCATCTGCCCTGACTCTAGCGCGAGAAAATTTAGTTAAATTTCCTCGAGTTTTCTTGTTCTTTTCAACCGAGTAAGCCAAAATAATTATTTGTAACCGAGGTCAACACAAACGTCTTTTAAAAATAAATGTTTTTTCTCTGATTTTAGATAACCGCCGCAGCTACAACGTATCTCATAATTCTGGTACAATTTTCAAATTCATCTAATACCAGTGACTGAAATTTGGCTGTACCTTAGAAAGAATGGAATCATAATAATAACAATGTTAGGAAAAACCGTGTTGTTAACAAAACCACCAACAGAAACAAGCATATATTACGGGAATTAATTGGAAAGATTCAGTATGTAAATAACCAAACAATGGGAGAATTCCTGAAAATGCTAAAAATTTTGAAATTCCCGCCATTACTGAATGGCGTGCCAGAATGTACACTTAAGATGTATTTTAAAATAAATAATGAGAGTTAGATAAAAACCTACTTAGTTGAATTAAGTAAAAACTCCAGTATACGATATTTTATGTTTTAATAAATACCTGTGTAGTTATAATGTTGTTTTCATAATATACCCGACCATCAAAGTATATTTCTTGTGTTAATATTGAATCGAAAAAATAATATAATAACTGCATTTATACATTTTTCAATTCATCATAATTTAAAACTTTTTCATTTTTTTTTTTTTTGTAAATTTTGACGCTCGGTTAGTATCATGTTTAAAAGCAGATAGCTACCGGGTGTCATAACCATTCCCGTTTAATTTATATAGAAGTATGGATCATTAGGAGATAAAACGATACCTTCTTAGACGCGTGGTTTTCAAGAAGAGATAAATCGCATATAATTTGATGTTATGGCTAAGAATTTAGTCTTATTATAAAGATAAGGGTTTGCCATTATGTTTTAAAAATGATTTCGGGTAAGTGGCCGCCGCGGCTGACTCGAACAAATTCCAGCCGAGAGGCCCAATTTTCAACCACTTTTTGCAGCAAGTTGGGCCGTATGTCAGCAATAACGCGCCGAATATTCTCTTCCAAGGCGTTAATCGTGTCCGGCTTATCTGCGTAGAGAAGCGACTTTACATAACCCCACAAAAAATAGTCCAGCGGTGTTAAATCGCACGATCTTGGAGGCCACGCCACAGGCCCACGACGCGATTTTTACTTTATTTTAGAGTGATTTTAAAAAAAATTAGAGTGATTTTTTCTAAATTTGCACTATTTGCAATCGTTGTTCAGGAGTAAGTCTATTCATTATGAAATGGCAAACCAAACTGAGCATAAATCAAGTGACAGCTGTCAAAAACACCAACTACGAAAAAAGTAGTGCCAGATTGAAAACCACGTGTCTAAAAAAAACACCATTATTATATTAAATATAGTTCGCCCTCTAGTCCCGTACTGTAGATAAAGTTAAGTATCTTTTTGGGTGCGATGGTTCTAATCTCTTCTGGGTTGAGGAGATGGTTGCCTAGAAGCTGGTACCTTTTGTAGATAAGGGGGCCACAGTAGTTGTATAGGGGTTTCTGGGCTCTCTTAGCGGAATCTGCACCTGTCATCGATCGATAGGCTCAGTTTGTGCATGGTATTTATTCAGCTTGCAGTGGCCTGTTAAGGTTCTGGTCAGGATCCTTAGTTGGTTCCGGCTTAACTTCGATAGCGCAGAGAGTCTTTTTTACGAGAATCCTACTATGAGTTCTTTGCCTTGTTTTTGTTCGGGCATTTCTTGCATCATAGTCATGCTAGCACCTTTCTTGGCCAGTTCGTCTACTTTT
Organism: Neomicropteryx cornuta; assembly: GCA_020383195.1. Taxonomy (NCBI): domain Eukaryota; kingdom Metazoa; phylum Arthropoda; class Insecta; order Lepidoptera; family Micropterigidae; genus Neomicropteryx; species Neomicropteryx cornuta. Next base: position 10,311,669 of record JAHKQU010000005.1, on the reverse strand, counting down.
TCATTGCCATCAATGCCATTAATACCTAACCTAACCTCTAATTGTTTTTATATCGTAAAACGTAAAATCTTGTAAATAAGTAACGTCAATAATAAAAATTCATAAGCTGTTGTTATTTACAAATATTTTGTTCTTTTAAAATTACGTAGCAGATTTAAAGGCAACAGATGAAATTGATCAGCATTCCAAAAACTAGTTTTTGTTGAATAAAATTATTTTTTCCTCTAAGGATCAAATATTTAAACGGCATTTTCATTTTTATAATAAATTATGTCTACAATATGCTATGACTGCGCCTAAAGAAGTTAACTGCGACATATTTAATAATTCGAATCATTTTATTGATTATATGGGTAGGTTCTACATACACGCGAGTCACATATATTATTTAGCTAACATCACTTTCGGTTAAAATTTTAACTGTCACGCAATATAAAGTTCCCCCGGTTAATAATTAATCGATATACTGAACGACATAAATTATTTTCCTCTAACAGTTGTGTTCCGAAGATGCGACAAACTTATGCAACATATAAACTGTGTTTATGTAATTATGTTTCCACAACAACTCCTCCATTTAAATGTTTAACATTAAGGCAAAAGTTAAACCTCTAAAGTAGTTTCTCTTGGGTAGCTTCGAATATGTCAACTCAAAACCACAGATTTTCAAGCTGCTTGAAAACTGTCCAAAACTGGAGAAGCGATGAAACTTATTTTTTTCATTACATCATTTTCTTATGAAATTAAGTCAAATAAGGTTAATAGTACATACAGGGTGTCCCAAGACCATACCCGATGGTGTTATTTTCCATGCAAAAAAATGCAAAATAACTCATAACCAAATTTATTATTAGTAAAATCTAAATTCCCTTTGCCCTTTCGTTCGCTCGCTCGCGCTCGGCTAAGTTGACCCGACGTCGCGAGCAGACGAACTTATGACAAAAACGATTCAATATTATTCGGTAGTTCCCATATTTCTACTTCAAAACGAAATTTGGAAACTATTATTTACATGATCGTTTCAGAATGCAACAATGCAAGTTTCTTTAGAAGTTTGCAAATTTTGCTTTTATTATCAAAAATATGCTTACAGCTTTTGTTTGTAGGCATATATTAAAAATAATGTACTATCATTGTGATAATTTGTCTCAAAAAAATAAGATCCTGTAGTTAGTTTGTCTTTGCAGATTAATGTGGCTTAATTATTAAGGTTTAATAATTAATAGTCAGCCGCAACAATTATAGGTGATTAAATATGTTTAATATATTTTTTTAAAGTAAAAGGTCACTAAATTACCATCCATTTAGTTAAATTTTATTTTTATGTATACGATCTAAAGAGAAAAGATATAGATGCAGTTAAATTATTTTAATTATCGAGAATAAAAGTTTTTTTAGTGAAAATGACAAAAAATATTTTCTAAATACGAAGCAGAAACACTATCTTCCATTTTGTAATGATTAAATGTGTAAAGTTCCTATTTTAAGGTAAAATTTATTTTGTTTTGACAATTGTAAATAATAATGTAAGAGGTAATAATAATACTTGTTATTCTTACCTTGCAGAAGATAACATAATATAATTTTTATTTTAATGGGAAATGTTACAACTAAAGAAAAGTAAGTTTTAATGACATTGAACTAAATAACAAAAAAAAAGCCTAATATTTAATAATATTCATTTCGTTATTATGTAAACATACAACATACTATTTTTTTAGTGGAAATGTGTTATTACAAATGTAAAATATACAAATGAAAATGACATATTATGCAATATGTTCAATTATATCAAAGAATAATACAAATAATAATAAAATCAGAAAAAACAATTTTCACAGTAATATAACCAAAGTATTTTTATTTTTTCCAGCTTTTAGAACTCTCCGTGCAGACAAAAAACATGGCCTACCCATGTTTTATTTATATTTGTTGCAGCGGAAGAAAACCACCATACTGGGGTTGTACCATATTGGGTTTGGGTTGTACCCACTGCTGTACTACTCTTGAGCTATTCCAAAATGGAAAGGTTAACTGTCAAATTCGCAATTCTAAAATTGCATAATTTGGACATTTAAAAAATAACTTTCAGCGTCAATCTTAAATGTAAAATATTTTAGGTAAGAATATCAACTGCGCCTTAATTAAGAATGCGGTGCATATTATAACATATTAAATTAACGATAAACTAGAGTAAATCATTAGTCCATACACTAATGTTTAATGCCTACTAGATAGTATGCTATAATCAACCCTATATATAAGTTATATTGACACAAATTATGTGTAAAGACATTTTATGCCACTAAATTGACAAATTGGGTTTAAACATGATAAACGTCAATTAAATATAATTATCTCAACCTAGCTCTATCGATCCAAATTACACTTTTCGCTCCACGCAATAAAAAACCGAAATACGCCAGTTAATACCGCGCTTGTGAACGCTTCACAGATGGTTTTGACTCGCACGGCGAATAAATTTAAGTTTTCACAAACAACGGTTTGAACGGTTAAATATTATTTTTTTTTAATGAAATATTGTAAATCTTAATCCTACCCGCAATGCTCGGAGAGCCACCGATTTTCCTTTCGAAATTAAAAGAAACAGCGCCGAAGGGAGGCATGCGTCACAAACTATTTCCGGCTACAACCCTCGAGGAGGCTCTGCGACCATCGTTTTACATAATGGCATTCTGCGGAGTAAAGCCGTTTTTAAATGAAAACTACCAGAATGTGATCACGTGTCGACTGTACATTCCGTATTTGGTTTGGTCGCTGATTTTAGCATCGGTGTACACTTATTTTCTACTACAGCAAACGTTGAAACCCAAGCCGCTGACGACAAACATTTTCAATAACTCCCCAATACAAAGACTAGGCCATGAATTCGAAAACGCCCTGTTATCTTCGATCGTATACGCGCTGTTTATTTCTGCGGTGGTCAAAAGGAAACTAGTGAACAAAATAATAACCGATCTTATGAAAGCGGACGGAATATATAAAAAAAATGGAACTACCCTCAATTATGGTCTAATTCAAGCTAAGATTGCAATCGTTTTTACAGTTCACTTCATTTTATATTCAGCAATAACAATAAACTTTCATATTTTAGCGGTTTCTATTAATTTTCACGTGCATTTGGACGCGAGTTTCTGTTACATTTTCAGTAACTATGTTACGCAAACGTTTTTGTTATATTTCATTTTATTTATTTCAATCCTAAAAAGAAGTTTAGGAAAGTTAAATCATATATTACAAGATGTCGAAAGGCATCTAAGTCCAAAGATGCGCCATATTCAAATTGAGCCAATATTACATGTATTACAGAGGGTGTACATTAGACCAGCTAAAACAGAATTGTTAGAACAGATGGGCGTTTTGTGCGACACATACGATATGTTGTGCGACGTAGCTGATATGATCAACGATTGTTTCAACGCACCAATATTAATAATAATAACGGGGAGTTTTATATCTATAGTATTTCAGCTGTTTTATGTATTTGACGGTATTACGAACGCAAAAGTGAACAACAGGGATGCTGTGAATATCTTCATCTTGTTCTGTATTCAAACGACCATCACGCAGTTTTTGAGTATCGTTTTCGTCAGTTTTTCCTGTTCTAGTACTATCAAAGAAGTGAGTTAGAAATAGTTTTATGATTCTCCTTCAATTAATCCAGAACGAGCTTCGAACTCTCGCTGTAATCTATATTTTTTTCTCTGGTTACCTTACTTTATGCTGTTTTGCGGTTTGTAGTGTATACACCATTATTAAATGTGCCCTTTTTGAAGTGAACATTAAAGAAAATTTAAGAAAATTTTCAGGATCCATTTGGTAGCTAGAAAAATTAGATCGTAATTTGTATCAGAGGCCGAAGAACTTCGAAGCTCGTTGGGTTAATATATTATATTCCTTTGAAAACCACCATCGTAAACAAAGTGTTTTCCACGTTAACCTGTTACGGCGTTACCCTGCAAACCATCTCTACAAACTTGCTTCGTCCGAATAAATATTCGTTAATACATGAAACAAAACACTCGTATTTCAAATTTGAGCCACCATTTTTATATTGCTTAAGTTTGTTTTGTTCAGTATCGTTTGACAAAATTTTGTTTTGGGTTAGGTCTTAGAACAAATATTATGTAATATTTATGCATGTTTATTACTCACGTCTTATATCACAACAAATAAAACTTTTGATTGGACAATAGCGCAATATTTAGCTTTCAGTGTTAATCATTTATCGATCTTGACTTAATATTACTAGTCAGCGAGAACAGAAGGAAGTTCTTGAAGTATTTTAAACTCGTCGCGAAAAGAAAATCATTGTCGAGGCTACTGGAATACGAAAATACTAAAATCTAGAAAAAAATAGAATTATGACAGGAGCAGATGCTATCGACGGCGCACGAACTCTCACCAAACATCCTTCTAAGAACAAGAGAATCACGGAAGTTATCTGTCAAAAACTATTTAAAGCGACTACCCTCGAAGCGGCAACGAGACCATCATTTTACATGACGGCTTTTTGCGGAATAACGCCGCTAACAAACGAAATCGAGGAAAATAAAGTCACTTGCAGGATATATTTTCCATATTTGGTTTGGTCGCTGCTCATAATATCAACGTTTACTTATTTTCTAATTCATGAAACTTTGAGGAATAAATCGCTGACGACGAATATTTTCAATAACTCGCCATTTCAAAAAATTTGCAACGATTGTCTAAAATTTTTCCCATCGGCTATTGTATACGGACTATACATGTGGTCGTTATTAAGACGAAAATTAGTAGGTCAAATACTGTCCGAGCTGATGGAAGCGGACAAAATATACGAGAAATATGGGGCAAAAATGCACTATGGTTTACTGCAAGCTAAAATCACATTTATGGTCATAATTCACGCTCTTGCACATATGGCAGTGTCGACGAACTTTCGTATCCAAACGGAAAAAATTAATTTCCACCTAGATGTTGACGAAAGTTTCATACACATTTTGTGTTTCTTTGACACAACGACATATTTATTATATTATATTACATTTATGGTAATTCTAAGAAGAAGTTTGAAGGAATTGAATCAAATATTAAAAAATATTGAAAGGCATTTAAATTTAAGCATGCGTCGTTTCCAAATTGAGCCAGTATGGAACAAATCACAGAGGCTGTATTTTAACCCCACGACGAAAGGGATTGTTAATCAAATTGGCGTTTTGTACAATACATATGATAAGTTATGCGATGTGGCTAATATCATCAACGACTGTTGCAGTTCACAAATGTTGTTGATCTTGTCATCAAATTTCATATGTATAGTGTTTCAACTCTTCTTTGTCTTTGACGGTATTACCAACCCAAAGGTGAACAATAAAGAAGCTGTGGATATCTTCATTTTAGTTTGCATTCAGATGACCATCACGCAGATAACGGGAATCGCTCTCGTCGGTTTTACATGTTCAATTACCGTCAAGGAAGTAAGTTAGTGTGTTATCTTTCTGCCTCTGTTTTGCTATAAATGTATTTTTTATGAATTTAGTTGCCATCATATTTAGAATATTCCTAAAACTTTTTTTATTTTTTTCACATAATTTCATAGGCAAATTTCCAGGAAAAATGGTAATTACGAAGTATTACAAATTAAAATATTCTGCTATATTTTTTGCAAAATTGCAAAATTTTAAAACTTAGATCATTGTTGAGAATTTTAATTATGCGTATTAAAGTTGTTACGGTTATGCGGAAATAATTATCGCTACGCAAATAAATGTTGCGAACGTTTATCCAGCAACTAGCAAATTTAAATCTATTGATCGAGACCACGAACGCAAACAGCATAAACGTTAAAGTTTATTCATTTCGAGATTTATAGTTATAGTTTATAGATTTAACCAGGACCTATATAGTAGTGAATGAAATTTAGTTCATTAAAAAAAAACGTATTAGCAAAAATAATTACAAAACAAAGTGTTCGAACACCAATATTATCAGGTAAAGCTTACATTTTTTTTTCTCGGAAGCCATGTTGAAATTTAATATGTCGTCTTTGTTTAAAATCGCGTTTAAAATCATGTTTGAAATTGCTGGGTCAATTAGCTGGATTTTTTACCAGGAATAATGCATATTTCCATATAACGGTCACTTGACAGTGAAACACATTGTATAGGTGTACTAGTAATAATTACTCTTAATTTTATTTTATACAACTTCTATCGGTTGTATAATTAGAGCGATTTTAAAAATAGGATCATAGGATCACAGTAATTAATTATTTATTATTTTTTCCTTTAAATCCTAGCACTGCCTTCGGTAGACTTCTTTCTGTGTACCTATATTTATTGTAAAATTCTATTAATTTTATTTGATATTTAAATAATTATTATTTTGTTTCAGGGGAAAAAGACCGCTAATATTATTCATAAGCTTTTAAATAAAAATAATGACAATGACGTCAGGGAAAAGGTAAAAATAATATGAAAAGTTTTATGAATAAAACATTTATTTTGATATGATTTTTTTTATAAACGTTGGTATACCGTTAACCAAAATGCTTCAATAAAATACTCTGAATCAATAAAAAGATCTCTGAATCAATTCATAACAGAAATTGGGTTTATTTCGTCCCCACACAACGCGAGTAATATAAACATGACTATTATATTATAGCTCATAATCATGAATGTCTTCCTAAGTCACTGAGGTAAAAGTTGTACAATCTTTGTTTTTTAATTTTAATGTATTACAATGATTGATTATAGGTTCAACTGGAATAATCAAATTAAAATTGCATGCACAAGGTTAAGACAACTTTTTGGAAAATTTTATCAAATAAAATTCTGTGTTCTTTACCCAATACTTAGAACCTTGGTTGATTCTATTATGCATATACGGGCTAACTACCTACGTTTAACATTTGGTTATGTCGATAGCTTTAAGAAGCTGCAGGAAGGTTCCGAAAATTAATTGTCAATGAGAGTCACAAAAACGAATTCTCAAATAATTGTTAGTACCTTTTTTAGTTATTCCAAAATTATGCCGATCGACATAAAAATTTTTTTGGGAATTAGCTTTAGAAAATTATATCATTGATGACAAGACGTCAGCCATTTGTAAAAAAAATACAAAAGTATAACAGCAGGGTTTTTTTCAGTAAAAAGATTGCAAAACTACTCTATGGATAAAGGTAATTCGATGTTAAAATGCCCCAATTATTTAATCAAATGCCGAATGAATTCAAGGCATGAAATAAAAAAATCAAGCTCATGGGAGGTTAACAATTTATTTTTAAGCTCATTCTAATTGAACCACTCTCATCTTCTCTTTTATTTATTATTCTTCTTCTTTTTTTCTTACTAATTAATGGAATTGTAAATTAATATGATTTAAAATATTTAATTGGTGTATAAACGTTTAAAAATTCACTGTAAATATTGTAAGCGACTCGAAAAATTATACCTACAGCTAATTTTGTTGGTAAGGCGATATATGTAAAATATATTATATTCGAATTTAATAAATAAAAAAATAAAATATCTATCTATACCAATAATCAAACATTATTCATCGAAATATATTGGAGAAATATTTCCCAATTACGAGAAAAAACAACTGCCTGTAAAATTTTACTCTTTGAATACCTACATTTTATAATTTTGAATGTTCTTTATTATTACTATTTCAGCTTTTACTGTTTTCCATGCAGATTAAACATCGCACGCCTGAATTTTACGTCTACGGAATGTTTCCTATTGATGCCACGTTAATATTCACGGTAAGTTTAACTAACTGAACGTTCCGGATTAGAAAAGGAATATTTATTTTAATCGTAAAATAAATCTTAATCAATAACATTAGTTATTTTTTGTTTTTTTTTATGTTAGACGAAACATGTGATCATTGTTCATGAGATATCTTAACACGTTCCGCTTATTTCAATTAAAACCAGGTCTTGAGCAGACTCTAGTTGGAAATTGGAATCGTTTGAAATTAAATCAAATTTCATGAAACCAGAGGGTCTTGGGTTTTATGTATACCTTTGAATATGTCTCGAACGATGTTTTATAAAATAGTGAACACCCCATTGAAACCCATCCAATTAGTTCCTGAGATTAGTGTGAACATACGATTACCGAGGATTTTTTATTTACTGATGCGGCCCAACGCACAAGGCCCTCGCCTAGACGCCAGTTATCAACTGCGTCACTTCCTTGCGGGACACCAGAGGTAACATTAATAAACCTGGAGGTGAAACCATTTACTTGTACGGCCTGAGATCTATTACATAAGTACGAATGAATCCATCTAAGAAGGCAGCCGTGTATACCTAAGGAATGTAATTTTTTAATTAGGGTATTAATATTAACCTTGTCAAAGGCCTTAGAGAAGTCAGTGAAAACTACATCGACTTGTGCACCAGAATCAAGCGCTCGGGCGATGTAATCTGTATAGGGTATAAGATTAGTATATGTAGATTTACCGAACAAAAAGCCATGTTGTTCGGGAATAATGATGTTTTTGAAGACTGCGGTTAATTTTTTTGTTATTATACATTCTAAAATTTTACCAAAAATACTCAATTTCGAAATTCCTCGATAATTTGTGACGTCATTTTTATTGCCGTTTCTATATATAGGAGTAATATTTGCGGATTTCCAAGCGACCGGGAATATTCCGTTAGCTAAAGAAAACCTGTATATATATATAGCAACGGTTTGATAATATCAGGGCAAGAGTTTTTAATAAAAATTTTGAGCGAGAAATTTCAAAACTGTCTCACTCGAGTATAGAAATGTTTCCGTTGTAACCTACCTTAGTTTAATTAGTACTTGTCAAATGTATAAAATATTAACCAAATGTCAAACATTACAATCAAAAACATTGTACCTTACAAAATATTTCTTTTGTTACAGGTCGTCGCTGCGGCGGCCACGTACCTCATAATTCTGGTCCAATTCTCAAATTCTTCTATCGGCAACAATTTATAGAAGGGCAAATATAATACTTCGAAATTGTGATATAGATCATGCATCGCTTTTAGTAATAAACATAAATGCTGTTGGTAAATGCCTGCTTCTCATTGTATCTCTAGCCATCCATATAATTAATATATTGACAGGGCAGTCCCTTACAGAGAACCAAGCTGCTATAAACTTAGATAGTCTTACTTCGATCCAATAGTCTACTTTACTGCTATTTAATATGTATGGTAGAGCGTATATTAAAATATTATACGTAGATAACATAAGATATAAATAAAAACCTACTTAGTTGAATTAAGTAAAAACTCTAGTATACGATATTTTATGTTTTAATAAATACCTGTGTAGTTATGATGTGGTTTTCATAATATACCCGACCATCAAAGAATATTTCTTGTGTTAATATTGAATCGAAAAAATAATATAATAACTGCTTTCAATTCATCATAAATTTTAACACTCGTTCATTTTTTTTTTTTTTAAATTTTGATGCTCGGTTAGTATTATGTATAAAAGCAGATAGCTGCAGGATGTCATAGCAATTCTCGTTTAATGTCTATAGAAGTATAGATCGTTAGGAGAAAAAACGATACCTTTTTTTTATATTATATTATAGTTCGCCCTCTAGTCCCGTACTGTAGATAAAGTTAAGTATCTTTTTGGGTGCGATGGTTCTAATCTCTTCTGGGTTGAGGAGATGGTTGCCTAGAAGCTGGTACCTTTTGTAGATAAGGGGGCCACAGTAGTTGTATAGGGGTTTCTGGGCTCTCTTAGCGGAATCTGCACCTGTCATCGATCGATAGGCTCAGTTTGTGCATGGTATTTATTCAGCTTGCAGTGGCCTGTTAAGGTTCTGGTCAGGATCCTTAGTTGGTTCCGGCTTAACTTCGATAGCGCAGAGAGTCTTTTTTACGAGAATCCTACTATGAGTTCTTTGCCTTGTTTTTGTTCGGGCATTTCTTGCATCATAGTCATGCTAGCACCTTTCTTGGCCAGTTCGTCTACTTTTTCATTGCCATCAATGCCATTAATACCTAACCTAACCTCTAATTGTTTTTATATCGTAAAACGTAAAATCTTGTAAATAAGTAACGTCAATAATAAAAATTCATAAGCTGTTGTTATTTACAAATATTTTGTTCTTTTAAAATTACGTAGCAGATTTAAAGGCAACAGGTGTGAAATTGATCAGCATTCCAAAAAACTAGTTTTTGTTGAATAAAATTAAATTTTTCTCTAAGGATTAAATATTTAAACGGCATTTTTATTTTTATAATAAATTAGATCTACAATATGCTATGACTGCGCCTAAAGAAGTTAACCGCGACATATTTAATAATTCGGGTCATTTTATTGATTATATGGGTAGGTTCTACATGCACGCGAGTCACATATATTATTTAGCTAACATCACTTTCGGTTAAAATTTTAACTATCACGCAATATAAAGTTTCCTCGGTTAATTATTAATCGATATACTGAACGACATAAATTATTTACCTCTAACAGTTGTGTTCCGAAGATGCGACAAACTTATGCAACATATAAACTGTGTTTATGTAATTATGTTTCCAAAACAACTCCTCCATTTAAATGTTTAACATTAAAGCAAAAGTTAAACCTCTAAAGTAGTTTCTCTTGGGTAGCATCGAATATGCCACCCTATATATAACCCTACATATAAGTTATATTGACACAAATTATGTGTAAAGACATTTTATGCCACTAAATTGACAAATTGGGTTTAAACATGATAAACGTCAATTAAATATAATTATCTCAACCTGCTCTATTGATCCAAATTACACTTTTCGCTCCACGCAATAAAAAACCGAAATACGCCAGTTAATACCGCGCTTGTGAACGCTTCACAGATGGTTTTGACTCGCACGGCGAATAATTTAGGTTTTCACAAACAACGGTTTGAACGGTTAAATATTATTTTTTTTAATGAAATATTGTAAATCTTAATCCTACCCGCAATGCTCGGAGAGCCACCGATTTTCCTCTCGAAATTAAAAGAAACAGCGCCGAAGGGAGGCATGCGTCAGAAACTATTTCCGGCTACAACCCTCGAGGAGGCTCTGCGACCATCGTTTTACATGATGGCATTCTGCGGAGTAAAGCCGTTTTTAAATGAAAACTACCAGAATGTGATCACGTGTCGACTGTACATTCCGTATTTGGTTTGGTCGCTGATTTTAGCATCGGCGTACACTTATTTTCTACTACAGCAAACGTTGAAACCCAAGCCGCTGACGACAAACATTTTCAATAACTCCCCAATACAAAGACTAGGCCATGAATTCGAAAACGCCCTGTTATCTTCGATCGTATACGCGCTGTTCATTTCTGCGGTGGTCAAAAGGAAATTAGTGGGCAAAATAATAACCGATCTAATGAAAGCGGACGGAATATATAAAAAAAATGGAACTACCCTCAATTATGGTCTAATTCAAGCTAAGATTGCAATCGTTTTTACAGTTCACTTCATTTTATATTCAGCAATAACAATAAACTTTCATATTTTAGCGGTTTCTATTAATTTTCACGTGCATTTGGACGCGAGTTTCTGTTACATTTTCAGTAACTATGTTACGCAAACGTTTTTGTTATATTTCATTTTATTTATTTCAATCCTAAAAAGAAGTTTAGGAAAGTTAAATCATATATTACAAGATGTCGAAAGGCATCTAAGTCCAAAGATGCGCCATATTCAAATTGAGCCAATATTACATGTATTACAGAGGGTGTACATTAGACCAGCTAAAACAGAATTGTTAGAACAGATGGGCGTTTTGTGCGACACATACGATATGTTGTGCGACGTAGCTGATATGATCAACGATTGTTTCAACGCACCAATATTAATAATAATAACGGGGAGTTTTATATCTATAGTATTTCAGCTGTTTTATGTATTTGACGGTATTACGAACGCAAAAGTGAACAACAGGGATGCTGTGAATATCTTCATCTTGTTCTGTATTCAAACGACCATCACGCAGTTTTTGAGTATCGTTTTCGTCAGTTTTTCCTGTTCTAGTACTATCAAAGAAGTGAGTTAGAAATAGTTTTATGATTCTCCTTCAATTAATCCAGAACGAGCTTCGAACTCTCGCTGTAATCTATATTTTTTTCTCTGGTTACCTTACTTTATGCTGTTTTGCGGTTTGTAGTGTATACACCATTATTAAATGTGCCCTTTTTGAAGTGAACATTAAAGAAAATTTAAGAAAATTTTCAGGATCCATTTGGTAGCTAGAAAAATTAGATCGTAATTTGTATCAGAGGCCGAAGAACTTCGAAGCTCGTTGGGTTAATATATTATATTCCTTTGAAAACCACCATCGTAAACAAAGTGTTTTCCACGTTAACCTGTTACGGCGTTACCCTGCAAACCATCTCTACAAACTTGCTTCGTCCGAATAAATATTCGTTAATACATGAAACAAAACACTCGTATTTCAAATTTGAGCCACCATTTTTATATTGCTTAAGTTTGTTTTGTTCAGTATCGTTTGACAAAATTTTGTTTTGGGTTAGGTCTTAGAACAAATATTATGTAATATTTATGCATGTTTATTACTCACGTCTTATATCACAACAAATAAAACTTTTGATTGGACAATAGCGCAATATTTAGCTTTCAGTGTTAATCATTTATCGATCTTGACTTAATATTACTAGTCAGCGAGAACAGAAGGAAGTTCTTGAAGTATTTTAAACTCGTCGCGAAAAGAAAATCATTGTCGAGGCTACTGGAATACGAAAATACTAAAATCTAGAAAAAAATAGAATTATGACAGGAGCAGATGCTATCGACGGCGCACGAACTCTCACCAAACATCCTTCTAAGAACAAGAGAATCACGGAAGTTATCTGTCAAAAACTATTTAAAGCGACTACCCTCGAAGCGGCAACGAGACCATCATTTTACATGACGGCTTTTTGCGGAATAACGCCGCTAACAAACGAAATCGAGGAAAATAAAGTCACTTGCAGGATATATTTTCCATATTTGGTTTGGTCGCTGCTCATAATATCAACGTTTACTTATTTTCTAATTCATGAAACTTTGAGGAATAAATCGCTGACGACGAATATTTTCAATAACTCGCCATTTCAAAAAATTTGCAACGATTGTCTAAAATTTTTCCCATCGGCTATTGTATACGGACTATACATGTGGTCGTTATTAAGACGAAAATTAGTAGGTCAAATACTGTCCGAGCTGATGGAAGCGGACAAAATATACGAGAAATATGGGGCAAAAATGCACTATGGTTTACTGCAAGCTAAAATCACATTTATGGTCATAATTCACGCTCTTGCACATATGGCAGTGTCGACGAACTTTCGTATCCAAACGGAAAAAATTAATTTCCACCTAGATGTTGACGAAAGTTTCATACACATTTTGTGTTTCTTTGACACAACGACATATTTATTATATTATATTACATTTATGGTAATTCTAAGAAGAAGTTTGAAGGAATTGAATCAAATATTAAAAAATATTGAAAGGCATTTAAATTTAAGCATGCGTCGTTTCCAAATTGAGCCAGTATGGAACAAATCACAGAGGCTGTATTTTAACCCCACGACGAAAGGGATTGTTAATCAAATTGGCGTTTTGTACAATACATATGATAAGTTATGCGATGTGGCTAATATCATCAACGACTGTTGCAGTTCACAAATGTTGTTGATCTTGTCATCAAATTTCATATGTATAGTGTTTCAACTCTTCTTTGTCTTTGACGGTATTACCAACCCAAAGGTGAACAATAAAGAAGCTGTGGATATCTTCATTTTAGTTTGCATTCAGATGACCATCACGCAGATAACGGGAATCGCTCTCGTCGGTTTTACATGTTCAATTACCGTCAAGGAAGTAAGTTAGTGTGTTATCTTTCTGCCTCTGTTTTGCTATAAATGTATTTTTTATGAATTTAGTTGCCATCATATTTAGAATATTCCTAAAACTTTTTTTATTTTTTTCACATAATTTCATAGGCAAATTTCCAGGAAAAATGGTAATTACGAAGTATTACAAATTAAAATATTCTGCTATATTTTTTGCAAAATTGCAAAATTTTAAAACTTAGATCATTGTTGAGAATTTTAATTATGCGTATTAAAGTTGTTACGGTTATGCGGAAATAATTATCGCTACGCAAATAAATGTTGCGAACGTTTATCCAGCAACTAGCAAATTTAAATCTATTGATCGAGACCACGAACGCAAACAGCATAAACGTTAAAGTTTATTCATTTCGAGATTTATAGTTATAGTTTATAGATTTAACCAGGACCTATATAGTAGCGAATGAAATTTAGTTCATTAAAAAAAAACGTATTAGCAAAAATAATTACAAAACAAAGTGTTCGAACACCAATATTATCAGGTAAAGCTTACATTTTTTTTTCTCGGAAGCCATGTTGAAATTTAATATGTCGTCTTTGTTTAAAATCGCGTTTAAAATCATGTTTGAAATTGCTGGGTCAATTAGCTGGATTTTTACCAGGAATAATGCATATTTCCATATAACGGTCACTTGACAGTGAAACACATTGTATAGGTGTACTAGTAATAATTACTCTTAATTTTATTTTATACAACTTCTATCGGTTGTATAATTAGAGCGATTTTAAAAATAGGATCATAGGATCACAGTAATTAATTATTTATTATTTTTTCCTTTAAATCCTAGCACTGCCTTCGGTAGACTTCTTTCTGTGTACCTATATTTATTGTAAAATTCTATTAATTTTATTTGATATTTAAATAATTATTATTTTGTTTCAGGGGAAAAAGACCGCTAATATTATTCATAAGCTTTTAAATAAAAATAATGACAATGACGTCAGGGAAAAGGTAAAAATAATATGAAAAGTTTTATGAATAAAACATTTATTTTGATATGATTTTTTTTATAAACGTTGGTATACCGTTAACCAAAATGCTTCAATAAAATACTCTGAATCAATAAAAAGATCTCTGAATCAATTCATAACAGAAATTGGGTTTATTTCGTCCCCACACAACGCGAGTAATATAAACATGACTATTATATTATAGCTCATAATCATGAATGTCTTCCTAAGTCACTGAGGTAAAAGTTGTACAATCTTTGTTTTTTAATTTTAATGTATTACAATGATTGATTATAGGTTCAACTGGAATAATCAAATTAAAATTGCATGCACAAGGTTAAGACAACTTTTTGGAAAATTTTATCAAATAAAATTCTGTGTTCTTTACCCAATACTTAGAACCTTGGTTGATTCTATTATGCATATACGGGCTAACTACCTACGTTTAACATTTGGTTATGTCGATAGCTTTAAGAAGTTGCAGGAAGGTTCCGAAAATTAATTGTCAATGAGAGTCACAAAAACGAATTCTCAAATAATTGTTAGTACCTTTTTTAGTTATTCCAAAATTATGCCGATCGACATAAAAAATTTTTTGGGAATTAGCTTTAGAAAATTATATCAGTGATGACAAGACGTCAGCCATTTGGAAAAAAAATACAAAAGTATAACAGCAGGGTTTTTTTCAGTAAAAAGATTGCAAAACTACTCTATGGATAAAGGTAATTCGATGTTAAAATGCCCCAATTATTTAATCAAATGCCGAATGAATTCAAGGCATGAAATAAAAAAATCAAGCTCATGGGAGGTTAACAATTTATTTTTAAGCTCATTCTAATTGAACCACTCTCATCTTCTCTTTTATTTATTATTCTTCTTCTTTTTTTCTTACTAATTAATGGAATTGTAAATTAATATGATTTAAAATATTTAATTGGTGTATAAACGTTTAAAAATTCACTGTAAATATTGTAAGCGACTCGAAAAATTATACCTACAGCTAATTTTGTTGGTAAGGCGATATATGTAAAATATATTATATTCGAATTTAATAAATAAAAAAATAAAATATCTATCTATACCAATAATCAAACATTATTCATCGAAATATATTGGAGAAATATTTCCCAATTACGAGAAAAAACAACTGCCTGTAAAATTTTACTCTTTGAATACCTACATTTTATAATTTTGAATGTTCTTTATTATTACTATTTCAGCTTTTACTGTTTTCCATGCAGATTAAACATCGCACGCCTGAATTTTACGTCTACGGAATGTTTCCTATTGATGCCACGTTAATATTCACGGTAAGTTTAACTAACTGAACGTTCCGGATTAGAAAAGGAATATTTATTTTAATCGTAAAATAAATCTTAATCAATAACATTAGTTATTTTTTGTTTTTTTTTATGTTAGACGAAACATGTGATCATTGTTCATGAGATATCTTAACACGTTCCGCTTATTTCAATTAAAACCAGGTCTTGAGCAGACTCTAGTTGGAAATTGGAATCGTTTGAAATTAAATCAAATTTCATGAAACCAGAGGGTCTTGGGTTTTATGTATACCTTTGAATATGTCTCGAACGATGTTTTATAAAATAGTGAACACCCCATTGAAACCCATCCAATTAGTTCCTGAGATTAGTGTGAACATACGATTACCGAGGATTTTTTATTTACTGATGCGGCCCAACGCACAAGGCCCTCGCCTAGACGCCAGTTATCAACTGCGTCACTTCCTTGCGGGACACCAGAGGTAACATTAATAAACCTGGAGGTGAAACCATTTACTTGTACGGCCTGAGATCTATTACATAAGTACGAATGAATCCATCTAAGAAGGCAGCCGTGTATACCTAAGGAATGTAATTTTTTAATTAGGGTATTAATATTAACCTTGTCAAAGGCCTTAGAGAAGTCAGTGAAAACTACATCGACTTGTGCACCAGAATCAAGCGCTCGGGCGATGTAATCTGTATAGGGTATAAGATTAGTATATGTAGATTTACCGAACAAAAAGCCATGTTGTTCGGGAATAATGATGTTTTTGAAGACTGCGGTTAATTTTTTTGTTATTATACATTCTAAAATTTTACCAAAAATACTCAATTTCGAAATTCCTCGATAATTTGTGACGTCATTTTTATTGCCGTTTCTATATATAGGAGTAATATTTGCGGATTTCCAAGCGACCGGGAATATTCCGTTAGCTAAAGAAAACCTGTATATATATAGCAACGGTTTGATAATATCAGGGCAAGAGTTTTTAATAAAAATTTTGAGCGAGAAATTTCAAAACTGTCTCACTCGAGTATAGAAATGTTTCCGTTGTAACCTACCTTAGTTTAATTAGTACTTGTCAAATGTATAAAATATTAACCAAATGTCAAACATTACAATCAAAAACATTGTACCTTACAAAATATTTCTTTTGTTACAGGTCGTCGCTGCGGCGGCCACGTACCTCATAATTCTGGTCCAATTCTCAAATTCTTCTATCGGCAACAATTTATAGAAGGGCAAATATAATACTTCGAAATTGTGATATAGATCATGCATCGCTTTTAGTAATAAACATAAATGCTGTTGGTAAATGCCTGCTTCTCATTGTATCTCTAGCCATCCATATAATTAATATATTGACAGGGCAGTCCCTTACAGAGAACCAAGCTGCTATAAACTTAGATAGTCTTACTTCGATCCAATAGTCTACTTTACTGCTATTTAATATGTATGGTAGAGCGTATATTAAAATATTATACGTAGATAACATAAGATATAAATAAAAACCTACTTAGTTGAATTAAGTAAAAACTCTAGTATACGATATTTTATGTTTTAATAAATACCTGTGTAGTTATGATGTGGTTTTCATAATATACCCGATCATCAAAGAATATTTCTTGTGTTAATATTGAATCGAAAAAATAATATAATAACTGCTTTCAATTCATCATAAATTTTAACACTCGTTCATTTTTTTTTTTTTGTAAATTTTGATGCTCGGTTAGTATTATGTATAAAAGCAGATAGCTGCAGGATGTCATAGCAATTCTCGTTTAATGTCTATAGAAGTATAGATCGTTAGGAGAAAAAACGATACCTTTTTTTTATATTATATTATAGTTCGCCCTCTAGTCCCGTACTGTAAAGTTAAGTATCTTTTTGGGTGCGATGGTTCTAATCTCTTCTGGGTTGAGGAGATGGTTGCCTAGAAGCTGGTACCTTTTGTAGATAAGGGGGCCACAGTAGTTGTATAGGGGTTTCTGGGCTCTCTTAGCGGAATCTGCACCTGTCATCGATCGATAGGCTCAGTTTGTGCATGGTATTTATTCAGCTTGCAGTGGCCTGTTAAGGTTCTGGTCAGGATCCTTAGTTGGTTCCGGCTTAACTTCGATAGCGCAGAGAGTCTTTTTTACGAGAATCCTACTATGAGTTCTTTGCCTTGTTTTTGTTCGGGCATTTCTTGCATCATAGTCATGCTAGCACCTTTCTTGGCCAGTTCGTCTACTTTTTCATTGCCATCAATGCCATTAATACCTAACCTAACCTCTAATTGTTTTTATATCGTAAAACGTAAAATCTTGTAAATAAGTAACGTCAATAATAAAAATTCATAAGCTGTTGTTATTTACAAATATTTTGTTCTTTTAAAATTACGTAGCAGATTTAAAGGCAACAGATGTGAAATTGATCAGCATTCCAAAAAACTAGTTTTTGTTGAATAAAATTAAATTTTTCTCTAAGGATTAAATATTTAAACGGCATTTTTATTTTTATAATAAATTAGATCTACAATATGCTATGACTGCGCCTAAAGAAGTTAACCGCGACATATTTAATAATTCGGGTCATTTTATTGATTATATGGGTAGGTTCTACATGCACGCGAGTCACATATATTATTTAGCTAACATCACTTTCGGTTAAAATTTTAACTATCACGCAATATAAAGTTTCCTCGGTTAATTATTAATCGATATACTGAACGACATAAATTATTTACCTCTAACAGTTGTGTTCCGAAGATGCGACAAACTTATGCAACATATAAACTGTGTTTATGTAATTATGTTTCCAAAACAACTCCTCCATTTAAATGTTTAACATTAAAGCAAAAGTTAAACCTCTAAAGTAGTTTCTCTTGGGTAGCATCGAATATGCCACCCTATATATAACCCTACATATAAGTTATATTGACACAAATTATGTGTAAAGACATTTTATGCCACTAAATTGACAAATTGGGTTTAAACATGATAAACGTCAATTAAATATAATTATCTCAACCTAGCTCTATCGATCCAAATTACACTTTTCGCTCCACGCAATAAAAAACCGAAATACGCCAGTTAATACCGCGCTTGTGAACGCTTCACAGATGGTTTTGACTCGCACGGCGAATAATTTAGGTTTTCACAAACAACGGTTTGAACGGTTAAATATTATTTTTTTTAATGAAATATTGTAAATCTTAATCCTACCCGCAATGCTCGGAGAGCCACCGATTTTCCTCTCGAAATTAAAAGAAACAGCGCCGAAGGGAGGCATGCGTCAGAAACTATTTCCGGCTACAACCCTCGAGGAGGCTCTGCGACCATCGTTTTACATGATGTCATTCTGCGGAGTAAAGCCGTTTTTAAATGAAAACTACCAGAATGTGATCACGTGTCGACTGTACATTCCGTATTTGGTTTGGTCGCTGATTTTAGCATCGGCGTACACTTATTTTCTACTACAGCAAACGTTGAAACCCAAGCCGCTGACGACAAACATTTTCAATAACTCCCCAATACAAAGACTAGGCCATGAATTCGAAAACGCCCTGTTATCTTCGATCGTATACGCGCTGTTCATTTCTGCGGTGGTCAAAAGGAAATTAGTGGGCAAAATAATAACCGATCTAATGAAAGCGGACGGAATATATAAAAAAAATGGAACTACCCTCAATTATGGTCTAATTCAAGCTAAGATTGCAATCGTTTTTACAGTTCACTTCATTTTATATTCAGCAATAACAATAAACTTTCATATTTTAGCGGTTTCTATTAATTTTCACGTGCATTTGGACGCGAGTTTCTGTTACATTTTCAGTAACTATGTTACGCAAACGTTTTTGTTATATTTCATTTTATTTATTTCAATCCTAAAAAGAAGTTTAGGAAAGTTAAATCATATATTACAAGATGTCGAAAGGCATCTAAGTCCAAAGATGCGCCATATTCAAATTGAGCCAATATTACATGTATTACAGAGGGTGTACATTAGACCAGCTAAAACAGAATTGTTAGAACAGATGGGCGTTTTGTGCGACACATACGATATGTTGTGCGACGTAGCTGATATGATCAACGATTGTTTCAACGCACCAATATTAATAATAATAACGGGGAGTTTTATATCTATAGTATTTCAGCTGTTTTATGTATTTGACGGTATTACGAACGCAAAAGTGAACAACAGGGATGCTGTGAATATCTTCATCTTGTTCTGTATTCAAACGACCATCACGCAGTTTTTGAGTATCGTTTTCGTCAGTTTTTCCTGTTCTAGTACTATCAAAGAAGTGAGTTAGAAATAGTTTTATGATTCTCCTTCAATTAATCCAGAACGAGCTTCGAACTCTCGCTGTAATCTATATTTTTTTCTCTGGTTACCTTACTTTATGCTGTTTTGCGGTTTGTAGTGTATACACCATTATTAAATGTGCCCTTTTTGAAGTGAACATTAAAGAAAATTTAAGAAAATTTTCAGGATCCATTTGGTAGCTAGAAAAATTAGATCGTAATTTGTATCAGAGGCCGAAGAACTTCGAAGCTCGTTGGGTTAATATATTATATTCCTTTGAAAACCACCATCGTAAACAAAGTGTTTTCCACGTTAACCTGTTACGGCGTTACCCTGCAAACCATCTCTACAAACTTGCTTCGTCCGAATAAATATTCGTTAATACATGAAACAAAACACTCGTATTTCAAATTTGAGCCACCATTTTTATATTGCTTAAGTTTGTTTTGTTCAGTATCGTTTGACAAAATTTTGTTTTGGTTTAGGTCTTAGAACAAATATTATGCAATATTTATGCATGTTTATTACTCACGTCTTATATCACAATAAATAAAACTTTTGAATGGACAATAGCGCAATATTTAGCTTTCAGTGTTAATCATTTATCGATCTTGACTTAATATTACTAGTCAGCGAGAACAGAAGGAAGTTCTTGAAGTATTTTAAACTCGTCGCGAAAAGAAAATCATTGTCGAGGCTACTGGAATACGAAAATACTAAAATCTAGAAAAAAATAGAATTATGACAGGAGCAGATGCTGTCGACGGCGCACGAACTCTCACCAAACATCTTCCTAAGAAGAGAATCACGGAAGTTATCTGTCAACAACTATTTAAAGCAACTACCCTCGAAGCGGCAACGAGACCATCATTTTACATGACGGCTTTGTGCGGAATAACGCCGCTAAGAAACGAAATCGAGGAAAATGGAGTCACTTGCAGGATATATTTTCCATATTTGGTTTGGTCGCTACTCATAATATCAGCGTTTACTTATTTTCTAATTCATGAAACTTTGAGGGATAAATCGCTGACGACGAATATTTTCAATAACTCGCCATTTCAAAAAATTTGCAACGATTGTCTAAAGTTTTTCCCATCGGCTATTGTATACGGACTATACATGTGGACGTTATTAAGACGAAAATTAGTAGGTCAAATACTGTCCGAGCTGATGGAAGCGGACAAAATATACGAGAAATATGGGGCAAAAATGCACTATGGTTTACTGCAAGCTAAAATCACATTTATGGTCATAATTCACGCTCTCGCACATATGGCAGTGTCGACGAACTTTCATATCCAAACGGAAAAAATTAATTTCCACCTAGATGTTGACGAAAGTTTCATACACATTTTGTGTAACTTTGACACAACTACATATTTATTATATTATATTACATTTATGGTAATTCTAAGAAGAAGTTTGAAGGAATTGAATCAAATATTAAAAAATATTGAAAGGCATTTAAATTTAAGCATGCGTCGTTTCCAAATTGAGCCAGTATGGAACAAATCACAGAGGCTGTATTTTAACCCCACGACGAAAGGGATTGTTAATCAAATTGGCGTTTTGTACAATACATATGATAAGTTATGCGATGTGGCTAATATCATCAACGACTGTTGTAGTTCACAAATGTTGTTGATCTTGTCATCAAGTTTCATAAGTATAGTGTTTCAACTATTCTATGTCTTTGACGGCATTACCAACCCAAAGGTGAATAATAAAGAAGTTGTGGATATCTTTATTTTATTTTGCATTCAGATGACCATCACGCAGATAACGGGAATCGCTCTCGTCGGTTTTACATGTTCAATTACCGTCAAGGAAGTAAGTTAGCGTGTTATCTTTCTGCCTCTGTTTTGCTATAAAAGTATTTCTTATGAATTTAGTTGCCATCATATGCGTATTTCGAATATTCCTAAAACATTTTTTTTCCTTTCACATAATTTCATAGGCAAATTTCCAGGAAAAATGGTAATTACGAAGTATTACAAATTTAAAATATTCTGCAAAATTTTAAAACTTAGATCATTGTCGACAATTTTAATTATGCGTATTGAAGATGTTACGGTTAGGCGGAAATAATTATCGCTACGCAAATAAGTGTTCCGAACGTTTATCCAGCAACCAGCAAGTTTAATAAAAGTTTATTAATTTCGAGATTTTAACCAGTACCAACCTATATAGTAGCGAATGAAATTCAGTTCATTAAAAACAAACGTGTTTGCAAAAAATATTTATAAACAAAGTGTTCGAACGCATTACAACTGTTTGATATTATTAGGGAAAGTTTACATTTTTTTTCTCAGAAGCCATGTTGAATTTTAATATGTCGTCTTTACAAATCATATTTAAAATCGCTGGGCCAATTAGAAGGTTTTTTTACCAGGAATAATGCATAATACTTGACGGTGAAACATATTTTATAGGTACTTAGTAATATTTACTCCTAATTTTATTTTATACAACTTCTATCGGTTATATCTTTACGAACAATAATTAGGCGATTTTAAAAATAGGATCACAGTAACTAATTATTTATTATTTTTTCCTTTAAATCCTAACCCTGCCTTCGGTAGACTTCTGTGTACCTATATTTATTGTAAAATTCTATTAATTTTATTTGATATTTAAATAATTATTATTTTGTTTCAGGGGAAAAAGACCGCTAATATTATTCATAAGCTTTTAAATAAAAATAATGACAATGACGTCAGGGAAAAGGTAAAAATAATATGAAAAGTTTTATGAATAAAACATTTATTTTGATATGATTTTTTTTATAAACGTTGGTATACCGTTAACCAAAATGCTTCAATAAAATACTCTGAATCAATAAAAAGATCTCTGAATCAATTCATAACAGAAATTGGGTTTATTTCGTCCCCACACAACGCGAGTAATATAAACATGACTATTATATTATAGCTCATAATCATGAATGTCTTCCTAAGTCACTGAGGTAAAAGTTGTACAATCTTTGTTTTTTAATTTTAATGTATTACAATGATTGATTATAGGTTCAACTGGAATAATCAAATTAAAATTGCATGCACAAGGTTAAGACAACTTTTTGGAAAATTTTATCAAATAAAATTCTGTGTTCTTTACCCAATACTTAGAACCTTGGTTGATTCTATTATGCATATACGGGCTAACTACCTACGTTTAACATTTGGTTATGTCGATAGCTTTAAGAAGTTGCAGGAAGGTTCCGAAAATTAATTGTCAATGAGAGTCACAAAAACGAATTCTCAAATAATTGTTAGTACCTTTTTTAGTTATTCCAAAATTATGCCGATCGACATAAAAAATTTTTTGGGAATTAGCTTTAGAAAATTATATCAGTGATGACAAGACGTCAGCCATTTGGAAAAAAAATACAAAAGTATAACAGCAGGGTTTTTTTCAGTAAAAAGATTGCAAAACTACTCTATGGATAAAGGTAATTCGATGTTAAAATGCCCCAATTATTTAATCAAATGCCGAATGAATTCAAGGCATGAAATAAAAAAATCAAGCTCATGGGAGGTTAACAATTTATTTTTAAGCTCATTCTAATTGAACCACTCTCATCTTCTCTTTTATTTATTATTCTTCTTCTTTTTTTCTTACTAATTAATGGAATTGTAAATTAATATGATTTAAAATATTTAATTGGTGTATAAACGTTTAAAAATTCACTGTAAATATTGTAAGCGACTCGAAAAATTATACCTACAGCTAATTTTGTTGGTAAGGCGATATATGTAAAATATATTATATTCGAATTTAATAAATAAAAAAATAAAATATCTATCTATACCAATAATCAAACATTATTCATCGAAATATATTGGAGAAATATTTCCCAATTACGAGAAAAAACAACTGCCTGTAAAATTTTACTCTTTGAATACCTACATGTTATAATTTTGAATGTTCTTTATTATTACTATTTCAGCTTTTACTGTTTTCCATGCAGATTAAACATCGCACGCCTGAATTTTACGTCTACGGAATGTTTCCTATTGATGCCACGTTAATATTCACGGTAAGTTTAACTAACTGAACGTTCCGGATTAGAAAAGGAATATTTATTTTAATCGTAAAATAAATCTTAATCAATAACATTAGTTATTTTTTGTTTTTTTTTATGTTAGACGAAACATGTGATCATTGTTCATGAGATATCTTAACACGTTCCGCTTATTTCAATTAAAACCAGGTCTTGAGCAGACTCTAGTTGGAAATTGGAATCGTTTGAAATTAAATCAAATTTCATGAAACCAGAGGGTCTTGGGTTTTATGAACCCCTCTGAATATGTCTCGAACGATGTTTTATAAAATAGTGAAAACCCCATTGAAACCCATCCATTGGCTCCTGAGATTAGGGTGAACATACGATTACCGAGGATTTTTTTATTTACTACAAGCTGACCCGACGAACTTCGTACCGCCTCAGAATCAATAAATGTTGTGTTAACTTATTAGCTGAATTAAATTCAATTTTTTATTAAGAATACTCAAAGTGAATTAAGTTCAATAATCAAAAATCAAAATGATATGCATTTTAATTATCGATGCGCGCACAATGACAAATGCTAAACAAACTCACAAAGTGAACATCTTCTAAGGCAACTAACTTACCGTTTGAAAATAAAATTCCACAGAATAGAAAGCCGTTCCATACACAATGTATGAGAATTAGAATTTTCTTTTTCTTTTTTTGTAAACTGTTCCGATGTTTTAATAGTTATTCTGCTATTCGGGGAGGAGACAAAGCCAACAAATCAAAGACCATAAAAATCGGTCCAGCCGTTCTTGAGTTATGATCGAGAAATTTCAAGACTGTCTCACTCGAGTATAGAATGTTTCCGTTGTAACCTACCTTTGTTTAATTAGTACTTGTCAAATGTATAAAATATTAATGTCAAACATTACAATACAAAACAATGTTCCTTACAAAAAATTTCTCTTGTTACAGGTCATCGCTGCCGCGGCCACGTATCTCATAATTCTGGTCCAATTCTCAAATTCTTCTACCGGCAACGATTCATAGAAGGGCAAATATTATAACTTCGAAATTGTGATATAGATCATGCATCGCTTTTAGTAATAAACATACATGCTGTTGGTAAATGCCTGCTTCTTATTGTATCTCTAACCATCCATATAAATATAGTGACAGGGCAGTCCCTTAAAGAGAGACAAGCTGCTATAAGCTTAGATAGATAGTCTTACTTCGGTCCAATAGTCTACTTTACTGCTATTTACTACATTAGAGCGTATATTAAATATCTACGTATACTATATACGTAGATATTTCAGTGGAATTTAATTGTTAATTAGTAAAACGCGTGATTCCAGTTTAGTGATTTAAAGATGACGGCTGTTTGTCGCATCGCGAAAGGGCATGCGAGTGGAAAATAGGCATAGATATATAGTCCTAAAAATGTGTTTCTTATATACCTACCCAGTTCTTGAGTTACAAAGCTATGCTTTTCCAGTTTCGTTTCTGAAGACCTTTTATTTCGAGGAGTACAATATTTAAAATTATACATTCAATGGAAGTTTGTAGGATGTGCAAGTAAATTTTAGTATGTGGAAAGCGGGTGATGTAACGTGTGGCAATGTTGCCACCGTTATACTACATTTAAAGCGTAACAAAGAAGAATTTCTATATTACTATCCAAACAGCCCTCAAAATTTAATGAAAATGAATTAAACATCTACCATATTGTAAAAAAACATATTTCCAACTTCAAAAATGAAAAAGGCTGTGCGATTTGTACCTATGTTTTTTTTATGTGTCTCATTAACCCAGATTGCCTTGTGCGATTTTGATGATTTTTCTTGCACGTGATACGAAATTTTTGAGGGGTAGTTTCATTTTGGTTTCATTACGTCAATAACCCTAGTTATTGCGTTTTAATGTCGAGCATGGTTCGCTGACGTCACAGTACTGCGACTTGCACCACTCTCAGTACGAGATGTGAGAAGACATCTGGAAGACAAAATATCTTTCCTAACCACACTGTCGCCTATACTAAGAAAGACATTTTTTTATATTTATTGTTCTGTAGCCGCGTCGAATGCTTTTGTTAAAAAAAATGTAATAACAAGTATATATTATAATAAATTATATTTCATATAGGACTGTAGGTATGTATATTTTATTTATTTATTAACTACAGTAGGTAGAGTAATACAAAACACCAGCCAAACTAGGCTCTCGCCTGTTCTGACAAAGACAATTTGTCTATTATTTAAAAAGTCTTATATATTTCCAGTATATAAAAAGTCTTATAAGTATCCTGAATTATATTGAGCATGGCATTCTGTGCGTAACGAGTAACATTTGGGTAAGTGAACAAGTAAGGAGTGCGCGAGAGATGAGGGGTTACGCGAAAAGAGATGTCACTCAGTAAGAATGGAGAGTCAACTTTTGAGTACACGATATTACACAAAAAAGTCGTACGACTAATTACGCGTCTGTATTCAAGATACCATTTTATGATATGATGATGGTCCTTCATAATCAAGAACCATGTACTTTCTATAAATCATTTGTTTCATAAACCCCTTCTAATTTGTGTCTAATAGGAGGGAGACCAAATTGGGGAAGGAAATTCAGGAATTCTTCTAACGCACGCAAAGTATACCATTTTGAGAGTACCGACATTCTCGAATGGCTTGCAAACGCGTGACAAGAAACCTACTGTACCATACGACTTCGTTACAATCTCGTCCATTTGCTGGTCGGATGTAAGCTTTTTATCCAAAAGTACACGGACTCAGTTTCTGGGATAATTTCACCAACGACCGTGTAAGTGACACTTATAGTCGTTTTCTTACTGGTAAAAGTGGTTTTATTGCATTTTGACGCGTTAATAGCAAGCTCATGGAAATTAACTTATGGAAGCTACTTATGAGAAGAGTTAATTGGGAAATGGTTTGACGAATAAATGTTTACCTTCGGCTGCACTGTGAACAGTTTGAAAGGAAGACAAGATTCGAAGACAAGGTCATCAGCATTTTTAAATGACAAGTAAATTGCAGTAAATAAAATTTTTACCAAATTCTGCTTTTAATGAAATTCAGGTCACTTTAAAGGTACGCGCCACAAAAAAAAGTAATAAAATCCGGTTAAAAAATATTTTTGTATTTTAAATTCAAAAATATACCTAGAATAGTGAATAAAAACACACCTTTAAGTTTATGCATAACGTGGTGGGACACTGTATGTATAGTTATGGTGTTATTTTTGCAGATAGGCACGATGCAATATTTATAGTGAGTTTAGACTGCAAACATCTTAAGTAAGGAGCGATAAAATTACTCAATACTAGTTGTACTCAATACTGACTCTCTCCAAGACCGCGCGCTTTCGGGAGCTGTGACGTCATCGCCTGATGGGAATAAAACAAATCGTTTTTAAAACACCCAACTTTAAGATCAATTGAAAGATATCGAAAAAGATATTTCATTGTTTTTATCGTAATTTTTTAAAGAAATTAAAAAAAACAAGTATTTTACCTTATTACAATACTTATTGCCTATGGGGTTCGGAAAGAAACTAGATATTATGTTTAATAATAGTATTCCAATAGTTTATTTTGATTGGTTAGTTATTGTATGATAACACATAAAATGGATATGATTATCAAATGAAATATGGCAGTATTTATAAGGAAGAATATTTATTCGCGGTGAATGAAATTGTTACCACATCAGTAATTTCCCTTATAATGACGATTATTATATAACTACTTTTAGCTGTTTTCCATTACTTATCAACACGCACACAAAAGATACTTTCATTTTTATATAGAGTTGATTGTTTCGGTAATTATCCCGAATAATTCAGTACGTAAATGTTGTATGTTTCTAAACACATGTTAGGCCATTCGTAGTTTTGTGCTAAGCTTGAAAAGGCATAAATAAAGTAAAATATAATTATTGTGATGTTAGACATCGTTTTTTTGTGTGCCTACCTACATTTACTAAATTCATGAAATTTAAATGTGTCCGTTATAAGTGTCAAACATCGAACTGGGGAAAACTGCGTGAAATTTGTGTTTTTTTTTTACCTTTCTTGTTGAATCACGAACCTCACCTTACCACAAAAGTAGAAAAATGGTACAGTGATTTAAATTAGAATATAAAAATATATTACTAAAACTGGTTCAGAATAGCCGTTTTGAATTATGAATTAGTAACATATTTTCCTAAAAATTCAACAAATAAACCAAATTATAATTTAAAGATATAGTAAAAATTCATGAAAGTTTATAAAATTTCTCTCATTACTCTCACCCTAAACTCACTTCTCACACATACACACACCCAACAACCATAGTATCACATACATACATACTAACTTGCATAGCGTTTAATCCTTTCATGTCATAAAACATACAACAGAATGGCATGTTCTCATATTACGCGTATTATTCGGACAACATTAAAAATAGTATTTATCTATACAGAGTGTTTTTAAATTTAGGACACTCCTTTTAGGAGGTTGATCTATATCGATAACTAAACTGGTCTCACGAAAAAAAAGTTACTTCTTCATCTTCAAGCGTATGGCTTGTGTTGTCGGGGAGGCGCTATTGAGCGCAGTTCCGACTGTAACTGAATGTTTTTTTTTCGTGTATGTGTTGTTATTTAACTCAGCCGACAGTATTTAGAAAGCGCCGTTAAATATTCTAGCCGGGTTTGACCCACTGGGGATTCGAACCCGGGACCTCTGGATTTAGAAGCAGGCACTCATACCACTGCGCCACTAGGCCGTATTTTCATACTGTTTTTCTTCGAGGTGCTTCGCCATGCGTTCAATCGTGTTCTCAAACATTAATACGATTTCTATACAACTTTGAAGTCGTTTTTCTCGTAATTGAGAAACAAATTTCCAATATTTTTTTGCTGGTTGCTGTTGATATTGATCAACGTCCTAAAAGGAGTGCTCTAAATATAAAAATAACCTGTTTAACATATGAGGTAATTTTATGGGGACATAATTAGTATTAATCATAACATTATTTGATACAATTTCAATAAAATTATTTAAAAAAAAACGAAAGTCCTACTTACTTGCTCGGATACTCCATGCAAAAAAATTATCTTAGAACAGATATTTACACTTAAGTAGTTATATAAACATGGTACCCAATGTCGAGAAAGTGATACCGAGTTCACAAACGATGCCTTTATTTATGCCTTACATTGAGTTTTAGCTTTCAAAAAAAAAAGAGTAAGTGTTAGTGAAATATCGAATGGAATAAAAGTACAGTAGACACAAGTGGAGCCTTGGGGCCTAGCTGCAGACGTCAGTTTCTGGTTAAATACTTTAACTACTAAACAATGTATAGAAGCAGTTGAAATTATATGATAGCTACAGGTGTCATAGCCATTCTTGTTTTTTAAGTAAAGAAGGATTTATCCGTTGATTTTGTTTACAAAATGGCATGGTAATCGCTTTACAACTTTATGTTTGGCCAATGGTCATTTTGTGCTTAGTATAGCCCGTCGAAAACTTTATAAATTACACAAAGTGAAAGTTTGAAGAAAATATGTGTTACTAAATTAGTAATACTAATAGTCTAAAGGTTATAATTAATTTTAGCTTAGTCCTTCTGCTGTTTATAAATACGCTGATATTCTTGACGAACTTAATTTAAATACTTTTCCCCTAATACTAAATGTTAATACTAACCTAATACTAAACTCACTAAATATTATTCTCTAAAACTTAAGGTATTTCTTACTTAAAATAAAATATAGAATAATATCTTAAAATATTAACACAAACAACCTTATAATTAGTATTGATTAATGACTGTTATTTTTATATTATAAATTGTTATGTATTTTTTAAATACATATATATATTATTTATATGTATATGTATATAAAGAGTGGATGGGACTACCAACTATCCTGCGATAGTATATGTTAAACCAATCAAAAAGTTCTATGGAAAGGTAGGTTGAAATCAAAGGGTTCCGTAATTATTTATTGAACGAATAGGGACATACACACATTGCATTATAATATGGCTAAATTATGTTCTTCTAGGGGTTTTTAATACAAAAATTTTAATAATATCCTCTCTATGAACAGATCTTTTAATGATCTTGAAGTACGCATAGAAAATTAAAGTACACATTATCATTTCAGCTTACAGCTATAGCTGTAAGCTGAAAGCTGTATAGCTGTAGCTGCATATAAACAGTTACATAAAAATACGTTAATCAACAACTTAAGCCGACTACAGGCATCTCCAATTTAACATATACTTTTAACAGAACGAACTAGGATCTATATTTATATACGAGTACGTGATAATAGTGAGAGTGTTGTAATTTGTAAGTATATTAGGGTGTGGAATGTAAGTGTGTTAATGTGTATGTATGTGAATGGTGTACCAAATGGTATAAAGGTGGTGACCCCGAGCGCGCGGGTCTTCGAAGAAAAACAAAGTTTTTTAATAATATAATTACTTTAGTATGAATGCGTATTTTTTCGAAATTATATTTTCTTTTCGTTACACAGGTTAAGTTATCGATATAGATCAGCCTCCTAAAAGGAGTGCCCTAAATTTAAAAACAAACTGTATATATTTTTCAATCAGTTACGCGATTTATTTGCAAGTCGAACCAGTGATATGCGCTTTTTCGGTTTGTTTTATGTTTTCCTGAATAAACGTCTAAAATGACTTTCGCAGTGTTTTGAACTGACGTTATATCAATCCGTTATATTGAAGATTTTAATCTTGTGTTAATAAAATTGATTACTTAACGTGAAAATAGCTCAATAGTACAAGCATGGCAATGGATGATATACTTAATGGATGATAATATCGTGATGTAATTTTCATTCAAACACTCTAATAAATATTTGATAAAAGCCAAAATAAAATATCAAGTGTTTTTTAGTATCAATGAAAAAGTTGACGAAAACGGGTTGCTGATAACAACAAAGAGAGATCTTCAAAGATGCGCCGACGATGCAAAGATTTCATCTACGATCACATATTCACTGGCAATAATTTAGGAGATGCAATGCGACCAGCGCTGCTCTTATCACGAATATCTGGAATTGCTCCGTTTCATTATGACTTTTCTACAGGTGTATCCAAAGTGCGGATCAGCCGTGTAGACATTCTTTGGTCTCTTAGTATAATTGCTATACTAACAGTATCCCTCATCCGAGTAGAGAATACTAAAGGTTCTGTGACATCAATTTTGCACGGCGATACATTTATACATATTATAGGAGACTATTTTCAGCTGACCACCGGATCGATGACTGCCTACGTAAATATCTTACTGACGATCGCCCGAAAGAATAAAATCGGAGAAATTTTAGTAGCTTTGATGGAAATAGACGACATTCTTCTAAAATTAGGAAAGGTCACTCAATACTCTAGACTGCAGTCTCGCTTGGCTTTGTTCGTGTTTCTACATGGACTGTCAACAGTATCTTTAATCGTAGGGTTCGTTTTCATAATTAAAACCACTGAAATTCAGCCGTCTGCTGAATTTACTCTACCGTGCTGCATATCGCTGTACATAAATTCAACTCTGGTATTAACCTTCACTATTTTCGTGATGCTGCTGTCGAAGAGATTCATAAAAATCAATGAACTTCTGAGAGACTTCAGCGCGTTGAATTGTGATGAAGTAACACAGGTGAGCTTGGAGATGGGGAACCTGAACGCTGGGCACCGAGTTACGCTGTTGGGTCGAGTTCACGGGCAGCTCTGCGACGTTGCCGATATGATCAACGGCTGCTTCAATATCCAAGTTTTGATGATCATAATCATCAGCTTTATAACGGCGGTTTTTCACATGTTCTACATCCTCGAGGGAATGGCCAGCTCAAGGAAGGATGACAGGATGATATACTTCACGATTTACTGTACCGGACTATGCTTAATACAATGTTCGAACATTCTCATTATCAGCTTCAATTGTTCGGGTAACAAAAATGAGGTTTGTACAATGTGTTCAGAAAAAACTATTAGAACTAATTTTCCAAAATTTTAAAAAAGGTCCAATGATATCATGATATCAAATTTTGATAGTCTCGCACTTTAAGATTGTACAAGGTTTTTGAACACCAGTATACCACTAACCTATTCATATTGCTATATCACTAATCCAATAACCAAAGAGAGTGTACCTACATAGTGCAATCCAACCTAGTGTAACGTAAGGGACTCATTATATGGACAAACCGCTTTTAAAAAAAACGAACATCTGGGAGAACTGATGTAATTCCAGACTTTAGTTTGACGTTGGCATTTTATCTAGATAATTAAACTATAACTATAACTTTAAGTTTACTATTGAACTATTCCCAGCAAAAATATTATCAAAGTTTTTTCAAAAATGAGTTTTTTAACCTCGAACGAAATTTGGACAATGTGTTGTTCAATTGGACAATTCCGAAATAAAACGCCCATAATTTCCATATCATTACCCACTCAAAGCGTTTTAATAAACAAACGAGCCACACGAGGATAGATTTCGATAAGCTCTTTTATAAATTATTTAATATTTTTTACTAAATTTTATCTGTAACGATAACAATGAAATATGTACAGCATTTTTAGATTTTTCTTAAGAAGGCAGCTCTCTTAAGAAAATAAATAACAACTTTCTTTGAATTTATCTAACAAATATTGTGTATTTTTAGGGGAAAGACACGGCAATCATCATTCACAGACTGCTCAATGCAGACCAACTCCAAGATGACTTTAGAGCAAAGGTACATACTAAAATATTTGCTTAATGTCGTATCCGTCCTTATACACAGTCGCTGTACTAACGTGACTATGCGTAAAGTCATAATTATGCCAATAATGTTGGGCATTGCATACCTACCAAAGATGGATCTATTAACATCAAATAAAAAAAAACCGCCCATCACTATTGTTAAGAAACGATACATTTTACAAAGATGCCATCTGCATGTTACTTTACAAAATGTCAAAATTCCATAATTGGTTTGTAGCGTCCCTAATCTCTGGAACAAAGTTGGCTAGGGCCGAATGTATTTACATTCGGCCCTAGCCATTTATTTAAATGCTTTGCCGATGTACCAGATTTATTGATATATTTGCAATATTAACTTGTTGCATATATTGATAAATAGTTAACTCTAGAAGTACGATGCATATGCTCAGATGTTACTAGCACGGCGTTGGGTGTTGAACTGCGAAGAGAAACGGAATGTTTCTGCGCTCAAGAGTAGTGCGAGGCACTATCTCGAAGCACTCTTCCAGCGAGGGGCTTATTAGGCCCCCTTGGTCTGGGGATTCGGGTGAGTCGGCCCCGCGGGCCGACTTGCAGTGGGGGTGACAGGACTTCCTTCCTTCCGGGTGGGATGAACTGAGGGGGTCGTCGACGAATGGCAATCGATGCGGTGTCAGAGTGGCCTACGCGCTGAGTGGCCTACGGACTTACTCCAGGAGTAAGTCGCGCGGGTAAGGCCTGCAGCGTCCGTCAGGAGGACGCGCGTGGAGCGGTGTGTCGCCCTGTTGAGGGGCGATGTTGCGCAGGTGCTCTTGGCGGGAGTTGTCGGCCCTCTTGAAGATATTTTTCGCGAGGCGCCGGACATATGTGTCGATCGACATCAGCCTTGAAGTCGCGGCTGATGTCGGCGTTTCGGACGTGGTACGCAGCACCTGCGATGGTGCGCCTGCCCATGTTCATAATCCGCTCCTGCGAAGAGAAAACGACTGAAGTGGGTTTTTATACCCGCGCAGTGGCCTGTAGCGGGGTCCACGAGTCTTGTAATTGCACAATGATTGGTCCAAGGCACTGAACCAATTCTCCATGATTAATTTGCCTACGTAATTTGTAAGAAAAGGAAAATGCGTTCGTCGGTTGTTAACTTCAGTTGACCGCTGAATCTTGGAACCTTGAAGTTTTGCACTCATGACCATGCAAAAATTAGCCCTGATGGAGGATATTGCACAAAGAGAATTTATAACAATAATTTAATTATTAAATTATTTAAAAAAAATGTAATTCCTTTCCTTAATATTTAGATAGGGGTTTCATAGTTATAATCAATGTTTCTTGTGGTATAAAAAAAACAATGTTTTCGCTATCTTTTCAGCTCGTGCAGTTTTCCATGCAGCTGTACCATCGAACACCACAATTTACAGCCTTTGGCCTTTTCCCTTTGGACAATACCTTAATATTCACGGTCAGTTTTGTCTTCTTACTGTTACCACTTACCACAGGTTCATTCATGAGGCAGCCTCTCTCGTGAACGAGATGGGTTTGAAGCGGCTGGAGGTTACGTTAAACGCGATTTTAAAATAGCCTACTACTTAAACGGCTACAAAATAACTGCGTGATTTGTAGCTGAACTTGTCACCGTGCTACAGAGTTGCTTCCGACTTCGTTGAACGCGACTCTGTAGCTATGGCTGTGAATGAACGCTATTTCATTACCGCTATGAGCAAGCTACAGTAACGCGGTTATTAGTTGCTCTAGTTAGGGTGATTAAACGGTGTCGCCTTATAATGAACAGGATTATTTTTCTGGTGAGACCGGGTTCATAGATTAAACCCCTAAAAGGACAGTAGTGATTTTAAACACAGCCTGTATATCAATTAATGTGTAAAATATGTCGTTGAGTCACAATTACCATATGCCGTTTGTTTAAATCATTATCGATGTTTGGTTTGCATCCTAGCTATAACGCAAACTCTTTGCCGGAAATCTAGTTTCGGCCACTGAGAGGTAGTTCGGGTCACATTTAGTTTTCGCTGGTGATTGGGCCGCAGGTCTCGAATGGCGGCCGCAGGTCTATTATTGATTTTGCTGTGCAGTTGAAAAATTAATAATAAAAAAAAGAAACAAAGCTAGCCAGCCAGGACTGCGCTTTCCGTAAACCCGTCTTCCAGATGGAAACGGGTATATTGTGGGTTATTTTTCCCTAATTATAAAAAAAACATACACTTGATTTGGGAAGGTCCCTTCCAGGAAATTTTGCACTTGTGCAATCACTTATAACTTACGGTATTTTGAGTTGGGGTGGAACCTCAATGAGTAATTTAAATTCTATTGCGATCGCTCAAAAAAAATGTTATTAAAGTTGACTTCAATCAACCATGGAGATTTAACTCGAACGAATTGTTTAAGGAGCTGTATTTCCTTCGCTTCGTCAGCACTTAATAAAAGTATCAATTTTATATTACGACAAATTATACCAACCAAATATACCACATAAATTTTGAAATCGCATTTATCGTAACCTCAGTTATTTGATTATCGCGTTATCGCCCACTGCTAATATTAAAATCTAGATAATTATATTTAAACTCTGTTATTATTCGCTGGTGGGTATTCTGTCCCCGGGGTCAACCATATCTACACCATACAATACTTAGGCAGTGTGTGGCCAAGGTCGGGAACAGCCAGTCAGTATTCAGTACCACGCCCATTCCCTTCGTGTTTAGGTGCTTAAACTCCGCTTTGGTGCCCCTACCTGACTTGACAGACATGTAACGTTCTCAAACATTCGAACGGATTTGATAAATTTGAAATTTGTTTTTATCGTAATTGGGAAAAATGTCTCTAATATATTTTGCTGATTAATGTTTGTTTGTTGGTATTCACAGAGAATTACATCGTAATTATATATTTGGTTTCAGGTTGTCGGCGCGATGTCTACCTATCTAATAATTCTTTGCCAGTTTGCAATAACCCCTAATTCGCTACCAATGGACTAATAATTTTATTACATCCTAACTTTATTATTTAGACAGTCAATTATTTTAATTTCACTATAGTTTTTAATGTGCTTTTATGCTAATCAATACTTTTACCCTAATGTTTCTTTTATTATGATTGGTGTAATTAAATTTTTTCTGAAGTCAATTATAACAATTTTTCTCATGTTTAATATTAGTAATTACATTTTATTATAAATGACCAATACATTCTTTTCAAAGAATTGAGTAGTATATGACATATTGGTAGTCATGTTTAATTCAAAAGTTAGCAATATCGATAACGATAAAAAAACTCAGAGTCAAAATGGCGGGAATTTCGTGCACAAATATCTCTTCAACGCCAAGAACTTCGCAGACGCGTTGGCACCCGTCCATTGTGTAACGCGAATTTTCGGCGTGATGCCGTTCCGCTACGAATTCGTCGACGGCAGACTGATGTCAAGAATCCACCCATTTTTCTTCGCGTGGTCCGCGATCCTGATCGCCATCTTCACCTGGTGCCTGACCAATATTGGCGGAGACCCCAATTCCATCTCCCAAATATTAAACAAAAACGCATCGGTAGTTTTTTTCGGCGACTACTTTCAACTCACCGCTTCGGCTGTGAACATTTACTCCAGCAGTCTCGTCACGCTGCAAAATCGCCAGGTCTATTCGGATATTATTCAAGGGTGTATGGATATTGACGTGGCTCTAAGGAAACTCGGCCTAATTAAAAACTATTACAGGTTGCAGATCATCGGCACATTATCGGCTTTATGGTTTTCGATATACAACATCTCAATAGTCTCCTTGTTCTTCGTTGTGTGCTATATCCATAACGTTAGTCCAGCGTTGGATATCACCGTCTGTTTCATGATGTCCAATTACATAGCCGCCGTTGTGTTGTACAACTTTTTTATTTTCGTTCTGTCAATATCGATAAGGTTCAAGGAAATCAACAGCCTGCTCGCGGTCTACGGAGAAAATCATTTCGTATTTCAGAAACCAATCACTGACAAAATCACCATCGCGTGTTGCGTTCAAGACCGCCTCTGCGATTTGACCGAAATGATCAATCGCAGTTTCAATGTCCAAGTATTGAACAACATCGCACTCAGCTTCACTGGCCTGGTGTTCAATTTCTACTACGCTCTTCGAGGATTTACCAATCCGAACGCCAGCAAAAAGATATTCCTCTTCACCATATTGTGCTCAGGCAGATTCCTTAATCATTTTATTCGCCTTGCCTTCATCAGCTTTTCGTGCGATTACAACAAGACACAGGTAAGAATTGAACGCATATAAATTCAGAATCTTTTAATTTCAATCTACGCATTTTTTTTTTATATCAATTAAGTGATGCGTATGAAAATGATGTGATTGAAGAGTATTAAAACAGAAACATTATTTCGAGATACACAAAGTAAGGTTGAGGGCCGTTGCCGTAGGAAACCATAAACCACCAAAATTGCTAGTAGGCAAAAATCACATATCAAATACGTCGTATGACGAGGACGCCAATTGGCGTTTCAACAGTTGACACCGTAGAGGCCGCCATATTATAAAATAATACTAAAAATACATGTCTTTACGACGAAATAGGTTATATTTAGGTTAGGAATCTTCTACTCTACATTAAATTCGCGCAAAAATAAACAAAGGATTCTAGCTAAATTATTTGATTGATTGTTTGCCGATCCAAAACAGACGCAGCCTATTTATTTTCATTCGTACCGCCGAAGGAAGTAGAATGACTCTTTATATCACAGTGGAAAAAATAGTTTCACTTTTAGAAAATTTGCCGCCCCCCAAAATTGGCCGCCCTGTGCAGGTGCACATATTGCACATTCGGAAATCCGGCCCTGCATATGAAGAACAAATAACTGAATAAATAAATAAATGCATGACTTCAAATATTTGGCCTAGATGAGTAGGATATCAGGAAGAGGCCCCTCAAACTGTGTTTTTTTATTATGTATACTATGAAGGTCCGTGTATTACTTACTGTAGGGCGAAAACGGGACAGTACACTTTTCGGTCATAGTAGTGTTTTTGCGGATAGTAACAGTTGCTGAAGGTATAGTTGATGGGTGCTGTACAGTCATACATTATCAGTATAGCAAACCGAATATGGCTATGTCTTCTGAAGTGGCATTAGAGCGGATATCAGAAGGATAGGTTACTATATAATGTGATTATAAGGATTGGCCACTATATAATGTGAGAGGAAGCTATGCGCTAGCTCCTTATTAAGTTTAATCACTTCATTGTCTTTTCACAGGGAAATCGAACAGGTACTCTTGTCCACGATATACTTCTAAAAAATAATTTATATGAAGCTGACAGACGAAAGGTAAGTAACCTAATTACGGGTAATATTACGGGTAAATTTTGTTAAAATAAACTTCGTCATTTTTACGCCCGTGATCTTCTGGTGGGGGGGGGGCGGTAAAGAATTACTTATTCGCAAAAAACCCACCCAAGCACTTTTATGGGGTCGACAACAAAACAATATTTAAAAAAAATAATTGTATAAAAAAACAGATTATTTTTTATCGCTTTTAACTGCTGAGGCTCCCTGAAATGTAACAACTTTAAATCCAAAACTAGAGTAAGTAACTATGATTGAATGGCTAAAAATGACTAAAAAACAATATCATGAAAATAATCATATTACTTAGGTAAGTTTGTAAAGATTAGGGTAGTGAGGTTAAAAATGTTTAATTTCACACATTACCTACCTAGATAATCGTCAAATTGTCTAGATATTTACGGTGCAGTATTGAACAACTATACTGTAATAAATTATAATTTCAGTATAAGAATTTTCGATGGAGAAACGATGGATACAAGAAGAGAAAAGAAACTCTAAAGAAACATATTATCTAGGCATCCTTAGAAGTTTTTCACATATAGAGTAATTTATTTCATATCTAATGCTAATGGAAAATTATGTCAATTTTCTAACGATGCGATCATGAGTGACCGAGTGTTTATAATTGTAAGTAATATTAATAAATAATACTAGTAATATTTTACATACATAAAAATAAAATAATGACCAGCAAAGCGGCTGTGGAGTTGGATTAAAATTAAAGTTGAAAAGCGTCGATTGCAGGATGCTGTATTTTAAAAAATACTATCTTAGGTACTGATTGGCTCGTTGCGAGTCCAATGGTGCAAATGTCAAGTCAATAAATCATACTGAAATAATCAAATCAAGTGGGCAATGCTTTCTCGCTCTGACGCATATATCCGTCCGCATTCCTCTGGGAAGTAAATATTATAATTTGTTAACTAAATTAGTTTACTAACAAACGTCGGACCATTAGCAGTTGTTATTATCGGGATGAACTAAAACGATTTGACAGATGCATGTTTTTCAGCTTCTCCAGTTTTCAATGCAGCTGCGACACAGAAAGCCGCAATACTCAGTATATGGACTGTTTCCTCTGGACTCTTCGATGCTTTACAACGTAAATTATATACTCGTACATATATTTTTTTTCCCATTTCGCAACCTTTGATATTATCATATTGTCTGCACAAAAGTGCTAATCACTTTTTATCGAAATTTAGATTTTATAAGTTCGAAAAAAAACCTTTACAAAGCTCGCTTGTAAACACAATATATTTTTTAACAAACCCTTATTTTGCTGTACATAATTGGTAATTTTGTAAAGTTCTTAATTTAAGGTTTTTTATTTTTATTAGCTTTGAGAAATGTGTTTTATTTTGTGACTACATAATGTCACGATCGTGTTTAATCGTGCCAATTACGCTATTCTTGCGCGCGTAATTATTAAGAATATATGCATATATAAATATTTATTTATTTTGATAACACCAAAATTACGTTTGTAGCTAGGTAGAAGCCACCTATTGGCAATCCTAGCTAAGTAACCATATTATGAGTTAGGAAGCGGATGGTAGTTCCACTAATTCACACCAAAAGAGGGCGGTACGGTATTTTTTTAGCGAATCTTGGGTTACGAAATGATGTTAGTTATTGCTTAATACCGTGAAGAATATTCGCAAAATAAATTTTAAATAAATTAAATAACAAATAAAAAGATAGTAGAAGGAGAAAAGTAATGATATAGTATATAAAAAAAAAAAATAATAATATTAAATTTTGAACAAGTACTTAGTCCTGGCGAGAGGCGTGAAGTGAGCGTTTTAGGAACCGCGGCGGTGTTCAGAGGAGTACAGTAATTAGTTTTTTCGAATAGATAGAGTAGGTAGAGGTCTCTTACATTTTGGGTCGTTTTGGGAGGTGGACGTATCTTTTTTGAGTTCTGCGTGCTTGGTTTTTTTTTTTTTGGTTGGTTTTACTAATCCAACCGCATCGGGCTATATAGAAGTTTGTGGAAGGTGGAGTATATCACCAAGGGTTTCAAAGATAAAACGCGGTAGAGCCAACGTAATATTTCGGCCACGCGAATTGGTTTTCTTCTCCGTGCGAGAATCGACCCGCAGAAGCGGAAAACCTGGATGCATGGTGCACATTCCCATGATTTGCCACGCAGCAGATATACCATGGCGTTTCCTGGAAGGCCGCCGAGAGAGTAAATCCCTGCATCGGAGGAAAGGCGTATTGGTCGTCTCCCCGGCGTTTACGAGGCAGGCCGAGACGTCGCCAGCCTTATCCCGTCGGACTATCCAGTTCCAGGGAGCAAAGTCAGAGAAACAGAGGTCAGTCCAGTGTTAGAAAAAAATGGTCGTTTCATTGCATTCACTCGTTAATTTTTTTTAGTTTTTTTCTTTATTTACATATTTAACCTCTTGTAGAAAATATAGTGACAGAGCTTGAGCTCCACGTCATTTGATTGCTTTTCAGTAAAGTTCGTTTTTATTTGACAATTAAAATGATTAGATCATCCTATTCCAAATTATAAAGTAGAATAAAATAATAGCTATTGATAGCCTATTATAAAAGATTGGCGTTGCTTTACTATGAACGCCGGCCGACTTGCGGTCGAGTATATTGTCTACCACCGAACAAGAAGAAAAGAACGGTTCGCGATGCCGGGGGAAGGGGGTCTGTTTCCTTTAATTTAGTTTTTTTTTTGTTTTTGTTGTTTCAAACGGATTCAATCCGGTAGTCACTAAATATAAGATCTTGATATTTTTCTTTAATAAATAATTATACAGTAATGCTCTATAAAGTACAGATCGAGTCGCCAGAACGCCCACACCACCCAAATACATGTATATTGTCATTTGTTATAGTATGTTTCCAGCACGTTCGTTGTATTGTTTGTTTATATTTTGCCGAGGATGTAAAAAAAGTCAAGTTTTGCCATGCCATCGTATCAAAGGGCCACACCATATTTGTTTATTTTAAAATAACCCCCTGCAGGTCAAATATATAACATTTGTTTTGTTTGTTTAAGTTTTCTTTGTTCAACAATATATTGAACCGTTGGTTTTGATAGTGAGTAAAGTACATACAATTTTTTTTTATAAATGTTTTTCGTATATTCGTCGTATATTTTAGCCATGCCGAAATGCCTTGCCACAATAATTAAGAACATAATAGGAAA
Organism: Neomicropteryx cornuta; assembly: GCA_020383195.1. Lineage (NCBI taxonomy): Eukaryota > Metazoa > Arthropoda > Insecta > Lepidoptera > Micropterigidae > Neomicropteryx > Neomicropteryx cornuta. The sequence continues at coordinate 10,269,958 of JAHKQU010000005.1, read as the reverse complement.
TGTTTGTTTGGTTTATTTACATATTTTTTAGTAAACGAAGTGCTTATATATATTTTCTCCGTACAATTTTTGTATGCACCGGCAGATGCCGAAATGTCTTGCCACTATAATTGAGTACCCAATATGAGATGTTTATTTTGTTTATTTATATATTTTTTTTTAAAAAGAAGTGTCAGGCTTCTATATATTTTTTCCGTATAAATTTTGTTTGCACCGGCGAATGCCGAAATGCCATGCCAGTAGTGAGTACCTAATAAATAGAGTGATAATATTATTTTGTTTGTTTACATGTTTTCGTTTAGACGAAGTGTGATAATTTTATATTTTTTTTTTGACGGCCATACGCCCGAATATATGCCTCGTAACATTTGATCGTACGGGCACGAAAACGTAAATAATAAAACGTCATTATGACGTAATGCCATTGTTTACAAACAGTCTTTTTTTTTTTTTTTTTTTAAGGTTAAAGCAATATATTGACCCATAATAATTTTATATGTTCTTTTTTTGCTTTTCGTATTTATATTTGGTTGAGTTAACGTAAGGGCGTTAGTACATTAAAACAAGATGTTTGTTTATTCATCTGTGTAGTGAATCGCCGTATTTATTTGTCACAAGGCCATCCTTCCGACTAAAATCGGGTAGATTTTTAATATTTTGTTTCGTCGCCTAATATAATTGCTTTGTTTACGAAATAGGTTCGTCAAATTGTAGAGTCAATGGCGAAGTTGGAAATTAATTGTTTTATACATTGGCACCATATCGTTTTATTCACATATCTCTTTATACTGCAGATAATGGCCATGTTTGTGGCATTGCAAATTTGAAGTTAAATGTTTTTTTATTAATAGTATTTTTGTTAATTTACAATATCGCTTCATAATGTAAACATTGACATGTTTGTCAAACTAAAGAGTCATTACCAAAGTTTAAGAAATATTGTTTATTTTCTGTCACATCGTCAGTATGTCGTTTTGTTTACAAAATCGGTTCAGCCGGCAGTTAAGTGACATGTTTGTCGCATTGTGTAGTCAATGTCAGAACTGAAAGTAATTATTTTATATTGCTAGTATTGGATTTTATTTACAATATCGATCCGTCATGCAGTTAATTGACATGGGTGTAGCATTGTGAGATCAATGCCGAAATTCGAAAATTAATTGTTTTTTTTATTATTATTGATAGTATGTTAGTCAGCTACAAATCACTTCATCGAGTACTCATTGTCATGTTTGTCGCATTGTAGAGTCGATTTCAGAATTAGAAATTGATTTTTGTTACATGATGATTATTTTGTTGTACGTACGTCGTCGCGTCATCCAAGGCCCTTCAGACTACAGGATGACGGATGTTGGTGAAGTTGTAAAGTCAATTCCAAAATTAGAAATTAATTGTTTGTTCTTTTACATGATCATTATTTTATTGTACGCGCGTCGTCGTCTCATACAAGGTCCTTCAGACCATAGAACGACGGATGTTTGTCACATTGTAGAGTCGATGTCAAAATTTGAAATTATTTTTGTCTACCTGATCATTATTCTGTGGTACATACGGCGTCGTTTAACTAGGGTCCTTCAGACCACAAAACGACGGCGGTAAGCCTATTGTTCAGTTTTTTTTTTATTAGCCAATTGTTCAATTTTGTTTATTAGCCAATTGTTCAATTTTGTTTATTAGTCATTTGTTCAGTTTTATTTGTTTATAGTCACTTAGTATCTTCTAGACCATTTGGGCCCTTCTGGTTCGAATGGTCTCTCATCTGTTGCAGTATTGTGTTAATCGATTTTAATTTTGTTCAACATGTAACCTCACCAGTTAATCAATAAATGTACCTCTCGTCTTCTAACACCGTGTTCATCATTCATTTACCTTCATCTTGTACTCTATTATTTACTTGTGACACGGGGTCATAATGCTTCATGGGACATGACCCAGACGACCCTGAGATCTTCTTTTTTTTATCTTGAGCTAGTTCCATGATAGCGTCCTCTCATCTAGAGGAGTGACCGGTTATTTTTTTGTTAAGTCGCGGTCTGGACTAGCCAGACCTGCCATGTGACGGGAGTGAGTCAAGGCGACCTCAATCCGCGGTAGACCAGCCGGCCGGCGGAGCCATGAGAGAGGGACGAGGGGCAACCCGTGACATTGCTTGGACGCCCCGTCTGGCGCCCAAGCTCTCTTCTCCTATCATCCTGACGGGCAATAGGGGAAGTTCGTAATTTGTCTCAAATTTTACTACCATTTAAATCTGTAGTTGACGCGGTGCCCGACCAATCACGGTTCGTCCCTCGCGGTCCGACAACTCCGGCGGATCAGCTGGCCAAGGAGAGCCTGCGAGAGGGAGACAACGCAGGCGGCGGCGGCGAGTAACACCCGGACGGAAGCCGAGACGAGCTCCACCTCGGTCGGAAGTGACCGTGGTGAGGCGGCGCTCCATCGAGGGCCCTGTCCGGCCCGAGGAGTGGGCGCGGAGGGGTAAGAATCGTAACATTTTGGCGCCCAACGTGGGGCCCCGAAAACGTGGGGCAGCGCAAGGATTTGTCGGCGAAGAGGTCAGAAGTTTTGTTCAATTTTTTTTTGGATTTTTTTTGTGAATTTGTTGTCATTTACATATGGAGTCTTGTTTTTTTGTCTTTTGTAAAGGGCCTTTGTCGATTCTCGTCAGGGTTTTTTGCTGATGGGGGTGTACTTTTGGACATTCATACCTTTACGGGTCATTTTTTTGTTATTCGCTAGGAAGCGAGCAGATTGAGAATCAGAAGTGGGATTTTTTTTTATAATTGGTTTTGTCTTCAACAAAGTTCCACGGGATTTAAGTGGGCTGAAAGTTCTTTTATTCTCCTTATTCATTTTGTTTTTATCTGCATAAATGACATTGTATTTTTGTTTGGAGTATTAAGATTAGTATTATTTCGTGTAATCTTCTATTTCTATATATATGGTAACGCCGAGTGGCGTGCTTCATTTTGTTTTATTGTTTTTTTGCTAAGGGTCGATTCGCCAAATTTGAATACAATCTTGTTTGTTTTTTTTTGTGTTTTGCTATGGTGACAAGGACGCGCAGGTTGTTGTAAGAAGAGGGTGAGGTTCTGGTATGTCGGATAGGTCGTTAAGGAGAGTCCAGTGGAATAAAAGGAGGGAAAATTTATTGCACGTACGGAATACCAAGGACTCTGAAGACACTGACATGGAGTTGGGAGAAGGGACCAGTTCCCAGAGGGAAGAGAAAGAAATTCATTCGACACCCATACAGAAGCCACGTGCAGGGCAAACAGAGATCCAGGAAGGAGGCCAAGAGTCGGAAAGAGAGCTAAGGTTGGAGGAAACGTCATACCTGAAGGTACCAGGCAAGTCGAGCAAGACCAGAGGAGGTCGGAGAAGGTCAGGTAGAAAATACGAATCGGAATCTGACGAAGATGACGAGCCCAGTGGAAGGGTGCAAAGGTTCAACCCAAATGTACACAGGTGGAACCTGAAGTTTGATGGACGTTCCTCGGTGATGGAGTTTCTGGAAGACGTGGAGGATAGGGCACGAGCAAGAAATGTAAAGCTGGACACGATTGTCTACTGCTTTACAGAACTATTGGAAGGAACCAGTCTAAAGTGGTTTCGAACTGTGAGGGACTCCGTATCCGGGTGGCGACACCTGAGGGAACTCCTCATCCACAAATATGAACCACTCAATTATCGGGCCAGGCTGGAGGCTGAATTAAGAAACAGGAAGCAGCGAGCCGAAGAAAATATGGACGAGTTTGTCACAATCTTACGAAGCATGAACAACCGGCTTACCATGGAGATCCCGGAACGGGCATTACTTGAAGTGATCAAGCTGAACCTATCATCCCAGTACAGGACGTTACTAGCCGGACATTGGTAGACAGCATCAGGCTTCTGCTTCAGTTGTCTAAAAACTACGAGCAGTACACACCATCTACATTACAGGACACGAGACAAGCAGTGGGAATTTCACCACCGACGAGAGGAGGCCGTGTACCATGGCAGACCAGAGGGGGGGCGATAGCGACACTTGAAGCGGGCCCAAGGCAAGGAGAAAGGCCAACGCAGTCGGAGGGACACTCTCAGCAAACCATGACGTCGTTACGGAGGATAGTGTGTCTGAAGTGCGACCAGCCTGGTCATGGGTACATGGATTGCCGGGAGTATCCGTATCCGATGTGTTTTCGTTGCAAGGCACCGCTCACGACCTCAGCAAGATGCACCTTTTGCAATCCGGGGACACCACCTGCCGGACCTCGCCGTCAACCTGAAGCCCAGATGCGTCGTGTGGCCAGTCGAAGGGGAAGACGATAGGTACGAGCGAAGGAACCATGGAGAACCGCGTACTCTTACCATATGGTACACCTGCGACACTACCACTCGATAACGCAACATACTTCACGTCAAACAAATTCAAAGAGTTCACGGAAAAGTATAAGATCCCAAATGTATTCTACTCGTGTTCATATGCGCCCCAGTCCAACACCGTGGAGTGGTACAACCAGGTCATCGAGACATCACTGGCAATCCTGACAGGGGAAGATCAACGGGTCTGGGACAAGCATCTTCCACTGGTGCAGCACTCGTTAAACAATTCGGAAAACGTCACGACAGGGTTCACACCCTCATACTTGATGTATGGAAGGGAAGTGATCATCGACGGGCGCTTTCACAAAATATTTGGATACAATCCGACCAGGGCAGCCGACTTGGCCATAGGAGACCCCATGCCGTACAGCATAGGTCTGGAGAAGTTAGCGGAGACCTACGACTTAGTGCAACAACGCATGCTTGCATCCTACCAAAAGAGCGCCGAGCGCTATAACCTGAGGCGAAAGCGAGTGATTCTGTCACCTGGAGACGTGGTATGGGTGAAGAACCATATACAGTCCAAGAAAGCGGAATTTTTCTCCAGCAAGCTGACCCCTCGTTTCCTAAAGTGCACTGTGCTCGCAAGGAAGTCACATCTGGCATATGAATTGGTGGATCAGAATGGAAAAAATAAAGGCATCCACCACATTAAGGACATCCTCAAGGTTGATCGGTCCGACAGCCAGTAAACATACCTGACCTTTGCACAACCAGCAGCGCGAATAAAAGCCATAAGCAATCAGTGTCATAGCACAAGTTTTGACGTGTTGTTAGTTTAACCCTTATTTTATTTAATAGAGGTTTTAAAATGCGGCGCATCGATTTAAAGCGCGTGGGATCCCTTAATATCCCTGTAAAGTATTCTCTTTTGTAACTTCAGAGCACCACGTACGACATCTTCAATGTCGGGACGGTGGTGTTAGCGTTATATTGGTAACTGTTATTAAACCGTTCCTGCTGGCAAAGCATTGGCAATTGGCATGTTAATATTTTTAGTTATTATTGTTTTAAAGCCCATAACGACTTCAAGTATAACGGAGGCGTTTCCCCTTTGTACAAAATTCTGGTGTTTATATTTACTTAACGTGGTAGAATCCAACCCGTGCGCGTGGCGCAAGGACGATGTTAAGTTTATTAGTTGAGCAATGGTACGTTTTAAATTTTTTTTTTTTTCCCCACTAACCCGGCCACTTGCCGAGGTCCCATGGCGTACCGTCGAGTTTTTCCCCTTTCCCCATCGATCTACTCAGTGATCGACACTCGCTACGAAATACCACCGCAATCAGTTGCGAACCCCTACGAATTTACTGTACTCTATTCACAATATACAGACTATATCTTTTCCTTTCTAGAGGTTGATATGGAGTCTTTTTTTTTGGAGACGTTTTTTTTTGGAGTCCTTTTTTTTTGGAGAAGTTTGTTGGGGAAGTTTTTTTTTGAGAAGTTTTTGGAGAAGTTTTTTTTTGAAGAAGTTTGTTGTTGGAGTCTTTTTGTTGGAGAAGTTTGTTGTTTGTTTCTCCCAGTTTTCCCTATCGCACACACCACACACCCCACACTGCCATATTGCGAGTATGCGCTGAAGGGCCGGCGGACCCTTAACCCCCTGCCAATAGAGCAGGTTAAATAATACGTGACACAACGCTGGTGGTTTGATTGTTCGGAGTAGCGACCGTCTCTTCGATCCTCCAGGCGTTATATTAGTATACCTGCACCTGGACCGGAGGTCCCGTGCCTATTTATATATTTCACACTTACATCGGTACACTCACAGTTTACACTACGGGTATCATTGGTCTCGAAGATTGTAGTTGATTATCTCCTATCTAATCTGAGGTCATTTGAACCCATGTCTCTTTCTGAGACAGAAAATGCTTCTGTTTGGATCACGTATTCCCGTGATACTGTTTATTACTCATGTCTATTCTCAAGCCCCATTGTTTGGTTAGTTTAGACGTCATCTTGGCAAATTCTGTCCATACTCTGTTGTTTTTAGAATTTTCTCTATCTAGGCGGTAATCCTCACCGTCACCCGACTAACTCTCGACTCTAAAGGAGGCGAGCTATGTTGTTGTTTTGATATTCTTGGTATGAAAGGGATGAACGATGATGGAGCACGAATGGTGATGGATGCTCAGCTCCAATGAAAGGAAGTTTTTCAAAATACTAATGTAGTTTATCCCTCTGACTAACTATTTTTCTCTAACCAGTAAAGTTACCAAAAGGAAAATTTCAGAGTTAGCCAGATATCTAATGAAGGTAGAGAGTCTGTCAGAAGAATTTGCAAAGATGTTAACTAGCAACAGCTTATTTCTGAGTGCAAGCTGCATGCGTTCCTCGCTGGCTCAGTGATTGATTCCATGTAAGTCCACTGAGGCATGCTAGCATCTTCTTCTCCCATTTAGGCACACTCTGGATATTTGTATTCAGTGTGGTTTATTCCATCGACTAAATAATAAGTATCTCCTGAGACTAAGCTTTGGAGGTGTATTTTTGGTTTAAGGTGGATTCGTTTCCAGTTAGGCTCGGTGGCTAGGTTACCGACCGGTAAGTCCGCTGGTACGAACTCATTTTTCACCCCTTACGTCAATACCATAGCGTCGTCTTCTGCTTCTTTGACATGAGCAAACACACATTACCCTTGTTTTAAGTATCATCTGCGCATAAGAGCAAGATGTATACCATCACCCTACCGAGATTCCCCCCTACGCCAGTAGCAAAGTTGCTACCAGACGGTCATCATTTTTGTTTTTCTTATTTTGTTTTGAAGAAGTTTTTTTAAGGAGTTTGTTTATAATGGTTATGACATCGAATTTTTTTTTGACCTTATCTTGTATATCCCAACGACCTTGCTCAACTAAGTTATTAGTCATTTTTTTAAATCATTTAATGTACTTCTTTGTTTTAAATACTATGAAGAACCGAGTGGTAAGGCATCATGGCAAACAATATTATGGCATGGTAATAGATTTAAATTAGATAATAAATTTACTTCAGAATAATACAACGGAAGAAGTTGGTCGGAACTGTTTCAGTAGAGCCTGTTCTACTAGTACAGTACGAGATTGTGGCACAGATGTTTTCTATATAACATGTACCTTTTGTTGATTTTGTTTCCCCATCTTCCATAGAGTAAGATGAGGTGAAGTATCTGTTTTGTTTTGTAGAGGCCCACCTGGCAAATATTTTTTTATCTATTTCTGTATTGAAACGACCCCCAAGACATTCTTAGATTTAAGAAGTGACAGTGATTTTTTTTAGCGCAAAAGCGCAAAGTAGTTTAAAGATGGCTAGTGAATGGGCAATTTTAAAATAATAAAAGCCATCGAGTGTATTTATAAGAAGTGGAATTTTAATTTTAGTTTTTCAATCATCGCAGATCGTGGTCATGTGCGATCCACTATTACTTAATTGATGTAACCCAATGGTGGTTATATATACCACGCAATTGTATTTATTTCTAAGTATATTTAAGAACGGAGAAGTAATGTGAGGAGTTAAATGTGTCTGATTTATTTTGTTTTTCTAATGTACATTAATTGTTCATGTTCAAGGCATTGGTAAAGCACCGGAATGGCAACCCGGACAGGCGAGCTTCTCTCGCCAACAGGCACTTTAATGGCACCCATTCTAATGGTATGGCAAAAGTATATTGGTATCCGTTTTTATAGTTTATTTATTTTATTCCTCTAGCACCCACCTTGTGGACGAGGGTTAGGGATTAGTGGTGTTGATCTGAGGGCAGATCAATTTCCCACTACCCGGCATGTCACGATCGTGTTTAATCGTGCCAATTACGCTATTCTTGCGCGCGTAATTATTAAGAATATATGCATATATAAATATTTATTTATTTTGATAACACCAAAATTACGTTTGTAGCTAGGTAGAAGCCACCTATTGGCAATCCTAGCTAAGTAACCATATTATGAGTTAGGAAGCGGATGGTAGTTCCACTAATTCACACCAAAAGAGGGCGGTACGGTATTTTTTTAGCGAATCTTGGGTTACGAAATGATGTTAGTTATTGCTTAATACCGTGAAGAATATTCGCAAAATAAATTTTAAATAAATTAAATAACAAATAAAAAGATAGTAGAAGGAGAAAAGTAATGATATAGTATATAAAAAAAAAAAATAATAATATTAAATTTTGAACAAGTACTTAGTCCTGGCGAGAGGCGTGAAGTGAGCGTTTTAGGAACCGCGGCGGTGTTCAGAGGAGTACAGTAATTAGTTTTTTCGAATAGATAGAGTAGGTAGAGGTCTCTTACATTTTGGGTCGTTTTGGGAGGTGGACGTATCTTTTTTGAGTTCTGCGTGCTTGGTTTTTTTTTTTTTGGTTGGTTTTACTAATCCAACCGCATCGGGCTATATAGAAGTTTGTGGAAGGTGGAGTATATCACCAAGGGTTTCAAAGATAAAACGCGGTAGAGCCAACGTAATATTTCGGCCACGCGAATTGGTTTTCTTCTCCGTGCGAGAATCGACCCGCAGAAGCGGAAAACCTGGATGCATGGTGCACATTCCCATGATTTGCCACGCAGCAGATATACCATGGCGTTTCCTGGAAGGCCGCCGAGAGAGTAAATCCCTGCATCGGAGGAAAGGCGTATTGGTCGTCTCCCCGGCGTTTACGAGGCAGGCCGAGACGTCGCCAGCCTTATCCCGTCGGACTATCCAGTTCCAGGGAGCAAAGTCAGAGAAACAGAGGTCAGTCCAGTGTTAGAAAAAAATGGTCGTTTCATTGCATTCACTCGTTAATTTTTTTTAGTTTTTTTCTTTATTTACATATTTAACCTCTTGTAGAAAATATAGTGACAGAGCTTGAGCTCCACGTCATTTGATTGCTTTTCAGTAAAGTTCGTTTTTATTTGACAATTAAAATGATTAGATCATCCTATTCCAAATTATAAAGTAGAATAAAATAATAGCTATTGATAGCCTATTATAAAAGATTGGCGTTGCTTTACTATGAACGCCGGCCGACTTGCGGTCGAGTATATTGTCTACCACCGAACAAGAAGAAAAGAACGGTTCGCGATGCCGGGGGAAGGGGGTCTGTTTCCTTTAATTTAGTTTTTTTTTTGTTTTTGTTGTTTCAAACGGATTCAATCCGGTAGTCACTAAATATAAGATCTTGATATTTTTCTTTAATAAATAATTATACAGTAATGCTCTATAAAGTACAGATCGAGTCGCCAGAACGCCCACACCACCCAAATACATGTATATTGTCATTTGTTATAGTATGTTTCCAGCACGTTCGTTGTATTGTTTGTTTATATTTTGCCGAGGATGTAAAAAAAGTCAAGTTTTGCCATGCCATCGTATCAAAGGGCCACACCATATTTGTTTATTTTAAAATAACCCCCTGCAGGTCAAATATATAACATTTGTTTTGTTTGTTTAAGTTTTCTTTGTTCAACAATATATTGAACCGTTGGTTTTGATAGTGAGTAAAGTACATACAATTTTTTTTTATAAATGTTTTTCGTATATTCGTCGTATATTTTAGCCATGCCGAAATGCCTTGCCACAATAATTAAGAACATAATAGGAAATGTTTGTTTGGTTTATTTACATATTTTTTAGTAAACGAAGTGCTTATATATATTTTCTCCGTACAATTTTTGTATGCACCGGCAGATGCCGAAATGTCTTGCCACTATAATTGAGTACCCAATATGAGATGTTTATTTTGTTTATTTATATATTTTTTTTTAAAAAGAAGTGTCAGGCTTCTATATATTTTTTCCGTATAAATTTTGTTTGCACCGGCGAATGCCGAAATGCCATGCCAGTAGTGAGTACCTAATAAATAGAGTGATAATATTATTTTGTTTGTTTACATGTTTTCGTTTAGACGAAGTGTGATAATTTTATATTTTTTTTTTGACGGCCATACGCCCGAATATATGCCTCGTAACATTTGATCGTACGGGCACGAAAACGTAAATAATAAAACGTCATTATGACGTAATGCCATTGTTTACAAACAGTCTTTTTTTTTTTTTTTTTTTAAGGTTAAAGCAATATATTGACCCATAATAATTTTATATGTTCTTTTTTTGCTTTTCGTATTTATATTTGGTTGAGTTAACGTAAGGGCGTTAGTACATTAAAACAAGATGTTTGTTTATTCATCTGTGTAGTGAATCGCCGTATTTATTTGTCACAAGGCCATCCTTCCGACTAAAATCGGGTAGATTTTTAATATTTTGTTTCGTCGCCTAATATAATTGCTTTGTTTACGAAATAGGTTCGTCAAATTGTAGAGTCAATGGCGAAGTTGGAAATTAATTGTTTTATACATTGGCACCATATCGTTTTATTCACATATCTCTTTATACTGCAGATAATGGCCATGTTTGTGGCATTGCAAATTTGAAGTTAAATGTTTTTTTATTAATAGTATTTTTGTTAATTTACAATATCGCTTCATAATGTAAACATTGACATGTTTGTCAAACTAAAGAGTCATTACCAAAGTTTAAGAAATATTGCTTATTTTCTGTCACATCGTCAGTATGTCGTTTTGTTTACAAAATCGGTTCAGCCGGCAGTTAAGTGACATGTTTGTCGCATTGTGTAGTCAATGTCAGAACTGAAAGTAATTATTTTATATTGCTAGTATTGGATTTTATTTACAATATCGATCCGTCATGCAGTTAATTGACATGGGTGTAGCATTGTGAGATCAATGCCGAAATTCGAAAATTAATTGTTTTTTTTATTATTATTGATAGTATGTTAGTCAGCTACAAATCACTTCATCGAGTACTCATTGTCATGTTTGTCGCATTGTAGAGTCGATTTCAGAATTAGAAATTGATTTTTGTTACATGATGATTATTTTGTTGTACGTACGTCGTCGCGTCATCCAAGGCCCTTCAGACTACAGGATGACGGATGTTGGTGAAGTTGTAAAGTCAATTCCAAAATTAGAAATTAATTGTTTGTTCTTTTACATGATCATTATTTTATTGTACGCGCGTCGTCGTCTCATACAAGGTCCTTCAGACCATAGAACGACGGATGTTTGTCACATTGTAGAGTCGATGTCAAAATTTGAAATTATTTTTGTCTACCTGATCATTATTCTGTGGTACATACGGCGTCGTTTAACTAGGGTCCTTCAGACCACAAAACGACGGCGGTAAGCCTATTGTTCAGTTTTTTTTTTATTAGCCAATTGTTCAATTTTGTTTATTAGCCAATTGTTCAATTTTGTTTATTAGTCATTTGTTCAGTTTTATTTGTTTATAGTCACTTAGTATCTTCTAGACCATTTGGGCCCTTCTGGTTCGAATGGTCTCTCATCTGTTGCAGTATTGTGTTAATCGATTTTAATTTTGTTCAACATGTAACCTCACCAGTTAATCAATAAATGTACCTCTCGTCTTCTAACACCGTGTTCATCATTCATTTACCTTCATCTTGTACTCTATTATTTACTTGTGACACGGGGTCATAATGCTTCATGGGACATGACCCAGACGACCCTGAGATCTTCTTTTTTTTATCTTGAGCTAGTTCCATGATAGCGTCCTCTCATCTAGAGGAGTGACCGGTTATTTTTTTGTTAAGTCGCGGTCTGGACTAGCCAGACCTGCCATGTGACGGGAGTGAGTCAAGGCGACCTCAATCCGCGGTAGACCAGCCGGCCGGCGGAGCCATGAGAGAGGGACGAGGGGCAACCCGTGACATTGCTTGGACGCCCCGTCTGGCGCCCAAGCTCTCTTCTCCTATCATCCTGACGGGCAATAGGGGAAGTTCGTAATTTGTCTCAAATTTTACTACCATTTAAATCTGTAGTTGACGCGGTGCCCGACCAATCACGGTTCGTCCCTCGCGGTCCGACAACTCCGGCGGATCAGCTGGCCAAGGAGAGCCTGCGAGAGGGAGACAACGCAGGCGGCGGCGGCGAGTAACACCCGGACGGAAGCCGAGACGAGCTCCACCTCGGTCGGAAGTGACCGTGGTGAGGCGGCGCTCCATCGAGGGCCCTGTCCGGCCCGAGGAGTGGGCGCGGAGGGGTAAGAATCGTAACAATAACATAGATAAATGTGCCTTGCCGTTTCTTTTAGAGTAGACTGGTAAAGCATAACATGTATTGAAACCATCATGTAAGCTATCATGGATAGTAGCATAGCATGGAAGATTGTATTTTTTTTGCATAGCAAAATTTTAGCAATATTAATTTCTTATAAATTTCAGATAATCGGAGCAGCTACCACATACACCATAATAATCTTTCAGTTTACATCGCTAAACAAAAGACAACAGGACATTGCTAATTCCCACAAAGGAACTGAGGAATTTACCTTTAATTTTTAAATGAAGTAACATGTATTTCGATCAATAAAATACGTCGAAGAACGTTTTGTTTCCTTTTGCACAATTATTTTGGCTGGTGTGTTTGTAGTATCTATGTGACTTTTATAAATAAATTATATATGGGTAAAAGAAGACGTCAGCCGGCATCGTAGAAAGCTAATGTAAATGTCAATCTAACCACAGAAAACATTCAACATTCGTAAAATTTTCCTTTAATTCGTATTTATCTATGATGAGAGAAAGTTAGTATAGAATTGAAGAATTAAAAATAATAATCGACCAAAATATAACTGAATTTACGCTTTCGCCGTTTTCGTTCATTATAAAAAATTCTAATATATTCGATAGATATTAGGAAATAATAGATCATAATTAATTGCTGTAATTACATGAAAACATATAGAAATGTTATTGGAATCAAGTAGAATTTAAATTAAACCAGATGATAAAAAAAATAATTCAAATTACTTGTATATTAAATCGATTCATCTTTCTTTTTTAAAAAACTCCTGTTATTTTATAAAATAAACCTACCCGCTTTTAAAAGCAAAAACTAAAACAAAATATAAACGTGTAAGCATGTACTTAATTTGAATGAATTGATGTGTATGTAAACAACGCTTTATAAATACAATAGTAGCGCTAAACAAGACTAACAACAATATTCATTAGAATCAAATTATTACAAACACAACAAATCGAAATATCTACTCTAATATTACTTACGTAGGTAAATAAACAAAAATAATTTAAAATGGCAGTTATTTTATTGGTTATATGATATGTAATATCCTAAATGTAAGTCATATTATTATATAATTAATCCTTGAATAAATAATATTTTTATATTATCAGTCAAAATAAAGGAGAATGCAGAATTGCACGAATTTGTCACGGAGAAATAAATATTAAGGTAATTCACTCACATTCTTTTTGTTTTTGTTTTTTAGTTTAAAATCAATTGAATTTTCGTGTAAAATTATTTTAATAAATTGTATGACAAAACAATAAGAAATTACATAATAAGGCTGGGGAAGGTCAGGTTTGATAAAACTTGGTTTTTAAAACTATGAAAAAGAAGAAAATAGGAATAATTGCAGTGCTGCCACTGTCGAATAACTATCTTACCCAATAAATCTAATTGTAACCAAATTTTCGTCTACTTTACACGCAAAAATAGAAAAAATCACGCAATATTCCTCTCAATTCGCTAGGCAGATATAATAGATATTATTTTTTTAAACTAATCTATGGCATCTAGAGATATTTAGGGCCCTTATTAACTAATTTAAATGTGTTTGTGCTGGAGTCAGGAATCGATTAGGGAGAGTTCGGGGTGTGGGAGGGGTCATTAGGGAATGTTGTATGGTGTTGAGGGGATTTTAAAACAAACAATCGCATTAGGGGTGTAAAATTATTTAAAAAGTAGTTAAACTACGCCCTCAACTTTCATGCGGAAAATTGAGTACGACTAAAAAGGACGATTGCCTGTCGCATCACCATATAACGTTGGCTACTGCCTCAATCGTGTTATTCCCTATAAATTATCCGTAGACATTCCCTTTTGTGCAGGGAATTTCCTTGTTATGCCGATTTTTTCCCAAATCAGCAACACTGATTGGTTTTAGTTTAGTTTGGCTATTTGGTTATGTGGGTGTGCGTCGGCTATGAAGTCGTTTAGATATTTGGATCGTAAAAAAAAATTGATCAATAAACATTTATACTGTGATTACTGTACCCTATTTGATTCGTCAACTTAATTAAAAACAACACTACTATAGAGTTATAAGTATCGATCATCTATAAATAATCTAATTTATAAATATGGGAATGGCCACAGACGTAATGTCAACATACAATTCCCTGCAAGTTGAACTAGAACAAGCGAAAGTAGGTTTGCATGAGCTGGATGAAAACATTAAGAAGTTAATACAGACGTCTGGAAGATACAAACAAGACAGGTTTGAACCTACTAAAAACAAACTTTCGTATCATGTGTTGCAGAGGACTTTAAATTTTATATTTGTTTTCAGGCCGAACATTAATAAACAAGGTGGACAAAATGTATTCCTAAATACAAAACGATTCAATGACAATAACAACTTCAATAATAACAGTAGAAAAAGACCAAATGAAACCAAAATCGTATTTAGCAGGTAACTCAACCACACTTTTTTTGTAGGTACTTTCAAAGCTAAACATTTATAGGCACTCATGCGGTTTTGCCTGCGGAACTCTCGTGTGTACAAACATTAAATAAGTTCGTAGTCAAATCTATCGCCTGTTAGAAAAGTTTGTGGACATTTACATCGGTATTTATGAAATTTATTATCTAACAAAAGTTTCATAAACATTATGTAGAGATGGAACTATGGAAGCAAATAACACCAGAATTTATACCTGAAATTTAGTTAGCTGTTTAGATCCGACTTAGCTGTAAGTACTTAGCTTTTGATCATTTTTGTCAAAATTTACTTTTACGACATGCATTAATAGGCATCGTTCAGTGATAACTTAAAATTCTATTGCTCTTTACAACTATGCTCATGCTGTTCGGATCTTTACATTCTTTCATTGACCGGATCCCTTTATCCGGATTTCATCCGAATTTAATATCTTCTATTTAACGGTCAATCTAATTTGACGCCGCTCAGAGCTCTTGCATTTTTCATAGAATATCCAAATGATAACTGCGAAGATCTTTTTGGCATGATCACATAATATACAACCGGTATAGTAAAACAGTCCTCGCAATCAGTGATGTGATGAATTAGAGGACAGCCATGCGGCCGCTTACACATAAAGCCATGCGGCCGTTGTGTTCCTCCGATGCGCAGCTTCACTATAAAGCTCCTGCACTAAATCCGTCTCCGCGATTAGCTGCAAGATTGCTGCGGATTTCTGCCCAGTGCTGTGCGACATTTGATGATGAGAACTGGCTAGTGAAAAACCACATGTTTCGCGGTCCCACTTCTGCGGATGAGGGTAGGGTATCTGTCACAGCCAAGGTTTTAATCTACAGAAACCCCACAATAACCCTACAATAAAGACCAGGCAAACACATGACATTTGTATGAGTAAATTATATCGAAGCAATTTTTAATTGATAGCACTAAATTATTGGCAAATGCAGTCCTAGCAGACGGAAGACATCATGGCTTAAGTATCTGCGGTTTAACCATTATTTTAGCC
Source organism: Neomicropteryx cornuta (assembly GCA_020383195.1). NCBI lineage: Eukaryota > Metazoa > Arthropoda > Insecta > Lepidoptera > Micropterigidae > Neomicropteryx > Neomicropteryx cornuta. The sequence goes on along the minus strand of JAHKQU010000005.1, from coordinate 10,254,061 downwards.
AACATGATCTTCAACTTTTTCTGAACACCATATCCGTTACTTGAAAAAAAGAAGAAGTGCATGAAAATAGTGACCTTTACTTAATTTTTTTTATTTATAAAATGAAAACAAAATGTCGATTTGATAGTTAGCGACAAACAAAAGCGTTATTTCTTTAATATTAAAAAAATATGAGCCTTTAAAGAAAAGAATTGCCTGTTTTTACATACTGGTGCACTTTCTCGTTTTAAGTTTTTACACCCACAACCGGTTGGTAATCTCTCGATTGGCCTCCATATTTATGGCACCGTCACACATGACGGTGTGAAGCGGCGATGTGGGTATGACGACTGATATTTTTTTTTTTATTTTTTAATATGTTATTTTTGTTATATTCTAGGTTATCTAGAAAAGTCACCGGAGACAGCGATGTCGAGGACGAACTAGATCAACAGAATAAAACTAAAATATCGTCACAGGTAAACCATTCAAAATTAGTATATCGTTCAGATATATTGCGTTGTCTTTAAGTAATCTCCAGCATGATTGTTATACTGCAAAGAATCTTTGGCTCAGATTACAGATATTGGTTTTGCGTGACATCTTTCAAGTCGGCGCATTGTAAGGGGAAAATACAGCCATTCGGCAGCGTGACATAAACATGTGACACGGACTGCAATAATAACTTGCAAACAGTACAAACAGTTGTAACATTTCAAAGAGGAAATAACATTGCTATACGATAATTATGAGAGTTTTGTCAAATAATATTTTGCGTAATATATTAATAAGTAAATTTCTCGTAAAACAGTGGTTCAAATTGTAAATGGTAAAACTGTAAATTAAACAAGACTTCAAAAAATAAATTAAAAATGTGTTGCTTTGAAATCAGTCAAATTCAAAAGTCACGAAAATGCAAAACGAAAGGTTTATTTGCTAATATATACTCTGTCATTTCTCTGTGCCTTTAAATAAGGTAAAGTATTTTCACTGTAAATGTAAAATGTTACTGATAGTAGTTTTAATATTGTAAACGGAGTGTAAAGCACATTACGTAACTTTTGAAATATATTTAAAAGTGTAAATATATATTTAAAAGTAAAATAAATTAAATACCTACATATGTGATGCATCTTACACACACGGTATCCAGCAGATAAGCCCTGGGCTTAGCTGGAACTGTTAAAATGAAAAATGAAAATGAATGAAAAAAATGTTAAATAAAGAGAAATAAATAAATACAGGAGATACATTAAAATAATATATGGGGAGTTAAAAGGTTTTATCGTATCCTAAAAAAAAAACACTCTTGGATATCTTTAAAAATAATGTATTACCAATAATATTCAGATTACTTTCAATAATGAATACTATGATTATACAAATAATACTATTAATAGAATGGCGCTAAATTGCAATGAGATATAGTGATTTTTTATTGATTTTCTTTCATGAAATATTCCAGGTGACCCGAACCCTACCAACTAAGCAAGAAGTGTTGAGAGCGCAGCTCAACCCAGGAGCTGAAAATAAAAAAGATAATGCGGAGGTAAGTTGGATGTTTTTTTTTTGTGTAGGTATAAAAATAAGGTGAAGCCAAATATTTTGTAAACAATTGAAAACTTTAAATAGAGCTTACATAAATAAATACAGTAGAACCTTGATAAACTGGATGAATATATATTTTTTTTTTTTCTTAAATGGCTAAGGCCATTGATGATCATTGCTAAAAAGTTACATATAAAATGAAGTATTTCTTCTATAACTCGAAGATTCGTAAACATATCTAAAGGCCGCAGTTTCAATTGCGAAGTTTACCACATCAGAATATTGGAATATATACAGTTTAGAATACCTATGCGATTTGCAATAAAATTTTCTTCTAAAACTTGCACTGAATATTTTTACATACAAATAGGTATACCAAAAGATACGAATTATCTAATTTTCTTATGTTGACAAAACAAAAACATGGCTGACTCTGACGTGCTTACGCAAAACGAAACATTTATTTTTTGCAATTCTATGACACGCCGATGCAAAGAAAACTACCGTTAACGTATTTTAGCCAACATGATCGTCAAAGTTCACTGAGCCAGTGTACCAGAAAGAAAAAGGTTATGTATAATTCTTTAGGCCCTAAATTTGTTTGTGCTAGAGCTAGAGAAGATGATGGTAATGCAGCATTAACAGTTGGAGGTCTATTATGTGCGGATTCGAACCAGCGACCTCCGGGTGAATATTTAAACGCCTCAACCACTAGACTACAATGATCTCCACGAGGCACGGCCGAAAAATCAAGACGAATAAAAGACACGTATTTTAATCACTCGAGTTATTCGTTTTAGTATCTTAATATGTCTTATTGTATTGTGTTGATTACCTTAATTATTTAAAAAAAAAATGATTTTATTGTGTATTTTATTTTTTTTTAATGAATTAAACTGTCATATACAATTATTTTCGACTCTACTCAACTAGACCAAATGTGCCTGTGCTAGAGTCAGTGGAGATTTGGGTCAGTAGCTCAGCGCCTTAACCACTAGACTACACACAATCTCAAAATTTATGACATTGTGTATTATTTTTTTATAACGAGAATATTGCCAAATAAACCATGTAAAGAGTGTGTCTTCTAAATTCGGGTTGTCCGGCTTCTTTAGCATAACCAGAACCTGACGTCTTACAGCTAGGCCCTACATACGTCATTAACGGCATCTTCCCCCCAGTAGGGATAGTCTGAAGCCGACTCTCCACTCGCTCGCTGTCGGTTTGATGTTTGTGCATTATTGAATTAGACAAATGTCAAACTTACAGCGAGTGATCGGCGGGTCAGCTTCAGACTATCCTCATAGACTACTCGCGCCTGTAGTACCAACTTGTGATAGGTTGCTTCATTTCCTATCTCGACTTGTACTGCGTCACTTTTGCTCATTCGATGTGCATTTTGGATAGACATAGAGGCAACAGTGGGTTATTTTTTAGGTCTAAGTAGATTAAAATAAAAAAATATACCATAGTATTATTTCCTTCTTTTCAATCCATCATAAATTTTGACACGTTTTAAGTAACGTAGAATGATTGTGTATCAACGTCATCTCAGTTAGCCTGTTTGCCTTTTCAGGTATGCCGTGCTCGCCGCGTGTTTGGCTCCCTCCTTGGGACCCTCCGTGCGTTCTGCAAGGAGGAAGCATTGGCGCGTGACAAGGATGTATTTGCGCGGAGGGTGAGCCTAGAGAAAAAGATTGAATGCAAGGCGAGCATTGAGGCCGCGGAAATGGCCAACAGAAGAAGGAACCTTGTACACCAGAGAGAGCAGCAGTTGCAGAGGATTAAGGTGATTTTGAGAAACCGCTCGATTAAGCCATCATTCTTGAGTATCGTCTTCGCCCTTTGGGAAGTGGGAGCGATGTGATATGGTCAATACTCCATCCAAGTTCCATGCCCTTCTATAAATTATATAAAGCATTTATTAAATTAGCATGACTAGTTAGAGACAATACGGATTTGGTTTCGATAAAGTTAGTGGGCTGTCATTTTATTGTGTTAAATATTAAGAATAATTACTCGGTGAAAAGATGCAGCGTCAAATATCGGAAGACATAAAGGAAAAGAACACGAACGTACCTTTTGCTGCGATCTGCCTCCTTGACCAACTGTAAACTCGTCTGTTTGCTCTCCCGGGAAGATGGTATCCACTCTTGATGAGTGTAAACTCGCAGAACAGAATATTCACACTTTACCACGTACGGCTTCCTCAAGCTAGAGGCAAAAAGAAACTCGAGCCAGCGCGCGTTGTTGTACCCCGCAGTTAGATACGGTGCGGGTAGCTGGAAATGAACACGTCGAATAGGTGTTGTTTTTTGCCGGGAAAAGGTTGGGTGATAAAGGAATATATCTGGCGCCAACAATTTTGTATCATATATGAGAGAAGTACTGTATACCGTGAAATTCTCTATTAGAAAATTTCACTCTGGTCACTATCTGTCTTAAACTTTTTATTTTTTTAATTGACACATTGGCCAACGAATGAACGTTATGAGGATGCGCTGACTCGACGTGTAAAGACGTCGCCCAACCCATGGTTAATGAGTCAAATTTTAGCATCTTATAAAAAAATGTTTTTTTCTTTAGGCCCTCGATCTTCAAATGCAGAGAGTTCAATGTCACGAAATATGGGAGAAGGCACAAAGACAACTCGCCGGCTACATAAAGACATCAGGCAAGCCGCCCATATACTGGCTTCCGGCCAAACACAACGAGAAGACCAGGCAAAGTTTGGCCTCCACTCAACACCAACTTAAGAGTAAGGAACCTTTGTTCATTTTATTAGATAATTATATTTTATCTTTTTTTATTATTTTTTTATTTTTTATTATTACCCTCCCATCTACACGCATGTAACAACATCCAAAATACAAAAAGTATTTTGATAATGATGAAATTAAATTCAGCAGTATCCTTTTAACCTAACCTAACCTAACCTAAACAACTTTTGCCCAACAGGTTTTCATATAGCTGAAAAAAAAACATAAAAATATAAACACTTTGGTTGTGTTTCTGACCTTTTCAATTGACCTACATTACAATATATAATACATATCTGTTTCCCAGGGTTAAATTCTAATTACCAAATCAAAAAGACTACCAATGTCTTTCCTGAACTTTCCCGTTGTTTTCACCAGTTGAGATATATACTGTAGCTCGTCCGTCAGATGTTAGTTAGTCCGCATCCGACTCCAAGAACACCGGTCTCTTCACCATTTGGCTTTACCTTCCGGGTCGTATCTAAGTTGTAATAATTGTACACTCAAATATTTATTATTGTATCAGTTTATGGAGTCAGAATATTTTATGTAACGCTTTGTATCCACATTTCAGTACATGCCAGTATAAACTCAGTACAGTCAGAAATCGTCCGATTCGCACACTGTACATTTCTGACTGGCAGCTGACTATTTCTCCGTTTCATATCTCAGAAATTCATTATGTCGAAAATGCGTAGTTGCAATTCGCATACCGTTTGACACCATGAGAGGCAAACAGTGAGAGACTAGAGAAATACCTTTCCCAAGATAAGTTTTCTTGACCGAAATAGGTACCTGGCAATTTTAGTCTTCGGTGCAATCTCGTGCCATCACCATCAAGCCAACACCAAGTGTGAAACGCGTTCTCATCATCAAAGCTTCTGCACAACTTCCGTGTTACACTATTATTCTTGTTATTAATTACCAAATATAAACATCAATCTTCTTCATTCTTCTCACATTCATCGATAACAGGGCAAGCACTGAAAATTCTCACTCCCCCCCCCCCCGTTACAGGTTAATCAAGTCATCATCTTTATTTAATTAACCAACGACCCTCAAAACCTAAACACATTTACCCAATAAAGGTCGTTACAGGTACAATTCAGAACATATTTTTTGACAGAGCTCTTCAAAGTGTTATCATATTTGATATATTAATTGTAGCTATTGGACATTTAAGGCGATGGTGAGATGGTGAGATGGCGAGGCCGTTATTTGTGGTAACTTTGTTTTTACGTAGTATGTAACATAATCTTGGAATTCAATTAGTCTGAAGAAATTATGGATTCGTATTCACACAACTAAACACCAATTAACTTCTTAAGTTTGACTGGAAAATACTTTAATCTAAGTTAAAATGGTATTGCTCCTTACAGAGAGCTTGGAGAAGCGTCGCCACGAGCTCAATGATGACTTGGAGGTCATCAATAGCAAACGGGCTGCCGTGGTCAAGACGGAGGACATTGAAAACAACATCAACACCGCAGAACCCCTGCTGGACCATCAGGACAATGAGGAAAGGTAGTGAAAAATTTAATCATTTTTGCTGTTCACACAAAAGAGGTTACTAGTGCTAGTGCAACCTTAGGAGGTTTAATTCCCAAGTAGTCCAGAGACGAGATTTTTTGTTATAATATTTTAATGATTAAAATATTTGTTCTTACAGCGAAGTTATGATAAAGCTAGAGAAAGCTGAGGTGACTGCAGTGAGAGAAAAAATGGACACTGAGCAGTTAGAGCCAATTGAAATAACAGAGGAAAGTCAAGAATTAACAGAAGAAACTCAAGAAGTAACGGAAGAAACTCAAGAAAAAACGGAGGAAACGGAAGAAAATCAAGAAATTACAGAAGAAGACCAAGAACAGACAGTTTCGAAAGGTAATATCTCTCTCTTTGTATATAGTAGTGTTTCCGGTGCAGGGAAAGGTTATGAAATAAGCAGTATTTTTTAAAAACTGCTGACCATGCTGAAGAGAACTCAACCCGGTCATTTCTCCATACAAACGCTGTAGTGTCGTGACTCTTTTATTTATTGATGTAGAAGAAAAATAATACTACGTATAGTTTTATCTCCTAAATATTTACGCTTCTATGGAATTAATAAGTTAAATTTTTATTTAACCTAAAAGTTAAGAGTCTCAAAAAATCTGTATTTTTCTATGCATTTTATCAAAAGTTTAGACGTAAATAACTTATTGCCTGAATACAAGAATCGAGAGAATAAACTACAGAAGCATAATTTATTTTATAAAGATGCAAATTCAAGTAAGTTTCAGACATAAGTGATTCTGTTTTTCATAAATAACCAACAACGGTACAGAGTGTCTATGCGTAAGATGAGACAGAACGATTTAAAAGCACACGCAAGAACGAGAAGAGTGCAACCGGAAAGAGGCCCCTTCGTGAACCGCACGTGAAGTCGCTGCCCCTCCTCGATCCTAGCGTTTAACCGCATTCTCAAACATTAAAACAATTTAATTTAAATTTCGGATGTTTTTCTCGTAATTGGAAAACATTTTTCTAATATATATGCTATTTTATGTTTGATTGTTGATCAAACCCCTAAAAGGGCATTAGTGATTATGAACACACCATGTATAAGTTCATATTTATTATATTATAATTAATTAGTCATTACAGGTTAACTTTTTCAGTTCTGAAAGTACAGCAATAATAATTATATCCTAAAAAAGCGTATTCAAAGATTGCATTGACTAGGACATGGTCCACCTTGACAGGCCAAATATTTTTTTATGAAAAAAATATATCAAAATTACGAAACCTTGCAGAACCTAAGTTGTCTAGGTTGAAGTGCAGAACGGCCCCATGAAGAAAAAAATCAACCTGTATAAATCATTTATCATTTATTTAAGTTTATATTTATTTTCAGAAATCAATGAAAATGAAGAGAAGCCCTAATGAAGAAGATATAGTTAGTAAGGGACATTCCTTTGTAAGGTAAGGTAAGTTGTATATTAAGTGTGATTAAAGAGATAATAGATACAAAAATTGGTTTTTTATTTGAAACTAACCGGTCTTACAGCTAGGCCCCCGTGGCTAATGCGGTTCTCGCCTCGACCATGACACGAGATAATAGTAATCTGCTTGGAGCGGTGACACACATGTTGATATATTTTGGTCAAAATGTTCCATTTTAAGTTTTTCAGATATTTTTATCAATCACACAATCTATATAGTACCTATAATAAAAATGTTTGAAATTAAAATATTTTCGGGATGGTCCATTTAGAATGGTATATTTTTTTCACCTATTTTTGACACTGAATTATTATTTATATTGCGCTTAACCTAAACACCCACCCACCGTTTCATAAATCGAAACTATACTACACGATACTATACTTGCACTCGACTGGCTGTTCTTTTCTTTGCCGCTCAGCAAGCTGTCATTTCATAAAATCTACATCAAATTATGTATTTCTAAAAACCACAAATCATTAATCTCTCTCCATGTTTCCCCTTCATCTCGTTAGGTGATTTCCATGGCAACTACGCTCTTACCTCATCTTGGTTTACGTTTTTACTTTACGTCGTAAAAATTATACGATAAAATACAATTTTGTTTTTATTTTTTTTTAATTGTCAGTTAAGCATAATAATTTAATATTATAAATCTGAAATTTATGGGAAAATGTAACAACGAAAGTGAAAAATCCATTTTTTTTTATTGTAATATTTTTTAGCATACTTGTTCACTTGATTGGCACGGTGGTCTGAACCCCGGGTCTGGTCCAGAGGTCTGTCAACACTAACGACTGAGTTAAGGAGCAAGACCACTGCCACTCACTCAATTGGACTCAAAATGTTGTCCGGTTGTAATGAATGTTTTCACATGAAGACAGCAACAAGGCAGGTGGAACTATGCTTAACAGTGTGTCCCCGGCAACCAGACGCAGCCTTATTTAAAGCGCGCTTGTGCAGCGGACTGGTAAAATGATGTGAAAATAAATTTTAAATGTCTCAGCACCTAGTATTAAGTTGTGAAGCGTTATGAAATAGAATAACCATAAATTTATTACGAATATATTGGAAATGCATTACGGCGAGCGAGATCCAAAAGCGATCGGGCGGCAGCCGTGCGAATCGAGACAGCGCACTAGTAGCGTCGTACATAATGGCAGTGCGCCGCACAATTGCCACTGATGAAACGTGCTATGTTCGCGCTGTTCTTGCTTTTCGCTGATTCGTATTTCATTTTACTTATTTTACTTGAATAATGGCACAAATACTGAAAATTAATGTAATATTATTAAATATTTTATTTAAAGTTTTTTTTTTCACAAAACGTGAAAAAATGGCTTACGGCGCTTAAAGTGGGGTACTATACCCCACCATGACATCGCACTGAAAAATATACCCAGGTTGGCCACCTGTTTTTTAGTTTTAGTATTATTGGCAAATAATAAGTATGAAACTATGAAAATGTTTGTTTTTATAGTAAATATTATATTGACATAGCTTTTTGTTAATAAAACTCGAAATATTTACCACCAAATCATTCAAAAACGCTTTCAATTCACTAGTAAACAATCAAATGTCAAAACCGGACTAAAATGATAGAAGAATGATGATTAGTCCATACCTTTCATGAATTCAGGTATATGTCACATGCCGCCCTTTTAAATATTAATAGAAATGCAATAATCCGATTACGTTTTTAAACGCACACGACAGATGGCGTACACAGCAATGACGAGGTACCTCGTCATGGCACTCAGTGAGTTAAGCAGTAAATGTCTAAAAAAAATCTTAATTTTAAGTTTTTCATAAAATATACAAAGGACAATGGGCAGATTTGTACCATCCTCCGGTAGGAATGTGGTATATACTAATTGAAGGATCTTGTCAAAAACATTTGTTATTTAACGTCTCATTTCAATTATGACTACCTTCTGAGATATATTAAGTTAAACTCTAATTGATGTCTATTGGACTATTTGCCAGTTAATTGTAATAATTATTAGAATAAGTAATAAATAATGTTATTTCATTGTAATAAATAATAATGATACTTACTTATTAAGTATTTTTTTTTTAGTAATGCGGCATGCGTTGTAGGTGTGACCCTATCAAGTGAATTTCCGACTGCCTTGTCTTTATAATGCCGAGAAATCCTTGAATATCTTTGTAAATTCAAATATAATTAACTTTTTAGATTAAGTAACTTATGACTCTTTGTTTGACCATTTAAAACATATTTAATACACTAATTTAACTCAACAATTTGTTTTATTTATTAAAATGGTGTATCAAGTCGGTTAAGATTAACCGCCTGAAAGGACAGTATTGTTGGGGGGGGGATTGTTGTTGTAGTGTTGGGATTGTTGGCATAGATATGCCAACAATGAAACATTAATCAGCAAAATATATGGGAAAAATGTTTCCCAATTACGAGAAAACCGAATTTCAAATTTAATTAAAACCGTTCAAATTTTTGGGAACGCTATATGTTTGTTTGGGCCCTGAGTGGGCGGAGTTAATGGAGGTGACGGGAGCGATACTGAAAGACTGGTCCCGACCTTAGCCACCTAGTGACAGCTACATCTAAAGTTTATTTATAATATCTTTAATTTAATATGAAACTCTTTTTTCACAAAAATACCTATATTGATTTGTCGATGTAAAAGCTAATATTTGTCGGAAAAAACAATTTTTTAACAAAATATATATTTATCAAACTAAAGGCAAAACTAAAACCAAAGAGTTGGAAATAATACCATGAAGTTTTGAAATTTACTTATTTGAATGACAAAATGACCAATTTATAACATTTTAACAATAGCCACTAGGTATTTCTAAGGAAATGTTGCTCGTTGCGTCATATAATATTAAATGCCATTTAATATTATAACCAATAATATTTTATTGGTAAAAGAAAAATAAATAGTTAACCTCCTAACACCGTAGGACGTATATATACGTCCGACCGCTCGGACACCTCTGTGTCCGCTAACACCGTAGGACGTATATATACGTCCGCATTAGCCGCTTGATTTTGATTATTTTTGGTATTATTTCAGTATTATTTATTAACTTGACGTTTTTTTCATTGAAAATCACAACAAAACAATTTTGTTTTTTTTTTTTTTTCATTTTAATGCAGTTTCTACTACTATTTATAAATGTGCATTGAAAATACACTAATGTACTACCTTTCCAATATCTATAACTTTTTTTTAACTTTTTTTTTTATTTCCGAAAACTGTACATATTTTGGAAGACTTTTAAATTATAATTTATAGTTATAAATATATGAAAACGTAAAAAAAGTGTTGATTTTGTTTATTTCGTATATTAAAAAAAAAAAAAAAAAAAAAAAAAAAATGGCAACATTTTTATTTTTTTCTTCTTTAATTTACGAGACAAACACAATCAAAGTGATATGGTGTAATAGAAAATTTTAAGGTGAATCCGATGATACCAGATTTGTAAAGATTGAACGACTCATGCCTGCACTATGGATTTTATAGTAGTGAGTGATTTTTCAAGGTCAATAACTACGGTCTCAGCGGGTTTTGGCGCGAAAATTTTTGGCGGAAACTACGGTGTTTGGAGGTTAAAGAAATATACTCAAATGGTATTAGTTCAATTGTCATAAAAAATGACATATCAATGACATATATAATTTGTATTCAACGGTTTCCGAGAAAAAAAAATGTAAACTTTCATGATAATAAAAAACCGTTTCTTGTCATGCGGACGCCAGCTGCGACAAAGTTGAATGACCCCTTCGGTTGTAGCATAGTAAAATGAGACATCGATCGTCACATTTTGCTGCGCTTAAGGGAATTCACACCAGCGCTTTAATAAATTTAACATGAATTATTTTTTATATAATTTTTCACTCATATTTATATTTATTTGTATTTATATTTTATATACATCCTGTATATAAAAGTAAACCAGTTTATAAACTAAAGAACTCTGTCAATTCTGGACTAACGGATTTACGTGCAAATAGTATCAATCGAAGGCTCAAGACGATCCATTACCAGACGATAGTGATTTTTCGAAATGAATTTGTTACGTACACGGAAAAGATATATTTTTTCATGAAATGACATTAAACAAACAAAAACAGAGTTGTCTCTTTCTTTATAAAGAAATATTTACATTTTTCTTAACTATTTCAACGCGTGTTATTAATGTGTATTTTATGTGGCTATAAATTAATACAATCTTTATTTGTTATTCTTCTTTTAATGCTATGCACTGTGTTTTATTACAGTATTTAATTGACTATTAAGATTACCATGCCAGATAATAAAAAAGTAATAAATACACATCAAATATGCTATGACGTCAAATGTAAGATTTACTTCGATAGAGATGAGACTAGGTCATATAGATACTCATACTGGATTCATAGGCTAAATCGCGTACAAATCTATATTAATATTATTATATTTATTTATTTTTATAAACCAAAATACATATATGTAACAGTTCAATGGCAATTAATGTAACCAACAAGCGACCGACACCTACTGCGCTGATGTTCCCTGCCTTCTTAACTAGACGCCGTCTGTACCAAAGAAGGCAGTGACCGTCGATTTTTGTTAAACTTTTGAAAAAGTTACACACGTAAATAAACTATAAGAATAAATATTTCAAATTTGTAAAACATTTGCATAATAAAAGGTATAAATATGTATATAATACATAAGCGAGTATAAATACACACATATGCATATACATAATTTATATATATATATATATATATATATATAAAAGTATATTTACAAATTGCCTGAAAAGATAAATGACACAATCTTTGACAATATTGAAAAATTTTGAATAATTTTTTGATAAAGTGCTGGATAGCATAATATTTATAAAGGTTCTAAAGAGGTCCTGTACTTGAGAGCGCAGGATGTCGGTTTAAACCCAGCGCTGAGTTTTATAAAAATGCATTTTTAACTCTCACCTGTCCTCTTTAGTGTAAAATATTGTCAAATATTATGCAACCATCTAATTAGATGAAATAAGGAAAGGATGATATTTTAACAACAAATATAAAAGTAATGGATATGTGCTTACGATGAAGGATGATGGTGAAATGAGATGATTTTATGAGTGATTTATGTATGAAGTTGATGAAAAAAATAAAAATAATGGATATGTAAAAGTGTAAAATTAAAGCACATGATTTGTGTGCGTATTATTTATATAATTGTATAATTGAGTTGTAAAGTTATTTGACTTATATTCAGTATATTACAATTGCTGAGTTCATTTAACTACACTAGATTAGCTATTGCTTGCCTTCCAACATTCATTAACCACTTATTTAACATTTTTGCCAACTTGTGTGAATTTTTAATTTTAAGAGATTCAGGAAGTATGTTATGAATTTTGGGGAGAGATCTCTGCCCAAATGTGGTAGTCATTTTTGGAACTTGAAGATGGTCGTTAGCAACTGCTCTAGTATGGTGGCTATGTTGAACCCTATCATGCATATTAAGATTTTTACTAGTATATAATATTACACTTAACGTATAATTGCCTAATATCTAATATATTAAATTCTGCATATAGTTTATCAGAGGGATATATATATATATAAGGCAGTTTCATTATTGTTTTAATGACAGCTCTTTGTGCTACTTCTAATGGTTTAAGATTGGTTTTGACACAATTTCCCCACCCCACTATACCATAGCTAAGAATAGACTGGCACAGGGTGTAATAGACTGATTTTATAGTATGAGGGTCCAGAATATTCCTCAGGTTTTAAAAAATAAATATTGACTTCCTCCTTTTTCCGATAACATATCAATTTGTGCTGACCAGTTCATCTATTGTCAATTATTTATTTATTTATTTATTTAACAGGTTTCCCCATGTACAAACAAAAAAAATATAAGTAAAAACAAATTAAACTACCAAAAGAAAAACAAGAAACAATAACATGAAACATACTAAGCTAAAAAATTAAAATTAAAATAAAATAATGCCTCCAGGCAAATTATTAATTAAAAATAAATTACTACACCAAGGTACTTCATTTCGTTTACCTCCTCCAACGGCATACAGGTGCATCCACTGTCTCTTCTTGTAGGTGACTATCAGTAACTGTGGATATATACTTTGGTGGTATCTACCAAAGAAAAATTTCCGCCCCTAATAAGTGTCTATGTGACCTCCACAAATCAACCATCTAGATCTGCCACTGGGATGAGTGGGGTCTAACGTTTCAATACACGTCCAGTCGCATGAATCAGAGTCGCTCTAAAACTCGTAAAGAAATTTCAATTAAAAATAATAAGTTTATTAAAATGAAAATCATTTTTTAGCAAAAAAACTCTAAAATTTATACTCTATAAATGCCAATACATCGCCTCAATAAGGGAAAATCCTAGAGGCTGGAATAATCTTAAAAAAACTTTTTGTGTAATTTGTAATTCCTAACATTTACCTACACATTCATCTCAATATGATGTACCTAAACATGTTATTGTATAATTTACGTTAATTCTTCAAATAAATCATTTTATATTATTTTTAATTAAAAGGTAACTTGTTAATTTAATTTTGAATTTGTATGTTATTAGTGAGTTACGCATGTCTTGTGACTAGCTGCTTGTTAGCAATATGGAAAGAACGCGACGAGTAATTACGGATAATTCCGAAAATAATCTGGATAAAGTATTGATTAAAACCTTCACTCACAAGTATAGAGCCGGATATGTGGAGGTTGGGGGCACTGTCATCAGTGATCTATTTTTGGGAATTGAAAAGGACATAGAAGATTTTGAAGTTTTCAATGACGACATATGGCTGCTGAGCTTTCCAAAATCGGGTAAGATTTTAAGACATTAAATGACTGATGTTCCGACTTGATTTGCAGTGTGATCGAGAGTGATGGGCTTATTAAATCCTGTTTTGGAAGAGCTGGAAAGAATAAAAGCAAATGACAAATTTATAAGTTTTCAATTGAAAAAAAAAGTCATGCAGTTACTAATTATGTAAAATTTACATAGTGGTGCATGGTGCAGTGGTGCATGCACCACTACAGATCACTATGTAAAATTTGATAGTATACTATACTACTAAATAATATATACTATACTAATAAATAGCATAATACTGCTAAATAAAATTGAATATTTATTTATATTTTAATACTTAATTAAAACTGAACATTATGATGCCAATACCGTATTTTGTTTAATAAAAACTTTGAATTTGATATAGTTTACAAATATCTATATAAATATAAAATAAAATAATGTATGTAATATTCTGCTAAGAAAGATTGTTCCCATTTTTGTATGTTTGTGTGTGTGTGTGTTCTGAAGGATATTAGTTTGAGCAAAGGTTTACCTGGTTTTCTCCTAATGCTTAGCTAGAATCATACCAGAGTACGAGCAGGTACACACTGGTGATAATACATCGTATCCCACGACCTTTTAGGATAAAGATTCCAGCTTATTGGTCATGACATTTCCAGTAATATTTGTAAATAATGTATATCAAAATTCATGTTAACAGAGAAATTAATTCTTAAACTACGTAATTATAATCGAATCGCTCTTCTCTTCTCTATACTTATCTTCACTTTCTTTTTCTTTGTTCACTAATTTTATTATGGATTTGTAATTTGATATAATTCGGAAAATGTATAAACGTTTTAAAAACTCATTGTGAAAAATACAAACGACTTGAAAAGAAAAATTATACCTACAGTTAAAATCCTTTCAACTTTGTAGGTTACAGAAATAAAATAAAAAAATATAATAAAATAAAATATCAAGCCACCAACCAACCAATATATAGAATAAATTGTATTTCAAAAAAAGATTAATAATAAAAGTATCATTCAGCTGTGACTGTTCAACTCGAAGGTCTCCGTTTATTGCAACAGCGAGCGTGATCCGACACACAAATACTATAGCGGTAATTTACACTTTTTCCAAAAAAAGTCATATTTGGCTTTAAATTATTTGAGGTTTTTTTTATTCAAAATCATGACTAGAATAGTGAATAAAAACACCCCTTTAAGTTTTCGTAAATGATCCCGGGACACGGTGTATTTAATAAAATAAATTAAATTTGTTAGTACAATCAGTCAGTAAGTCAGTAAGATTTGACAATTGGGGGTAAGGAGTGCATCCGTCCCGGCTTTATTTGAAAATAGGGGACAAAAACTTTAGGGATGAAGCTGTATGTATTCCAGAGATCTTCACAATGGACCATAATATTGTAAACGTCCACCTGACAGCCTATCAAGGCACAATATCCATCATGCATAAATTTTCATCATCCGTATTGCCGTACTTGTAACGTCAGATTTTGCAGAACAAACGTACTGAAATTTGAGACTAGGGCTATATTTCTAACCGACCACGCTTCATAGATCGACATTTTTCTGGACACACCAAAACATATTCCTTGCTCATTTTAATTAAAGAGTGGTGACGTTGCCATGATGGCATTTCCTACTATAATAATGCCATATAAAGAACATAGTCAACAATAACTTCTGGAGTTGTTTACACTTTGCTTAGTGATTATAACGAACTTGAGGATTATTGTTTACCTACATATTTTTATTTATCATAGTTTTATTTTATTATTTTTTTTTATATAGTAACATAGTTTTATTATATCAATTAATCAGTAACACAAATTAATATGGTTCAGGTACAACATGGACGTCTGAAATGGTGTGGCTACTGGCGAACAACTTAGATTATGAAACGGCAGCCAAAGAATTCCTGCCGCTAAGGTTTCCAGCAATTGAGTAAGCGACAAAATGTATTATTACTAGGACACATAAAAATACCTACTAAAAAATAATAACCTCAATGATTAATAAGCCGTCTTTCTTCGGATCTCGTTGAACGACGTTAATGTCATTACTAATAACATATTTAAAGAAAAAAATATTAATTTCTATGTACCCACAGTCTTAAGAAAAGGTACATTTTTATTAATTTCATTGCATAGTCTTAGAAATATATTTTTGTCATAGCTAACTATGATAAAATTTCGTCCAGCGCAGACAACACCTGTTAGAATACAACAGATTTTTAAATTATTCAGCATTAAATTATACAGCAGATATATAAATTATGAATTTTTTACTTTTTATAAAATCAAGCAGATTTAAAATTATTTATAGGTATAAGGTAAAATTGTAAACATAGAACCTATTTATTTATTTATTAAATATCCAATATACAACTTATTATTACATAAAATATAATGTACAGTTTGTGTGGATTAGTAACACCTCACTAGGTAAATGCCTGTGTCGAGGTGTTACCTATTTAAAATGTATAAGAAAATAATAAAAGATTAGAGATCTGACATTAATTATTTATTTACTTTCAGCCTAAATAGTAAAAAAAACGGTAGTAGAAAACGCAGCGAACTGTACGAAATGGTAGGTACACAATCTAGTTAAAATTAATTCTGAAGGTTCAAGATAATACGGTCCAGTCAGTCGAATTACAGTCGAATTATTGTGCGTTATTGCAGCGTTCCTCAAAGTATTCTGAGCTCATCAAGTTTCATAGCAAAAGTAAGGATCAAGACATGTTGAGAATTGCTAACTATTTCATTGCATTATAACAACATATATTTCAAAGACGCTTAAGAAGACATTATACGCTTTTATATTTCCATGACAGCAAAAATAATTAAAATAATTATCTGAACTGCAAAGATACAACAAACGCATACATTTGTTCAAAAGCGTATAATATTTATAAGAAATAGATTTGTCCACTCAGTTTATTTTTAGAGCGAAGCTCTCATAAGGCGACTCCAATTAGAACTTTTTCACGGGCTAACTTGGTCATTCCTTGACCGATTTGAAAAATTTTTGATTTTGAGAGAATCTACATGAAAAAGTGAAGGTCGTGACGGAGCTTGATTTTAAATATTGTCAAAAATAAAATTTTTGGGGTCAAAAGAAAATTGTCACGATGCGTTGAAACGAGGTACAATATATGCAAACATAAGTAATTTCATTATATATAAAAATATTTATATATAAAATACCTCATTATAGAAAATTATCAAAATCTATCCCGTCGTTAAAAAGTTATTGTCACAGACTAAATTTTATTTAGAAAATTTTAGTAAATCGCTTCGCTCTAATATGTGCTGCAGCGAAGCAAAATGCGAGCGACTGCGGCGACCTAGTTTAATATATAATCAATCTTCGCGGAAAAACATTACCGTTACAAGGTTAATTTTATTCACACAATTAATTATTGACATTTGTAAGTGGAAAATAGCGACAGCAAAAAATAAGATGTTCACATCCTTCAAAATGCTTCCGACAAAAATATAAACATCTCTATGTAATCACATTAATGAATGAATTTAAAAATTAAATTAGAATTTAAAAATGTCTACGAGAACGTCAAAATGAAATCATTTTATGACCGTTGATGAACTTAATGCCATCTCATTTAAAAACTAAAGCTATAAATATTTGTATAAAATTGTATTATGTATGTACAGATTAATTAAGATTATAATCCTGATTTTTCAGCAGCCTAAACTCTGTAGTTGCCAATACAATTATAATGTTGTTGCATTAATAAATGAAATAAATAAATATAAACCCTGTAAAGAATAAAATATAAAAAAAAAAATATCTCTATAACCATGCATTCAATAGACTATGCATATTTAAAGCTACCATGTCACCCCTGTCAAGGATGGTCAAACGATCTGGGACACCTGTGTAGTCTGTACTGTAAACTGAATAACATGTCTCTGTGTTTAAGGGCACAAATGATGTACGACTGGAAAGAAATGCAAATAGACTTCCAGCAGTACGAGCATCCGTTCAGGTCGATCCGCTACTGTGCCAACCTGGCCAGGCCGCGGCTCATCAAGAGCCACCTGCCCTGGCCTCTGCTGCCCCGGCAAATTCGGACGGGGGAGAAAACTCCCAGGGTAAGCAAAAATTTGTAAACACCAGCGTTCGTGTGTGAATATTCGTAGCGGGAGGATTGAAAATTTAAATGAAATTGAATATACAGGGTATCCCGAGACAGTTCACGGTAAAAAATTCAGTTAATTGACCATGGTTTTCAAGACAAAAAATTGTAAACTTTATGTGATAATATTTAATCGTTCTTGTTAAAAGTTCATCTGCTCGCGACGCCGGGTCACTGACCACCCTTGGCGGAATGCAAGAGCAAAGGGAATTTACACCAGCGCTTTAATAAATTTACTCGTAATAGGGTACATAAACACCTCCTTAAGTCTATGGAATGGTTTCGGGACACTCTGTATATTGATCAAAAACATCTTACAATAAAAGTAGGACAATGTTGTTAATGTGAGTACAATTATAAGTCGTTGTGTATCAGCCATTTATTGGTAAATGAATAGATACCAACCTCTCATTTCCCAATTAAAATGCAGCTAACTACGCCTTATTTAGGCTCAATAATTAAATACCAGTCGCATCGGCTCCCATCGTGAACTCTCGTTCGAGCACCGCAGCCAGGATTGTTACTCGTACATTCACGAGCATTACCAATCACAATTTACCCCACCCCAAGGCCATTACTGATAAAAAATCTAGTGAAGAGTGTATTAGTGTATTATAGAAGCAGCTATGGAGACTACCTTGCAGCATTTTGTTGGTGGCCACCATAAAAATCCCCTGTATGAACATTTTCATTGTCAATCTTCAAATCAATACCAAAGTTAAAGCTATATTTTTTTCTTTTCAGATAATTTATGTGAGCCGAGATCCCAGGGATGTCATTGTATCATATTTCCATTACAGTCGAATCATGGATAACTTTTCGGGATCCTTTGATGACTTCTTCAACTTATTCATCGGCGACAAACGTACGTGGTGCAAATCAAAAAAGTTACTTGCCTAATATATTTTTCTTTTTTTTTATATGTACCTAGGTATTGGCATGTTATTATAAGACGAAAAAATCTTGAAAGTGTTTAACTATGGGTGTATTATTAGGTATGGATGCGGCGATGTGAGCTGCTGAGTATGCCTTCTCAGGGCCCGTTTTAAAAACAGCTTGACGTGGCGTCGGACGTTTTCGCACTCTAACTGTTGTACGTCATCTGAATAAATTATCGGCCAAAACGCATCTGGTAGAGTGCGAAAACTTCTGACGCCTCTCCATCGGTCTGTTTTTGATATTGGTCTATTCTGTTTCGCTCGCACATTGGTTGGCGGTGTCTCGCTCTTGCACTTATGGCAAGGGGAAACTGACTGCTTCCCCTTTTCACGAGGACTCCAGAAAGTGAGCTATGTCAGTTATATGATACCCACTCCCGCTACCAGAGCATGTTTTCGTATAATATGCAAATGAAATGTTAGGTGTGATATTGCCCGAATATCGTCGAATTTTGGCATCCAATGTTCAAATAGTAATTTTTTAGGTCTGCTTACAGTTTACCCTACACCATATTGGAAGCACGTGCTGGAATTGTGGAACCGACGCAGCCAGCCCAATGTTCTCTTCCTCAAGTACGAGGACATGCTGAAGAGCATAAGCCAGGTGGCGGCAGAGACTGCCAGTTTCCTCGAGAGGAAATATACCGACGACGACATCGCTCGGGTGGCTGGACACCTCGCGTTCGAGAACATGAAGGATAATCAGAGTGTGAATCTCAAATGGGCCCTGAAGTTGTTCAACAGCTTCGGACTTGGGAGCGGCCAAGGCGATTTCATGAGGAAGGGAACTGTTGGGGATCACGTCACACTGTTCACGGACGCGCACAGAGACGTCGTGCGAAAGTGGTCAGAGGAGTTATTAGCTGGAAGTGATTACTCTTATAATTCGCAATAGACATTTCATCATTTTGAATCTTTTCTCTACTATAGGGTGTACCATAACGATATAGCAAAATAAAAGAGGCCAGTGTTTCTTTCAGACAAAATACTCCGGGTGGAGGTTTCGGGGGGGGGGGGGGGGCAGAGTAAATAAAACAAAGGAATATTACTTATTTTAATAGTAAAGGGTGCTACCAGGCTACAAAATAACGGAAAGGTACAACCTTACTCTAGGCGGTGTGTGTGTAGCGGGGTCGCCGAGACATTTTTCTCCGGGGGTCGGGGGTCGCCCGGCTACCCCGAGGGGGGGGCTACGCCTTTCCGGACAAGCACCTGAAAGAAATACTGGACTGCAAGCGCTTCTCAAAAGAAGCAAATGATATAGAGAGGGGTGCTAAATTCAATATGCACCCATACAATAAACTCAATGTCATGTCGTGAGATTACGTTTGTATGTATTTTTTATACAAATTTCTTTTTATTTTGAAAACGGTTTTAATTTTTTTTTTCATTTAATATTCCTAAAAAATTTTTTTTATATTTTATTCATACTAACCAGAGAATCATGTATAAAATGCAGTATTTTTCTAAAACATTTTCAGAGGTTGTGGAAGGTAGAGTAACAACGCGAAAAACAACTCTCATTTATAATAATAGCGATATTTTTAAATAACATCAAATCGCCTGACATAATATTATAAAAATTTGAAAAGCTAAACTAAACTAAAAAAGATAAACTTTTTAAAAATTTTTAATATTGTGAAAAAATAATATCTCATTATGAAAGGTGATTTTCCGTAATTAATAAATTAGTATCATCAAATATAAAGTCGAATATTTTACACTCAATTTTATTATATACCTTATTATATAGATACTGATTAATTCTGGTCCTGCAGGCGTGAGTTCTCTGGGGTCAAAGGCGATTTTTTCTGCAGGGTTTAGTTTGGATGTAGTAAATATACCTTATGATTCTTTGGTTGTTTTTAATAGGTAAGTACAGGTCAATACTAAAATACTATTAAACTACGGCTATAAAAAGAAAAACAGTTTTTAGGTTATTGTCATTCAACTACGCATTGAATTAGTAATTTCCGTGGTTATTTTTTTTTTGTTCATTAGTTTGTGAATATTTCGAAAAATCGATGGGGGACAAGTCATAAATACATAAACATTAAATACTTACTTATTAAATCAGTAATATTTACCAAATGTTTTTGACTCGGGGATTAACCAAATGTATCAATACCTTTCGAGTGCAAACCGTCCAGTCGTTTTGTCAACTCAATAAAGAAAGTGCCAAAATCAAAATACACAGGCAAGTAGGCAGTTATAGTATAATGCTTTTATTGAGGTTCCTCTTTCGGTAATTCTATAGACACTCTTAAAATAGTTAAAAAATAAATTACAAATCTCGATATTGTTAGTGCAAACTAAATTATCACTTTAAACAATTCGTAGACAGATGTTGCTTGTCGTTTTGACTTTCACATATGCCCAGAATTGCTTGGGGTTTTTATTATATTTGATTCTATATTGTTAATAAAATTGGTGTAACATTTCTTCTGCCTTTTTTTTGTTTTAAACTTCTTCTTAATTTTAGAAAAACGGTAGGTAGTGGAATCTGTTGTGCATTACTATGAACCTCACGTCAGCTGTGCTACTATTTTGGCAATTCCATCAGAATCTTGACTGCCGTATCTAAATTAGTGAAACTGCCGTATTTATTATAAAAAAGGCCCAGATCTGCAGTATATCGTACTATTTGTTTAGAAAAACATTAAATTCCTATTATAAATCAAGTCACTTATTAAACACTAATTATTCGTTATTATTTTCTTCGCCACAAAAATTTCTTACTGTGTCTGTTACCCCAGATAGAAAATCACACATGTCGTGGGATACTCGAAACTTCGTGGAGTCAGTCACCTCGGTTTCTAATAGCATATTTTGCTCATAAGCACAATTGACGGTTGAAGCTATTAATTTCTTTCTTTGCCTCGTTTTCATATTGTGTTAACTTCACTGAAACATGACATCAGCGCCGCCATTGGAACTCCAACTTAAACATGTATAGCTGTAATTGCTATAATTTTTGATACGGTATGAGAATTCTGCCGTATTATTTAATTAAAATGAATTGAACCGCCGTAATAAACGGCAATTGCCGTATTAATGGCAGCGCTTAGCCATTCTAGACTGCAAATGCTCAGTGCAATAATTAATATGACAAGATTTGACTGTTGAGCTAAGCTTTTGCTATCCGTCCACTGATGGCTAAGATGTCAACAATATTGTATAATCCGATTTTAGAGCTGATCTTTTTAAGCGAGATCTGCTTTGCCCTGAAGATCTATCATCAGATGACTTGAAAAATATTCTCTGGACAGCGATCGATATGAAACACACTATTTGGAAACCAGGGAAAAGAGTAAAAAAGGTAAGTTGCTGATACATTTTAAATTTTTAGAGGAATTTTGTCAAACATGGGGTCTCTAGTCACAAACCCACTCGCGAATCTCTCGCTGGCTCTTTAGTGGTGTTATTAGAATCGCCGATGCCTTATTAACAAGAAGTTCTCCACTTGCTGCTAGTCGATAATGTTAATAGATTGTTACTACATTGGCAATATTTTGCCATTGTAAAATGTTTTCATTGCAAAATTTAAATTATGTGTGTTATTTTTAGGTTTATCTTTGCGATTTTTTCGTACTCCGAAAGAAAATATACATACTCCGATATCGCCATCTAGTGATGAGGTTGTAAAGTCCCCTAAAATAGACCGAAAAAGTTATACCAGTAACTTACAGATAGCGCTAGATATGAATAGTCATATCAAAATATTATAAAACGAATAGTATTATTTTGACTATATTTGTATGTACAAAATTAATTTACCTAAGTTCTTATATTTATTTAATTCGAAAACAAAAAAGAATAACAATAAACATCTTAAATTTAAGAAATTAAATTAATTTTGTTTTTACATTTTCATAAAAGTATGTAATATATGATTAAATTAGTTTTACAAAATAGTATACGCGAAGTGTTAGTTAAATATTATTGATGACGGAATTAAAGAATAAAATAATTTCAGCAACAATTGAATTAGGTAACTAAAAACATCATAATAAAAATCTATTAACATCAATTCTTTGTCTATAGTTCCGAATTTCTATAGTTTTCAATGCTACAATGCGCAGATAGTATTATATGGTTTACAAAATATGAAAGAAATACCAGCGATCGCAATGCGAGAGCTAGGATGGCACTCGCTGAAAAATCGGCGATTGGCGAGCGAGACGCGATTGAGACGTTGCAGACTACCGATTTTGTATGAAGTATTGGAAGCAGCGAGCGGAACAAGCTTCGGCCATCCGTCACTTCAGCGTTTGCCACCAATACCATCATAAATATACGTGACCTCTCGCTCGCGGATTGTGCTCGCGGTCCCGACTAGCCCAGCTGGCTAGGAGATTGAGGTCATGAAGTCGATTGTGTTAAAGATTTAGAGGGATGCCAAAGATGCCATGTAGAGACCAAACCATGCCATGCCATGCCAAACCCAAACCAAACCAAACCATGCCATGTTGAGACGTGTGATATCAAACGAATGATCTCGATTAGAAATACGTAATGTTTAAATGTTTCGTAATGTCACGGGCGAAGACACGTGTCTGAACTCTTCCCCTCAGGCGCGGTTCTCACCTAAAGTCGCCCGTGGTCAGTGTTTTGTTCGTTCTCCTGTGGAGAACGAACAAAATACCTGATATCTCTTGCCAATGTGTGCTTTTCTACCTTTCAATATTTTTTGGCCTAATTTAATGGCTATAAACATGGTTGTCTCTAGACCATTCCCGAAGATTTAAGGGAGTGTTTATGTTGACTATTATAAGAAATTATATAAATGCAGAAATATTTCACCCCCGAATTTATTATTTTTATTAAAGCGCTGGTGTAAATTACCTTCTCCGCGACAAAATGCGATCGAAATCTTAGCCTTCACCGACCGCGATAATAACCCGGCATCTCGAGTCCTAGCAGACGTATCTTTATCAACAAGGGTTTAATATCATCACGTAAAGTTACATTTTTTTTTTCGGAAACAACGATGAATTTTGATATGTTGTCTTAAAAAATCATGTTTTTTATCTTACAGTCTTGGCTTAGAGGTTACAACGTGGCGGTGGTGGACGGGTTGCGGGAAAACAAGTTCACGACAGCCGTCAACAACTCGGTTCACATGCTGGGCGCCAACCTCAACCAGATCCAGAAGACGTTGAACGATGAAGATCATGAACTGAACGAAGACGACGGACGGTAACATCCATAGATTTGTATATACGAGTATAGTTCCCGCAGGACCAAAAGATCCAATTCACACTCTCCCTCCTCCCCCCCTCACTCTATTCAGCACAAGCAAATACTTGAATCATAGCAATTATGAAACCCGTGTCCTAAGACATTCCCTTTAAAAAAGCAGCTAATTGGTCCTGCGATTTCTAGTGTTATTTTTTAAAAAACTATAACAAAATTCATTGAATTTACCGAGAAAGAAAAATGTAAACTTCACGTGAAAATAGTAAAATGATCATGTAATAATGTCTTTGCTGTGGGCACTCAGTCTTCAGGCTTAATTTACCGCTCTCCCGGACTGTACCTCTTTTAGGTAGTCAACTAACCTACCAATCTTTACCTTGTATCGAGTCGAAGTTATTACCTGATATTTATTAATTTCTATTTGTATTTTTAATGAGTCTTAAACTGGTTAGGATAAGTTTGAACCTTAATAAACAACTCGGCGACCCGTTCTAACCTCTATCTCTATTCTCACCTTATTCTTTACCTACCTGTTAACTAAGGATTATAATTACCCCCGTTACAAGCCCATTGATACAATCAATTGTAAGCAAATAGCATCCTAAGAAACAACACAATAATCATTTTTAAATAATTTCTCGCATGTGCGTAGGCTTTACGGAACCCTATCTGAGGCAGTGTTCGTCACGGCCATCGGTCACAAATGCCTCGAAGAGATGGCACGAGGCACAGACACGCCCATCATCAACATCAGGACCAGGAAGCATCAGCTGCTCAAGGCGATGGCAGATGCGATGACCATGCTGGTTAGTGCCTACGCGCCGGCTTTTAATACGAGTAGGTAGCTATCCCTCCCGAGCTCGCCGTGTTTTATATGTCCGGGTTCATAAATAAGACTTAGACATCACCACTGAAGGCCGACCTACTATTTCTAACCCTTTTACACTCTACAACACAACGAATATGTTTGCTGCACCAGTCCGTTTATATGTTTATAATAAATAAATAATAAAATAAAGTTATAATAAATACAAAATAAAGAAATAAATAAATAATAAAATAAAGTTATAATAATAAATAAATAAATGTTATAAAAATACAGTTTCATATTATCTCTAAATTTTGAAGGTCTTAATACTGATTTACCGTACCCGCTTTTTGTGCTAAAAGTTGTTGACATTTCAAATTATTGTATAGAATTTATACAGGGATGTACAGACCTGGAATGACGGCGGTATCTGAAGAGATTGATCCCAATATTGGAACTACCTCTTCCACGTTCACACATTCAGCATCCTCATTTCCGTCACTGATGATGCAAAGGACCCATCGATAAAAATCTCAAATTGATTATTAATAACAAAATATGTAAATAAAAAATCTCCAACCTCTCCTCGCCTGCACATAGTGGCATGTAAAGATTTACGGTGGTTGTCCATACTTTTTTTTTTTGAGCTTTTCCAACAAATCTTGCATTTCTTTGCATTTGCATCATGGAGGATCACTTTGGCGTGACGTACTTAATTCAAACTATTTCCTGATACGATTAAAAAATTTTTTACTTGAAACCGGTTTGCAGGAATACTTTGGGTATCTTAAAGGTTTGACTGTTGGCTACTTGGGCAAGCCGACGCCTTTGCTGAACTCATATGTATGCCTGATGCCGTTGCTCGGAATCAACCTCAAGTTCCGCTCTTGCGAGGAGGATCATGTAAGCACATACTCAACAAGCTTCCAATGCTGTAGTTGTACACAAACAGGCCTCGTCAGGCCTGTCTTCAAATTCATAGCTTGTTCGCTGTAATTCGCAATTTTCAGTAATAGCTACCAATTATGCATATTTTCTTTGTCTAAATCGTAACCAACAGCTATATTAGAAATACCACTAGTTATCACCCGCTTGCTTTCGGATTTGAGGTTTTTTAGATAAATCAAAACAATATTTTTATTTCATAAAGTGTTTATTAAAAAAAAGATACATATTAAATTAAATGGGTTCTGGCAAAAACTCAATTTGTCTGCCAGAAACTCAACTTTACAAAATTACATACCTACCAAATTTACATACAATAAGTATATAAAAGTAAAAAAAACATTAACAAAAAAAAATACACGAGAAATAAATAAGCTAAACTAAAATAAGATTAACACAAAGAAAAACACAATTAACTATCAGATCTAACTATCAAGTTAACTATTAAATTAACTATCAAGTTGTGTCAATAGGAAAAATACTAGAGATCGGATTTTTAAAGTAATTTGGCTATGGGGTCTGAGGTATCAGTTAATTTTGGAAAAGGGGTTTCTTCCCCAAAATAGTTTAAGAATCCCTGGTCTAGTTATTAGGGTGTTTAAATATTGACTCGCGATTGCAGGTTTGAATCCGCACACAGTAGTCATACAGCTATTAAGAATTAATCCCAGAACTAGTACAAGAAAATTTAGCTTAGTTGAGTAGGTCCCAAAATAATGGTTATACGTGTAACATACCTCTAAAAAAATATTTTTTCAAAAAAAAGATATTGACAAGCGTATGGACCTGCATCTATTCCAGGACACAGCATTGACGCCGGTGACGATGGACGTGAGCAAAAGGCTGTCGTTGCAATCAAAGTCCCAGGTCAAGCAATGCGACACCTGCACAGAGACTATGGATGGCCTTGACGTAATCGTGTTAAAAAAGGCGCCCATCAAAAAGGAACCCAGCAGGAACGCGTGCGCAGATAAGATAAACTTGCAGGCGAGATCTTGTTAAATTTATTTATCTAACATATAATCTCGCAGCATAGTTGATTTTGTGACCTGCAGATTATTTTACTGCAAATTGCAGAGGTTTATAGGTCATTAGTCCCCCGCCCCCCTCCCCTTCAGTAAAAGCCACATTAAAATATAATCTGGACATATTCAAAAATTATATTTAATGTCAGATGGTCAAAGAGATAATTCCCTTCACAAGTAAAGAGTGTTACAAGACCATTCCCGAAGACTTGAGGGGGTGTTTATGTTCCCTATTACGTGTAAGAAATCGTATAAAAAATAGGAAAATTTTTCATGCCCGAATTTATTAATTTTTTCAAAGCGTTCTTGTAAATTCCCTTTTGCTCGCGGGCGCTTGGCCAATGCCGGTCAATGACGTGGGCGCGGCCTCACAAGACTAGGTTAGTTAGGACCCAACTTATGTCAAGAGCAATTTATCATATTATCACGTTAAGTTTACAATTTTTTTACTCTGAAACCATGATGAATTTTGATATGAGGTCAAAGCAAATCATGTTAGAAGTTGCAGAGCCAATAAGCAGGATTTTTTATCGGGGTTGGTCTTGGAACACGGTGTATATACACTTCTTCTAAATACATTAATTTACGTAAGTTAAGGTGTGTAATTTTGATAACCAATTTAATATGTCACTAGATATCTCGTAGAAGAGTCGGCATACTCTTCCAGAGCATTTTACTATTACTACTAAATCTAAAGATTTTAAGAAACCTCTTCACAAGATACCAGTGCCTTACAGTGAAACGTCTTCAATATGCGAAATGTTCTTCCATCTCTCCCGTTTGATAAATCGCATTTCACCATGTCCCCTGGTTCGCACCACATTTAAAAATCTCCAAATATTTTTTTTCAGGATCTCAAGAACTTAAAGGAGAAATGGATGCTATTGCATTCCTTTCCGTCGGCAAGTTTCATAAGCAAAGACCTATACTGCCACGAGAACAACAAAGTCTTGGATTCCGTCGCAAACGTCGTCTGGATATCAGCAGCCTGCCTCATAAGAGTCGTCAAAGGGTATGAGTTCAAAAGGGACATGCCCGATTTTGATAACCACGCCGACAGATGAAGCTTACAACCGATGGGTTAAATGTTTACATTTGGAAAAAAATAAATAACTGTATTTTATAATCAGTCCTTTAATTTATATCCTTATATTCTTTAACGAAGTTTTTAAAAGTGCCACTACGAAGAAAACTAAAATAAAACAAAATTAAGATACATATTTTATATTTATTTTACAGAAATTAATTTTAGTTTATCTATTTTCCAGGAACAAAAAAAATTTCAGATGTCTGAATTTTTTTTTTTTGAGTTATGACTTATTGCACTATAACCGTCGACATATTCAATTGGCTGATATAACCATTTTATTAGGAAAGGCATAATTGTCAAACAATTCCTTGAAATATTTGACAGTTGAGCAATGCATTTCCGTTTTGGAATGGGCCAAGTGTAGCATTGCTATCCTTATGCATGGGTTGGGTTCCTGTTTCACCTGTTCTGCAATGTACGCGTGATAAAAACGGGGTTATCAGTTCAATGCGGGTTCTCATGTCCTAGCAGCCTTGAACAGAGTTCTTTGTCCTTCAGTTTTTAAAAACATTGCAATTTCGCTAATATTAGTGAAATCACAATAGTTAATAATTAGCGAGTTTGTCAATAATTGCCAAACTGCTGTTTCTGGTAAAAAGACAACTGTTGTCAGGAAATGGTACCGGTCTGGTCAATGAATCCACACCCAATTGATCCATGGTCAATTGAGTCCTTTAGGAGCAGATAGACGTAATTTGTCCTCAGTCTCGAATGGATAACAAAAATATATTTTTTTTTTAAGTTATCGAGTGTTGTGTTTTTAAATAAAATCTGTAAAAATATTTATAGTTTTATAGTCACATTAATTTTATATACAGTATGTAAGTGAGCGCATTTGGCGTTACTATTGTTTGCTCAAATACTTAAGGTAAGTACATAAGGTAAGACGATAGTAAATAACGCTACAATATTAGCTGTCAAAGGTTTTATTCTTAAAATATATGAATATTGTTACAATTTACACATTATTGAAAAATCTTAATGGAAATCTCTAACATAGCTAAGTGGTATCTAAGCAACAGTACCACTTCTTCCTTTACCTAACGATTAACATGCTTATTCTAAATTCACAATGTTTTTAGATTATGGAGATTTACATATTATAAAAAAATAACAAAACAAAAAAAAACCAACCCTAGATAATCTTTTCTTACGTCCTATGTTATTTTTATTTTTTTGATATATTGTATTGCAGCCCTTAACAGTCTCAAAGTCAATAAATACAATGGTCGCTATATTATTATTAAACAGTCCGGGATCCAACAATCCCCCCTTTCTTTCTTCACCAAAGACTGAATTGTGTTTATTATTATTAACTTAGCTATGGGTCCAACTAGACGAGGCACTAAAATAAAGGGTTAAGGTTTTGTCGTCCTTAGATCATGTAACAAGTGTAAATTTCACAGAATGATGACAACTGAAAAAATAGCTGGAGGCTTTGTAACCCACTAAATGGGTTTAATACCTGCAGTCTGGAGGCGATCAGGCAATAATTGCACAAAAACCCTGTATTATTTTATTTTTGGACCGGCTTTGAATGTTAAAACATTTGTTGCCAGCGGTTGTTGCGAGGGTGCTATTTTTGTATCAGGTTGGATTCCGGACTAATACTCTATACAACCTAATTAACACTATGGGTGAGAAAATGAAATGTTAGTAATTTTAAAAAATTTGAAAAACCCTTTCTGCAGCAGTGTTCGTTCATCCACTGGCAGTTTTAGATAAGTAAATAAGCATTTTAATATTAGTATACTGGCGAATTGTGAAGTAACAAAAGTAGCGCGGGAATCAATCGTTCTACCCATGTCATATATTTTGTTTCTTCGCAATTTGACAATCTGTCTTATTTAATAATCACATTTG
Source organism: Neomicropteryx cornuta (assembly GCA_020383195.1). Classification (NCBI taxonomy): domain Eukaryota; kingdom Metazoa; phylum Arthropoda; class Insecta; order Lepidoptera; family Micropterigidae; genus Neomicropteryx; species Neomicropteryx cornuta. The sequence goes on along the minus strand of JAHKQU010000005.1, from coordinate 10,223,919 downwards.
TTGGGATATCAATTAGTAGAAGATAAAAGAGTAGGTATGGGTAACATACCTGTTATCATTAAAAAAAACCAATTAATTGCATTTAAAAGAATATAATTCAACATCATTTTAAAAATTTAGGTGTGAAATTTTGAGGTAAGAACATAGGGAATTTGCATATAATTTTAAAAATATTTTTCGTATTCAGAGAATTTTGTTTAAAATTTGTTTTATGAAAACCATCCAATGATTGATTTGTAAATTTAAAAAAGATTAAAAAATTAATACTGTACAATAAAAAATTTGGAGAATTAAATTGCCTTGTTGAAGAGGTACGGCATTTTTAGTTTACCAGCGTTCCTCTTCCTGGTAAATGGTACTAAGATAGTTCTGTTGGTATTGACGGACAGTTTATTGCCCGTACACCATTTCGCTACGATATTAAATGCTTTTATGCTTTTGCCTCTTCAGAAAGCTAAGGTTCACACTGGGTTGTAGCATCCGTGAAGTTTAAAAAAAATATTTGAAACTTATAAAATCACATATGAATGACTTAGGCAAGGCCGAAACTAGATGGTAGTAAAAACAAATTATAACAAAAGTAAAATATAAGCTATTAAAAAATAATCTTAAAAATGTATTTAAAATGATGCAAATCCCCTAACTTAGTCATGCATATAACTGGAATGATCTTTCAAAGAGCAATAGAAAACGATAAATTAAAATTTTGATCCCGCAATAATTAAATATATATTTATACATTAGAAAGATTCTTTTCACAGATATTTTAAAATATTATTTATTATTAAATTAAAAAAAAAGATATATTTCCATTACCTTGAGAAAATATTTACAGAAGAACGATTTGCCTCAGTACCAAATGAATAACTGGACGATACCTAGTATATAATTTGAAATTATCAATCAGACACTAAAACTATATCTGATGTCTGCGGGCAAATGTCACTTAATCCAGTACTGAGAGAACATTTAAAAAATATACTTCTTTAAAAAAAAATCTTCAATTTAATGATATTTTTACATTTGAAACATGAAAATATCTAGAGCGATTATAAAAATTAATATAATTTATTGTCATATTACTATTATGAATTGCAAACGGCGATTAAAATGGAGTTTATGTTTCGTTTATTGCTCAGTAATCCTAAAATAAAACTAAAATAATTACAATATTACAAAATTTATATTTACATTAAAGGTGTAAAATGGACAAACTATAATTAGAAGGTCACTCACTCCAAAGGAATATTTAAAAAATTGCAATATTTATTCATTTGCGTAATAGTTAGCTGCATAAACATCTCTCCTCAAAAGTTGTCATACTAAACATCTGGATATTTTAAAAATACGCAGTAAAACTGAACTTAACACGTTTTGAATAATGCAATAGTACAAAACGGAATTTAAAAAAAATGACAAAATCAAGATACGTTTGAATCATACTGTTATAAACTGCCATTTATAGTTAAAATGGAACTGTGCGCTGACAAATCGAGAGCAATATTGAAATTGCAAGAATCTAGATGTAATACCGCTTAGATTTATTAGTTGTTCCGCAGCACCAAATTGATTATAAACTCGTTCTAAAAAAAAATAAAAATATTTGTGGGGGGGCCTTAGTTTTCAACCTCTAGTAATTAATACCATCGAGGGTCACAAATACATTTAATTAAAAGTTTTTTAGCAACGCTATACTGGTAGACAGTGAAATTATGTGAATTAAGGCAAACAACATACGCTTATGGCGCATTTGTACATGCTCGCAGCTGACGTAATAATAAAACATTAAAAAAAATATATATGTAATGCTTATAGAAGCATTTTCATCTCGATAGATCATCGCCATGAAAGGCCAATAGTGATTTTAAATACACCTGTATATACAGGTGTGTTGGAAAATCTGACACACACAGTTAAAATATCTGCGGAATTAATCCCTCAAACAGCAGATGAAACATTATACTGTTAAAAGTGATGATAGAATTCGGTAAGACCTTGCGTCATATTAAGAGCGAAATGGACAGTGTACACCCACCCCCCCAAGCTCTAACAATGGGCAGTAAAAGCACAATTAAAAACGAGACTTTAGTACTACATCATAGCGATTTTTTGTTTATTTAATCGAAAGGATCAAATCTTTTGCTTTTTTTTTTAATCGGGTAAAGAATATGGTCTTTAATGTTTTAGAAAACAGACCGCCTCTTTTGATTTTTACCCGATAAATGCAAAAATAATAATATAAAAAATACACATACAAAATTTGTTGAACAAACAACCCGAAAGTATTGTAATTTCACATACTTTCGATTAAATAAAAAAAAACGCTAATCCGAATTAAAGCATGCTATATTGCCCTATTATGCAAACGCACAAAATTCAGTCTGTCAAGAGAATAAAAATGAACGAAAATTTTTCACCTTTTGGGCGAAAATGTGCGCCCGATACAAACACGCATAAACTCACATACATGCAAGCCGAAAAACCACAATAAGCAGTAATTGTTTATTGGCTGCTGAGCTACGCTCGGGCCGTAACTGACCGCAAACTCTTCGCTGAACTATTTTAAAATTGCAATATTCGACAGTTGAGCAAAGCGTTTGCGAATCGAAATAGCCGAAGAGTAGTCCTGCTGATGATAGCTTTAAAGGCTTTTACGATTGAGTAATTGTCCGTTGACGCCTTTTAGAAAAACAGTCCTTACTTATTATAACAGCCACAAAAAAGCAGTTCAATACAAATAAAAACAATCGCCCGATCTCCGTATAAACGGGAATACAGACTCGTCTAATTTAAAAACCGTTTCAATACACATGGAAGTTTGCCGTAAAAAAGCCGCCATTAACACAGTATAAGCTATTTTTGTTGTATCAATAAATCATGGTAATTTCTTTTTGGAAACTTCGTTAGACATGTCCAGACACAACCGGCACTGTTACGGAGGCCGTTCAAGGTTGAGCCGTGCGCTCCGTCCTATCTGTGATGATGATGCCTGTGTTTCCTGGCCTGTCGCCGGAAGCACTCCTCGCAGACGCGGACGGGCTTCATCTGCCCGAACCTCGGCAGGGGAATCGAATTGGCGCTGCACGATGCGCAGAACACTTTCCCTGCGGGAGTACAAAAAGAATGAGATTTGTAGAAAAGTTATCATGCGATACATCTTTATAATTATAATAATTAATTAATTGGATTAAACTAAACGTGCAGTCAGTATCTAATTATCATAATAGTAAATACTAAATACTTAATTATATTCTATCCCGTAGCTATATAATGAAATTTATGATATCCGGGATTGCATATAAAATGTGTATAACTTCAACATAGACCCTGGTGGCGCAGTGGTATAAGCGCCTGCTTCTAAATCCAGAGGTCCCGGTTCGAACCCCCGGTGGGTCAAATCCGGCCAGGTAATTTTTCGCCGTTGAGAATATTCAACGACGCTTTTCTCTACACTGTTGACTGAGTTAAGTAACAATACAAAACAAAAGCACATTCAGTTAAAGACTCGTGAGATGTTGTTTGCCTGTAATGAACGGTCTCGCATCATGAAAACAACAATAAGGCAGTCGGAACTGCATCCAATAGCGCCTTCCCAATAACACAAGCCATACGAATGAAGAATAGACCCTGATCTAAGAGATCACAAAATTAAAACTGTATCCGATTCTCCACAAAAAGCATTTCCTTTCCAACAGTGGTGGTGGACCTTGGAACAGTTTACTATCCAATGTGATTAGAATAGTGTCAGTAAATCAATTTAAGAACAGACTAGATCATCATCAAGACAAATGCACTAAAGATGATTTTATTACCGGTATAATAAATACTCTTAAGCGTGTAAAATTGACTACAGTAAGCTCACCACAATTCCGACAGTGATGGCGCCGCCGGAATGCAGTGAAGTGAACGCCGCACCGCATGCAGTCGGGCGCCGCCATGTCCGGCACCCAGTCGGGAGCCATCTCCACTGGGGTCCTGTCGGCGTGCTGACAGCCCGACTCCTCGCTCAAATGCGTCACCGACTGCGACCTGACGTTTCGGGACTCTGCCACCATTCGCACTTCCGCGCTGGTCTCCAGGCTGGTGCGGCCCTCGTCGAGTTTCATTTCGTTTTGAGCACTTTCAAAAACATCATCGTGGTTGTCAGCGTCGCTATTTTTCGATATCATTGTGACATTGACCTAACGCAATAGGAAACAATAAATAATAAAATTATTTGCTCAAAAAAGCAAAAATATTCGGTAGTAGCTACTATTTCAAACAATAAATTTGGCAGAAGTGTTTTTAAAGAAATTAATTATACAGGGTTTACACAAAAAACAACCATAACACAACAGAAATTGAACCTCGGACTGATGTCTGTCGAGGACAGCGCGCTAACCATTGCACCATAGGCTAGCTGTAATATTCTACGGAGAAAACAATTCTCCAATACCTCCATATCAAGATGGTAGTTTTTGATTCAAGTCTCACTGACTGCTAAGAAGTACAGTGGTGCCTCACACAACGAACTTAATTCGTTCCAGGAGCAAGTTCGTTATGCGAAAAGTTCGTTATGTGAAACGCGTTTTCCCATAACAATACATGTTAAAAAAAATAATTCGTTCTGTAGCATAAAATATGGTAAGATGACATAAAAAAGAAGAAGACATTTTAAGAAATAATCGAATCTTGCACATCTTCATCCATTTTCCGCTTTTTGGCCGATGGTGCAGTGAAAAACCTGTCCAAAGTCGTTTGTTTCTCTCTTTTCTTCAACATCTGCCGGAAATAACGGACAAGAGTATCGGAGTACAGGTCGTTGATCCTGTTTGCTTCAGCGGAATCTTTTCTGCTTCTTTTTTATCAGCACTGCCAGCCTCACCATGCATATTAACGCTGTGGATTCCATACCTTTTCTTAAATCTAAAAAACCACCTACTTTGGCTGATTTTATTGCATCCTTGTTTGTCAAAATGGTGAAAATGGTGGTCTTGTTGAGGCCAAACTCTTTGACGAGGTCACACTGTTTTACCCCACATTCACTCCTTCTAATTATTTCCTGTTTCATTTCAAGAGAAATCACCTTCCTGCTTTTTTTAGAACCCATCATATAAAAAAAATGTTGAGTTTATCTTAAAAGGACGACTGCCTTGATACGTGTGCGATTTAATTCGTAATGAAGAACGATTGCTGCGATACGTGCGTAAGTTAAGCGTACTACGCAGTGACTAACGAGTCTAACGACTGCCTGCGCGGGAGGATGCAATTAATCGGCATTGATCGTGTGAAGTGGGCGACTTCGTTGTGTGAAGCGAATTTCGTTGTATGAATCGTGAAATGAACGAAAAGGAAGTTCGTTGTGTGCAGCGTTCGCTGTGCGAGGCGTTCGTTATGCGAGGCACCACTGTACTCTCGTACAATAGACATGAGATCTGAGGTTCAATTTCTGGTGCGTTAGTAATTCATTCTGCAGATTTCGATATTTCAGTTTTTCAATTGATTATCAATGTGGTATCACATTCAATAAAAAGGAAAACTATTAACTATTTAATTCAAAAAAAAACTAATGTAAATGTTATTATAGTTTAAATATTTATCTTTTTTTTTAGGATATGATAAGCTCTTAAAACTCCCCATTCAATTTTTTAGTGAACCTGAATTAATGAAATAAGAATAAATGCCAGCTGCGGCCCCGATCAAATCGGAAGTATTATTTTATTTTATTTTTTATTATATTATTACTTATATCAAATTTCTCGTTACACACACATATAGTATTTTTGAGAACAAGAAAAAGTCACATGGGGCCAAATTCGGTGAATATGGTGGCTGAGGCATGATTGTGGTGTTGTTTTTGGCCAAAAAATCTCTCACAAGCAAAGATGAGTGAGCAGGGGCATTATCGTGATGCAAAAGCCATGAATTGTTTTTCCATAATTCTGGACGTTTTCTTCGTATTGCTTCTCGCAAACGGCGCATAACTTTCAGATAATACTGTTTATTGACCGTACGACCATATTATGGTAAGAACTCCTGATGCACCACTCCATGGTAATCGAAGAAAACAGTGAGCAAAACTTTGACATTTGATCGAACTTGGCGTGCTTTTGTCGGTCTTGGCTCTTCTGGCCGCTTCCATTGGGACGATTGGGCTTTGGTTTCGATATCATTACCATATACCCATGATTCGTCACCAGTTATGACCCTTTTGAGTAAATCTGGGTCGACGTTGACGTCATTCAACAGCTCATGAGCGATGCTCATGCGACGGTTCTTTTGGTCAAAATTTAGCAATTTCGGAACAAACTTCGCTGACACACGTCTCATGCCCAAAACGTTAGAAAAAATTTCATGGCACGAGCCAAGCGTTATACCGACATCCTCAGCAACTTCTCTGATAGTGATTTGACGATTTTCCAAAACAATTTTCTTCACTGCTTGAACGTTTTCATCAGTCCACGTTGGGCACGTCCAGAGCGAGGCTCGTCATTGGCATCTTCCCGGCCATCTTGGAAGAGTTTGTACCACTTGTAAACATTTTTTTTACTCAGAACAGTTTCACCGTATGCCACTGTTAACATTTCAAGTGTTACGGAGCACTTAATTTTATTTTTTACACAAAATTTGATGCAAATCCTTTGATGCATATTTTTCGATAGCAAAAAATCGCCGAGCACGCAAAACACATAACCTTTACGCCTCTCACAACCAAACAAAAAATGCCATTCACTTGAAATTTGGTACAGATGTTCGGGAAGAGTGTACCAACATAACAAAACAAAAAAAATCGATAATCGAAAATACGTTGCCCGCGAAATTTGAAAAGTCACCTTACTTTTTGAACACACCTCGTACATATTTAGTGATTATTTTATAATATTTAGGCAAAAAAATCATTCGTAGTTTTCAATTGAATTGAAAATATACAGGATGTCCCAAAATCATTCCCGAAGACTTAAGGGCGTTGTTCTGTAACCTATTATAAGTAAGAAATTATATTAAAAAAATGTGAAAAAATCCATCCCCAAATTTATTATATTTTTTAACATATATTATTTTTTTAACATTTCAGACAGCATGCGAATTCCGATGCCGCTCCGATCGATAATGGCCTTGACACCGTTACGGCGTACGGCGAAAACTGAGCGCTCACAACAAAAACATTACATAATTCTTTTACTATTTACATGTAAAGATGACGTACCGAATTATGGCGTATGAGTCTCCTCCCATTGCTGCTTTCTTCCCCGCTGGAATGCTCGTCGACTGCCGATTCATTGAGCCTCACGTCCCTCTCGGGGCTGCTATCTGCGTGCACCTCCTCAGCCGAGTAAATGCTATCGAAGGAGCCACCCGTTGCTATCACTTCCGAACCGGAGACTTCGTAGTCCGCGCTGGCTTTGCGTGCAGGATCTTCTTCGCTTGGTTTCTGAGAAATATAGTATGCGTTATTTATTTATTTTATATACGCTAGCAGCTTCAAGCTAAACCTGCACAGGCTCCCTTAGAACTAGAAATAATCTATGAAAGAACTGTCACATTTGAAGATCCCAGTGCAGCAGACATGAATATTATTCATGAATAACCTTTTAGAAATATAGTTTATAGTCATAAAAGTATTATTTCTTATGTACTATTTTTTAGAAAAAGGTTTATTCTAAATTCTATTAATGTAAACTTCTTTACAATATTAAGGAAAATAAAAAGAATTCTACCCCGGCCCTAAACCCTTTTACATATCGTTAGAAAGGTCTTGGCCTGAAGTTGCGCCTCGTCGAAGGTTCAAACTTGCCTCTTTTCTGATTCAGGAGTTGCTGATAATGATGTAAATACATGAGGCCCAAATCCGAGGCCGATAGCTCTTTGCAGGGCCTGAAGCTACCCTAAAAGATGACCATACTGTATATTGGACATGTTACTCACAATGCCATTTTCTTCCTCTTCCTCTGGCTGTTTTTCCTCTTCCTCCTGTGTTTGGTTCATGAGGAAGACCGACTTGAGAATGTTCCTGAGGTCCGCTGCAAAGTTGGTCTGCAATTGGTCGGCCACACCCGCAATGCACACAAACAGACGATGGATCAAATCCTCACTGGATCTAAAAATGAACATATTCAAAATAAAAAAAAATGTTTACCAACAATAACAAATGTATCGTACCATTCCTTAGTTTTTAGGTTTTTGGTTTATTTGTTTCATTTTAAAGTTTTTAATATTTACTTGAATATTTTCCATGTTGTCAGAAAATTTCTTTTCCAATTTTAGATACTTTAAACTAGAAGTCACTCGCATTCCAGGATAATTTGCAAAAATAATAATCAAAATTGCTTATACCATTTCAATATGAAAGTATTTTGAATGGAAAACTTCATTTCTAATTTTTTTTTCTATCGTATGCAAGATTTAAAAAAAATTAAAAAGGAAAAATTCCTAGAATATACGTTTGATGACCTTAATAAGGAGTAAGCAAAGGGACTCACGTGAACTTAGCCCTGGTTTGGTACCGCGCGGCAAGCTCCTGCGCTTGCAGCGCCAGCGCGATCTCCTCATCGTCGGCGCATTCTGAATGAAACGAAGACGTCGCGCTCGACAGCGAAGAACACAAACTGTCCTCGACGAACTGGTCGAGGTTCAGCTTGACGTTGGAATTATTCGCCACGTTGGAGTGGTTGGCGATCAGGATGCAGCCGGGCGACCAGCGGCGTGGCTTCGTCGCCTTCTTTTTGTGTTTCGCGCTCGCACTTTTCTTCGCTTCCGCCTTAACTCTAGCCGAGCAACCTTGCACGGATTCGTTCAATATTACCACGTCGCTCTCACTCCTACTATCGTTTACATTAATATCACATTTAGCTCTAGTTTCACTATTACTAAGTGTCCTAGAATCACTCTTATTTACACAGTTACTAACTAAATCACTTTGAACGAAATCCACGGGACTTGATCCCACAGCTTCATTTTCTGGGTTATTACCTGTGTGTTCTTCGTATTCTAATTTAACTGTACTTAATTCTACGGTAACGTTGTTTGAGGGTATATCATCAGGTTTATTATTAGTTTCGGTTACGTTCTGTGGACTAGCATTTGAGATATTATTTCTTAGCCTGTTTAAATCTCGATTACTATGTTCGGAATCTGGCGAACGATCAAGGCTCGTATTTTCTGTACAGACACCTGAATCTCCAGGTGTTCCGATTTCTATCGTGTCATTTTCATAACCGACGGTAAATCGAACTTCATCATTTGCATCAGTCTTTTTTACGTCCAAATCTTCGGTAGATCCTTGAGGGAAACTACTCTCAAATTCCTCTTTGGTCAATATCAAAGAACTTAAATTTACATTAACGGAAGATATTTCAGTATCCAATAGATCCGAAGAAGATTGAGTCCTGTTATTACCGTTCAAATTGACGGGGTCTTCGTCAAATATCGCGGAATTGTTATGCGACAGTGATGCCAAAATTGCTGGCTCCTGGCTGATTGCGTTCGGTATTAGAAAACCATGACTCGTAGACGGCATATTCGACACTGCTTCGCTCATAATCGTATTGAAGTCAATCGGAAATTCGGGTTCACACGCTTTCGACACGAACACGTCGTTCGTCGAATAGGAATGCATCTGAGAGGCGGTTTGGTTTTGTATATTCGACAAGGAATTCTTCGAAGATTCAGTTTGAGCGTTCTCATATGTTATAACAGAAAGCTTGTCGACGATTTCAGACACTTGCTCGCTCAACGAGTCGACCAAGTTCTGATCCGGCAGTAAAACGTTGTTGTCATTCTGAGTGGGGTTGACGGTAGGTCCGTAGCTCGTACTAGCCGCCAACGGATCGAACATCGACAGACCATTGCTGGAGAGACTCCTAATGGCAAAGTCGTTTGTTTCATTCCGACTGTGTTTCCGGCTGTTGCTAGATCGTAGCGAACTTCTGCTTTCCGCTCTGAGCGTATTGGACGTAAACGGAAATTCACTCTCTGTTTCCGCACCGGCGACCGTCATCCATTGGAATGTGTTCACTTCTCTGCTATCAATGCCCTCCTTTCCGCGGTCTATGCATATGTCATGATCTTCATTTTGTGGCAAAACGCTCATGTTGTGTTTCTTCTTCTTGGCGTTTGAGCGCTTTAATTTTGTGGACGACGGAGCGGGGTTCTCCATCTCGCTGAGCCGTCGCATCCCATCTAAGATTGGCGTGAAGACCTCCATATTGTCCGGAAGGTAGTCAGTTTCATTCAGGGCATTTGAAAAACTGAAAATAAAAAAATGCTATTAATGTTATTGCCCAATGAGTAAATACTGTGTATAGAAACTGTTGTATTCTTATCCGCTATTAGCAACATAACCCCAAAATTATCAAGTAAAACAAAAAATTAATTAGGAAAAAATATCGGAGAAAGTTTGAGATGGCGAGGCGAAATATTCGCATAAACAAACCATGATCCGGGGGGATACAGTTTGTTGATGATTTTCTATTTGGTCAGTTTATCAACTCCTCTCATGCTTAACTGTCAAATCTTGGTACAAAAATTGCAAGATTTGAAATGTACACAATGCGTTTGCGATTTGGAATGTAGTACATTGCAGATTGGCAAGTCGCAGAGCACAATATAATGCAAATGTTTACAAACTATACACCTAAAAGATTTAACCTACTATGAAGATTTCAATTACAATTCTATGAATTATTATGAATTATTTTCTATGAAGATTACAATTTTTCAATAATTTGGAAAATTTAAACAACTGTACCTTTTTTGAACAAGTTACACATAGTAATGTATAGTTTAACAATCTAACAAATAATTAAAAGCGTAAAAGTGGCAAGTAGCCAATAAAAGTTATCAGAAATAGTAAAAGGTTGTGACCAGAGTTATATTTTCTAATAGAGAATTTCGTTATGAACCGGATGACACCAAATTTGTGGTACCAAAGCTGATTTTTCATATTTATTTATGAGTATTGAACATTATAACAAATAACAAAAGATTAAAAAAAAAACAGAATTCTTGTTAATATTATATTTCCTGAATATCCTTTGCCTAATTTTTTTCCTCAATAAAGAAAACCTTTGGCAACTATTAAAAATATTATGTTCAGAAACTAAATTGTATTAAAAAAATGGTGTACCAGTCACCACCCTCTTCATGGTTGTTGGTCAAATGTGTTCCGATGGTCGTTTCGGGGATGAGGCTCCCCTTCCAGTTGGAGTTCAGCAATTCCTTACAATGGGCATTGTCGGCTGTAAACTTCGTTATGAACTCATTGATATCCGGATAGAATGACGTATCCGTATCGGTTACAACTGAAAAAATAAAAAAGTTTTTTTTGTGTTTTTGATATACAAAAATAATCAGAAGATAGACAAAAGAAAATGCTAAAATTTTTAAAATAATAAACTTAAAACAAAATAAACCGACTTCAAATTAAATTTACAACTAAAAAATAATACAATATGTTTTAATTGTTGGTAAACAATAAAAAAAACCGATCCACCAAAACGTTGGAACCCAGAGAGATGATACTGAAGTTGCATATGAAATGTTTCTGCGCCAACTTCAACATTTTGGTAAATTTGCTTTTTATTGTTTACTAACAATAAAAAGTTTATTGTACTTAATTTTTTGATTGAAGGTTTATTTTGAAACATTGTTTGTTTTTAAGTTTTTCAGATAATTTGAATCTTTATAGATTCAAATTCAAAATCATTCAGAATCTAGACAGTATTAAAAAGCTAAAAAGCAAGAATAAACTCACCACCGGTAGGCAACTCCAATGTGGCAATATTGGATATGTCCTCGTTGGTGCACAATAATTTCTCCAGAATGAGTAATTCCTTCCGGTCCAGAGTCCACAGGAGTTCCCGTATTTTGTGTAGGAGCGTCCTGAACGGTCGGAACATGTCCGACATCTGCTCGGGAGGCTTGACTATGCTCAGCGGTCCATTGGAATAGATTAGCAGGCCGCTGACTATGGCCAGTCGGGGTATTGCAAACATCGAAGCTGGGTCATAATCGTCCACCTTAAAACAGTCGACCGTCAAATACAATTAGGTTAAATCTTTACAACCTTATGCATAGTTGCGGTAGTTGCTGTTAAGATTAAAAGTGACAACTAACCACAAGAAAAAGTATGCGTCACTTTAGCAGCTACTACGCATAAGGCCTTAAGAATTTACATTCTTTTAAATAGTTATATAAATGGTACACACATTATTTACTTTAATGAAAACATTTTTATTATTTTTATACTGCGGATTTTGTAAGTAGTGTATTAATAGTGTGATAATTAGGCATGAATAAGATTTTTACTAGAAACCAGAGGTATCCTTAACCCCTTTCAAAAATAATAAAATTAAAATACCATGTTAATTTTTATAAATTTACATACTTAATATACAGGGTAGGACAGCAAAGTTTGAGTTTTTGGTAGGATATAGTTCTCATCTATCACTAAGATTACGTTGATGTCCTTCTAGGATGTTGATCTATACCGGCAATAAACATTAATCACCAAAAAATATTGAGAAAATATTTCTCAATTAGGAGAAAAACAACGTCAAAGTTGTATAAAAATCGTTTTAATGTTTGAGAACGCGGTTAAAACGCATGGCACAAGAACGGTTGGTGACGTCACCATCGCAATATTCACCGATTGCCAAACATAGGGTAGGTTAGGTTAGGTTTTAGGCAAGGCAAACATACATTTTGCATTGCCTAAAATTCAAAATTATGTATATTATAATTTGTAACAAATGAATTCCGTTCTTTTTGTTTTTTTTTTTTTTAGAAAGTATTGTTATGACCTAGCTCATATATAATTACTTCTTACTTTGGGCCCTACTCAACTAGAATCAGGGGACATGGTGGTAATGAAGTGTTAAAAATGTGTGGCCATGTGTGGATTCGAACCCAAAACCTTTGAATCAATCACAGACCACTTAAATTGAGTAGACTTGGCCTAAGTCAAATCTTTGTACAGCCGAGTGTTTCCATTTTCAGACATCGCAACGTTGTTGGTAATGATATACCGACACAACTTACACCGACGCAATCACTACCTGACACCGGGCAGAGGGGTGGAGCTTAGATTTCGACTGACGGCAATGTCATGATTTTGTCATAACCACTGTAGCGAACTCGGAGTGAACCTAGCTTGAGGTAAAATCACCTGTTCTTGAGTCAGCAGTCCAATTTTCAACGATCTCTGAACGGTTTCTGAAAACAGCACACAGATGAGCTGCTGTACTTCAAATTCCTGGGGAGTCTTGACTGGTACCATAGCGCTCACATAGCAGAGCTCAAATTCCGCAAATAACCTGCAAATCGGGAACATTGCTGTAGGCACAGGTCTATAAGAAGTAGACACTCCACTCTATAAAATTTACACAATAAGATCACACTAGATCAGAAAAAGTATAGTTGAGTAAACAAACGATATTTGGAAGTGTTGTTACTTTAAGTTTTGTTTAGTGTATGTTACATTATTATTTTTTTTAATTTAAGGAATAACGTAATAAATAGATAAAAATAATTTGTTTACTGAAACTTCAAAATTCGAGCCAAAAGCGGAAGGAAAATGTGACCACACAAGAACGTGTTAAAAACTCACCGATCGAAAATCTTCAAACTCTCATGGAGGATTTCGTCGGAGTCGTTGACGCAAAGTTGTCCGTTGTACTGATTGTTCCTCAAACAGTGTTCCCTCAAGAGTCCCCGGACTGTCTCCAAGCTCCTGGTCAACGCCTTGGCGAGAGGTCTCATTGCGGCCGATTCCTCCTCGCGGTTCATAATAGAGGAGCCCGCTGCCAGGCACTGCAAATAAAATTGGTAAATAAAAGATGCAAATTTTTAAAAAAGAGCGACAATAATATTAAAATTATTTAATGCCGACAGAAATTTTAGACAAAGTGTGTTTCCATGGCATATTTAACTATATTGATATTAAGGGGCCTGAACAAAGGACACCATTTGAACGATTTTGACCTACAAATCGTCTACAAAAAACAGCCTTGCACGATGAACGGAAAGGTGTAAAATTTATGACAGGCATAACGGTGCTTATAACACGAACCGCGGCCTACCATTTTGTATGAAATATTGATACCATATAGTTGTTTTTTAAAATAAATAAGAGATATGTTTTTTATATCCTTTTTTTAATAATAACACTAAAAACATACATTTTTTGAAAATTTAAAAACTCTTAGCATAAATATCATTTTCATATTTAAAAACTAAAACAAAATCTCCAGTTTTAGGCAAATTTTGTTATTTTATTTCAAAGTTGTTATACCATATATCTCAAATCACTAAGATAAATCCCTCCTCCGCTTTATTCTCATAAAACTATATTTATTTTATATGGGATTTTTCTTGTTTCAGAAGCGGGTGACTTCAAAAAATGCTATATAAAGAAATTTCCTTAGGTAATAAATAAGGTTAAGCTTAAGGTTCCCTAGAATAATAAATTATCTTTAATGTAAATAAACTAGATTACTCAAATATCTTGTGAATATCTCTCATGAGGCTTTGAAAACCTGTAAAATTCACAATTTTGTATCATTCAGGTATGTAGGCGCCTTAAGCATTGTGATCATCAAAAAATTAAGATCATTGTTATTTAAATGTAATTATGTATTATGAGGTTAGCTGAGTCAATTTCACACAGGTTTGAAAAAAATGTATAATGTATAAAAAAATTATAGTGTATGTTGTAGCAATTATGTGACCATGATTAGACAGTAATTGTTACTCCGATATGATTGATATTTTGAGGGTGTGAAATGGTGGATTAAAATAAGATAACATATTAACTATATTGATGATAAATGCCAGTAAAACCATAATTTTGTAGGAGATAAATTAAACCATTGAATATATATTTATGCAATTATAAGTCAATTTAATATTTTTAAGGATTAAACTGCTATTTTTTTATTAAATTTTACCATTCATTATTATAAGTATGTGATAATATTTTATTTATTTATCCGTTATCCGAAGAAGTACTTACAATAAATAGTACCTACTAACAATTAACCATACCTAACTAGATTGCCGCCTATTCCAAGGTGGACTACATTATTCGATATTTCATGAATTACACCGTGTCCCAAGACCATTCCCGATAAAAAAATCAGCTAATTGGCCCTGCGAATTCAAGCGTGAGTCGTTTTAACCTAATATCAAATTTTATCATGGTTTCAGAGAAAAAAAATGTAAACCTTTTTTGATAATATTAAATCGCTGTTGTCATAAGTTCGTCCACTCGTGCTCCGTGTCATTGACCGAGCGCGAGCGAGCGAACGTTAAAGCAAAGGGAATTTACACCAGAGCTTTGATAAAGTTAATAAATTTTGGCATGGATTTTTATACAATTTCTTACTTGTATATGTAATAGTAACTTAACTATAAACGCCCCCTTAAGTTAACGGTAATGGTCGTAGGACAGCCTGTATATTATACGACACAATTAAGATACAAAGATAAGGTTTAAAATATTGTACAAATTAGGTTATGTAGAATAACTAATATAAGTAATACATAAATGTAAAATACTATTCTGTTTATAATAATAAGTGCATTTAGAATTATTCTTGTACTGTTTTCAATATTTTCTACTAAACTTTTGATTTAAGGCTATTGTGTAGAAAATACCAAATTATTTGTAAAATATGACTCATATACAGTTACGATACAATTTCAGTATTCATATAGTTCATAATAATACCACATATTGTGAGACCATCTGTTTGCTGGTTTGACATATTTTCGTTAAATACTATGTACGTTTCAAGAGTACCAATAAAAGAGTGTGTACCAAAAAAATTGGAATACACAAAATAAGTGAAAAATAAGCATCCTTGCCTCAGCTCCGAACCACAGCTGTCCAGCCAGGTTGTCATGGAGGACGTCCTCGGGAAACTTGACTCGAAAGCCCCTCGCTATGCGCTCATTTCCCAGGAGCTGGTCCATAATCTGCGTGGTGATGTTCAGCACTCGATCCTGAAAAAGAAGTTGCTTGATCATTTAATGACAATCACAGGCAGGAGATCAAGTAAACAAT
This sequence comes from Neomicropteryx cornuta, assembly GCA_020383195.1. Lineage (NCBI taxonomy): Eukaryota > Metazoa > Arthropoda > Insecta > Lepidoptera > Micropterigidae > Neomicropteryx > Neomicropteryx cornuta. The sequence goes on along the minus strand of JAHKQU010000005.1, from coordinate 10,207,877 downwards.
AGCGATTTATAAAGGTTGTCTTAATTAAAAAATCATGTCAACAGACATCATGAGAATACATGAATACCTATAAATAAAACTGAACGATACTAGACAGATATGCAAAAGAGAAAACATTTTTGCATGGGCACAACAATGTTATAATTTGAATAAGTTTGCCCGACTATATAAGTCACTTTCTTCTTTTTGCTCAACCACCAAAAAATGTATTGAGGCAGTTGATATTACAAACATACCAGTTTTAAAGATTAATTCTGCCTAAAGTTAAGCTGTCATGATTGTCTAAAGCTAAGCTGTCATGATTGCCTAACGCTAAGCTGTCATGTTTGCCTAAAGCGAAGCTGTCATGTTTGCCTAAAGCCAAGCTATCACGTTTGCCTAAAGCTACTTAAGTAAATTTCAATTTTAAAAAATCTTGATGTTATTAATAACTTTGAAAAATGTAAATAATATTTATTTAAGTTATATTTAAGTTTTTGTTTTATATCCAATATTTTAGTTTCATTCTTAAATGTTTTATTTAGACAATGTTATTAACTATATTATCATCTAAGTAACATAATGTACGAATCTCTGTTTAGATTTATGTAGTATTAACATTTTTCTCTCTTCGTATATTAATGTAAATTACTATGTGAATCTGTAGATTTTTGTTTAAATTAAATAAATAAATAATAAATGTCAGCCTGAAGTAGCCACCATTTATTGGCAAAAGAAATACAAAATATACCTCACATATTCCCACTACTTGCGATCTACAAACAATCAAACAAAAAATAATAAAAAAAAGTAAAGTAAGAAAATTTTGTGAGCAAAACTCATAGACGGATATTTATAGGTGGTGTTGGTGCAGTCCGTAAAATGCGGAGACTACAAGCGGCAGTCGAGGGTAACAGAGGTGTAATTCCAGTAGCAGGATCTTCCGGGCGAAGAAACTACCGCTCGCCCACTAAACTCGTTGATTGACCTGTTGCACGGAAGGTTCCCCAGGGGGACTCCAGGTCCGCTGAGCTCCTCCTGATTTCCAACCCAACCCTCAATGAAACATTTAAGCTCCGCAAAGGTTTCTTTTGTCTGAACCAATTCCGGATACCAAATTGGACTAAACACACAATATTATCTACCGTCGTTACCAGTTCATTCCTCTCATTCGTCAGTACCGGACATTCACAGTAGCCAATTGCATTCCCCGAAAAACTACATAAACACTGTTCTCTGGTGAGATTAGATGGAAATTTCTAGGATAAACTACACATGAATTGCCGATTCCTCCTTAGTATGTAGAGATAGAATGTATAATCCGATTGGGAGAGCAGTCGAACTATTAAATTCCATTTCTGCGGAGATTGATATCTTTGTCTGTTGGTCCAATAGGATTAAAAATCTCCTTTCTGTGATTACACCTTTGTAAGATCAGCGTGAATTATTTATTCGTTATTGTTCGCTTGGGAGTGTTATTTTTAATTATAGGTAGTTTGTATTTTTTCTTATTAGTTGTGGGTAGTTTTTGTTTTTTATTGTTATTGTTTTTGGTTTTTAATATTGTTTTTTTAGTATTATATTTTTTCTTTAGTATCATAATAATTTGTTTGTATGTTACGAATTGAAATGTGGGGGAACCTGTTGAGCTAAAATATAAGCTAAATTTTTTCTTTTTGTTTCTTTGAAAATCTCATTGAAAAGTGGGCTTAGGTGACCAACGTTTGTACCTGTGCGTTCCTCAGCTGCGCGACGAGCGTGGAGCACCGCTCGGGGTCTTTCCGTCCATCGAAGGAGTCAAGCTCGGCGGCGATCATGTTGAGGGCATCGTCTGCGAAGAAGAACTGCGCCAGAAGCGAACGGTCATCGCGCTGCGGACAAAAATCGGTATTTATAGAATATTTCCACTAACGAGTCGGCTGTAGCAATGTACAGTATTGTAAGTACTGTAGGGTTAATTGACGAGACAAACATTCGCAATAACTAGCGTAGAGTTAAATGTTCAAAACCACTCCTTTGATTTATCTATCTCTCCTCTTCATTACAGTGAAATTCAAAACCAATTGCAAATTTAAAAGTAATATATACATACATAATTATTTAAATAAAATTCCAAAATTTGATAATTTCATAATTTCCAAAATTTGATTATTTATAACACAAAATCTACATATATTTTGATGTGGCATTACTGTAATGTGTTAGTATAATGTTCGATTTATATACAAACACAAATATGCACTGCACAGTTTCTTGTTTCCGAAACCCTTTTATATTGGATTCAAAGACCATTCCTACAATAAAGGAAATTTTCAAGAGCAGAATGGTGGTTTTTACTCTATTCTTCTGCGTATCATCATAAAAATGAGAACCCACCCCCGCTAAGAAGCATAATCAAACACAAACCCCGTTTTACCACCTACCAATAAGCTATACCACCAGAGAAATACATCCACAGTAATATACACCGTGTTCCAAGACCATTCCCAATAAAAAATCAGCTTATTGGCCCTGCGATTTCAAACGTGATTTGTTTTGACCTCATATCAAAATTCATCATGGTTTCCAAGAAAAAAAAATGTAAACTTTTTGCGATAATATTAAATCGTTCATGTCATAAGTTGATCTGCTCTCAAGCCGCGCCACTGGCCGTGGTTGAGCGCGAAGAGCTAACGGAAGAGTGAAGTACAAAAAGGGAATTTACACGAGCGCTTCGATAAAACTAATAAATTTGGGCATTAATTATTTCCATATTTTATTAGACAATTTCTTACACGTAATAGGGAAAATAAACACCTCTTAAGTCTTTGGGCATGGTCTTGGAACAACCTGTATACATAGCAATGGAGTTAAAAATTATAGCCCTCAAATTCTTTAATGGGCAAAATCAGGGACGGGGGGGTTAAAAAAAAAATTTTTTACTATAACTTTCTTAGTATATAAGATATCGAATTCATTTAAATTTTAAATTATTCCTTAGCCTAAACTAAACCCTAAAACTTAACCAATTAATTTTTTTTTTGATAACACCAACCGTAGGTCCTATGGGTAAGAAAAATTGTTTAATCCAAATTCAAAAAATCATACCTCCCTTAATAGAAACCGGATTAAATCAGTTCAAAATATTATTTGTAGGTCTATAATTTCCCTATAATTTTTGTTTGAAACAATTTTTGATATAAGCAACCCTTACAGCATAGTATAAAGAATGATTCGCTGATCGATTAGGTGGGCGATCTACCGGCAGATCGGGCTAATAAAAGCTTTATTGTTATAGGGCGTAAGCTTTCACTCTGCGCGGTCACAAAGCAATTGTTGGTTTTTATTTAATTACAGCTTCGTTATATAGAAATTTTAAAAAACTAACTTTACTATGTTTTAGAATCTTCATTTAACTTTTCCATTACTTTTTTTCCTAAGGCTCTAATTTTATAAGAGAGCGATTCAAGTAAAAATAACTATCAGGAGTTTAGCATTTATTAAATTTCTCAGAAATAAAATTAAATGTAAAAAATCTGCCTTTACAAGTTATCTAAACATATTTTTTTTATTATTAAATATCCAATGAAATCCCAGTCCCAGAATGGTTACCAGTCGAAATTAATATTTATCCTTTGGCTTCGCCTTAAATTTTGAAAATTGTATGATTTCAATTCTTTTCCTTAGAAAACTAATAAGAGACTAGTATTACTTGCATAAATAACTTATTCTAAACAGTGTTTCTGAAAGGTGCCGTAACGCATAAAATACTTACGTCAATATCAGAGAAGCTAATTAATAATTTAGACTAAATATAGTGGTTGTTTACTAGTGAACACTCCCGGTTTCTGGGCGGATTGGCAGCTAGACCACGCGAGCAGCTCTGACGGCGCAGAAAAAGTTGGTAACGTTTAGGATTGTTTTTCAAAAATTTCTAATTAATATAAAGCATTTATTTTTAGCTACATGACGCCATCGCTTGATGCTCCTTTTCAAGTTGAATTTTGAAAGAATTATATATTTAAAAAGCTAATCGAAATCAATGTTTGCCAGGCTCCGGGTTTCTTATTTTTGTTTAATATAAATCGGGTAACTTAGCCGACCTTTAGGTCGATAGCCTCTACGAGATATTTTCGTTCGAATATCTCAATTTGTAAATACTCGTAAGCTTTTCTTTCGAATTATTATTGTGTCTGGACAATTTCTCGCCGATGACCTCTCGTGACGTCATAGCGCGTCTTTTTCAGTCCCGGGGCGACTGTAACGAGTGACGCAACGGCGCACAGCGAGGGTTTATTACACTGATCAGTGGAAAACTGAAAAGCTTTCACCTCATCTCGGGGTAACGGCCCGACGGCCGATGACGCACGCGGGCGATCTTAAGCAACTGAACACCTACACAGTATGGGAAATAAATAGGTATGCGGATAAGCGTTGCTCGCCAACTGAACTGAGGGGGGAAGGGGGTCTGGTGAGGTCTGAGGGACGCGGGAAGGACCCCACGTAGGTTGACACCTGAAGACATGACATTCCATGTGCGTACAGATAATCCTAGTGGACACATCCATCCGTTTTCACAATAAAATTTACCCGCCTACAAACAATTGTTTTTTTTTTCATATTTCGGATGACGGCGTCATCAATCTCCCTCGCTAGACAATCTACGCTAAAACTTTGTACCCCTTTTTAAGCATAATATATCGATAACATGTGTTGCCAACAATATTAAACAATACATAACAATTTAACATTATAACAATATTAAATTAAATAAAAAGTTCATACTACTGACAGCTGATTGACTGAATGAGTTTTGAGCTGTGAATTTTGTGTGATTTCAAAAGTTCCTTTTTTAATAGTCTGTCAATGTCAGTGTAGTAATATCACGCAAAAATATTGTTTTAATTTCATCTTATACTTCTATGAATGTCAACACTCAGTTTTACATAAATTTTATCAAAAAATAGTTGTAATTGTGTTTTTTCTAAACTAACATTCAATTTTAAATTTCATAGGCAGGGAATTAAGGCAAACAACACACGCTAATGATGTATTTGTACACGCTCGCAGCTGAAGTAAAAAACAAAATTAAATATATATCTATGCAATTAGTATAGAGGTAAACTCACCATATTGTAGTGGTATTAAAACCTCAATAATGCCAAACGTAAAAGTTTAATGAATTACGGTCGAATTTCGACCACTGGTAGTTATAAAAATGTCAATAACATTTACATAGAGATTGTTTTTATTTGCGTAACATCTATTACTATATAAAAAGAGAACGTTTGTGCCCACTAAAATGTTACCAGCATTTTTGATACTCTTTGGTAAAAGGTAACCTTTGATAGCGAAGCCTTGGCAACATCACTGTAAAATACACGCAAAGGGAGGGGGGGGGGGGTTAATTCTTGAAAGCATTCTTTTCCTTTTATTTGATTTTTTTTTTGATTGATTTGGTATACTAAATTTTTGGATTGCTTTTACCTCTGCGGGGAGACTCGCCTTCTAAATAGTAGCTTTCCACCCATAGAAATAGTTAATGTGGTAGAAGCGCTACAGCGGATATGACAAAATCATGACATTACCGTCAGTCGAAAACTAAACCCCACCCCTACGCCCGGTGGTGTCAGGCAGTAATTGCGTCTGTGTTAGTCGTGTCGACGTATCATTACCAATACCGTTCCGATGTCTGAAAATTGATACTTACGCCGCGTCTACCTAATTCAATGATCTGTGTTTCCACCAAAAATTACGACCGTCCGCGGTCGAGCGCACACTTTCGCAGTCTCGCTTCCGAAGTGCGGACACTTTCACTTTGACGCGATCTGTCCGCGAATCTCAGTCTCGTGGCCTTCTTTATTCTGTGGTTTCCGTTCCAAACCCTACTCAAAACACGGAAGATTTCTTACGTTCTCTATCAATGCACAAGGACAGCCAAAAACAGCAATTCCGCAGCAATAAATCGACATACTATATACACACTGCAATGGTAATCTGTTTAGTTTAAATAAAACAAAAATCTCACTGGTTAAACGGATAATACAAAGAAAGGTATAAGCCAATTCATTAGGATAAATACATAAATAATCGCGTTTTATTATCACGTAATATAACAAAATAATCTCAGGTGCAGTTAACTGCAGCTCTCTGCTTGAGCTGATGCGTCTCAGGGTACCTTCACGTGTGACAAGATCAAACGTTTTGCTAGACATCCCACGTCGTAGAACCAATTATGGGCAAAACGAACCCATTCATAGAATGTGTTCAACCTTCAATTCAAAATACCCAGATATTGATGTATTCAATGTTAATTTAGTGGCGTTCAAAAGTCTTATAAAAAATGAAACGTTAGTGTGAAATTTCCCCTTTTCCTTTCCTCTCCCTCCCCTTCTCCTCATCTCTTCATCTTGCATTTCTTAGGTTAAGCACTAATTGTATACTCACTCGGTGGAAATATTTAATTGGTTTTATTTTATACTTATAAGTTGGTACCATTGTATTTATTCTTTTTATTCATTTGCTTTTTTTTATATGATTGCATATGTACTTCCTGTTTATAATTTTTCTCGTGTAACTGTTTATTTCCCTAATAAAGATAAATAAATAAAATAAAAGATATCTGGTTTATTAATGGTAATGTTTAGAATTTCAAAAATAAAAGATCATTCTAGCACAGAACCGACTGTACTGAAACGGATTAATGTAATCTAGTGCGGTAGGAAACAAATCAATATACGATGGACATTAAAATATGGTATTAATTAATGGCTGACACATAATGACTTATTTTTGTTCTTATATTAAAAAATAAACCTATTTTTCATCGCATATCGCAACTTCAAAGTGTGTAATATTGTAAATTAAGATATTTAGTAAATATCTAGCTGTGTGACGCAAACGTATCTGTGACTCACGGATCTGCGCGTCACTATGGCTGCGAAAACACGCGGGGAAATAAACTCGTATACAAGTATTACCGTACTCCGCACTGTACACGGCCATTAAAAAATCTAACCAATGCATTCCGACTTTCCTGAGCTTTTTCTAGAACCTATCTTTCCCTTTAAACCTTCGTGCGTTACATCTCCAGAAACAATATTATTTTTTTTTGTACAAGTTATGTTTTTGTGCATAGTTAGGATACTACCCCCGTCCTTGAGCGTTGCGAAAGATTTGTTTTTTTTTTGTATAGACTGATGCTCTTGACAAATAACCTTAGCCGTTTAGATCCCACCGGAGGATGGTCGAATTATATGGATATATAACATTAGAGTCAACATTTTTTTACGACTAATTAATATAACATTGTCATTTCAATAGAGCGCTCGGATATCATATTCCAATTTAAAAAAAACCCTTTCGGCACGCAGGGATGAAATTTCACCTGATCGACGAACTCCAATTGTACGAACTTGTATCAAACATTGCGCGCAGAGAGAGTTCGCATACTGAATCCCGCTGTATACTGGGCCCGTAAGGGTTACTCATATCAATAATTGTTTCAAACAAAAGTTATAAGGAAATTATAGGGCTACAATTTTCATCCTGAATGAATTTGATCATGGGATGGGCCTATTAGGAGAGGTATGATTTTTGGAATTTAGAAAAACCACTTTTTCCCACCCCTAGGATGGTTGGTGCTATCAAAAAACTTAACTTAAATAAATTTTAGGTCCTTATCTGAGGAATAATAACGGGTGTTTTTTTTAGAGGCGTGGTTTTCAATCTGGCACTACTTTTTTCGTAGTTGGTGTTTTTGACAGCTGTCACTTGATTTATGCTCAGTTTGGTTTGCCATTTCATAACGAATAGACTTACTCCTGAACAACGTGGCGTGGCCTCCAAGATCGTGCGATTTAACACCGCTGGACTATTTTTTGTGGGGTTATGTGAAGTCGCTTGTCTACGCAGATAAGCCGGACACGATTAACGCCTTGGAAGAGAATATTCGGCGCGTTATTGCTGACATACGGCCCAACTTGCTGCAAAAAGTGGTTGAAAATTGGGCCTCTCGGCTGGAATTTGTTCGAGTCAGCCGCGGCGGCCACTTACCCGAAATCATTTTTAAAACATAATGGCAAACCCTTATCTTTATAATAAAACTAAATTCTTAGCCATTACATCAAATTATATGCGTTTTATCTCTTCTTGAAAACCACGCCTCTAAAATCATCACCTATATAAAATTTAAATTAATTCGATATTAAGAAAGTTATAGGAAAATTTCACTTTTTCGACTGGACTGATTTTGCTCATTAACGAACTTAACGAGATTTTGTGCCCCTAAGTGTGGTTTTTGGGTTCTAGGGGATATGAAACACGAAGACGTGTCGAAATTTTTCGGAAATCATGACATGGTACCCATTGCAATAGGTAGCTTTCCTTTTGAAATTTGAATTCCGATTAAATTTTGAATTCGTTTTTCTCGTAAGTAATTGGGAAATATTTTGCCCATATTTTTTGGTTTATGCTCAACACGCTGAAAGGCGCAAAGTGAATACGCCAATATGTACAGGGTGTCCCAAGACCATTTCCAAAGACCAAATGGGGTATTATGAGCAAAAGTAAAAACATGCGAAAATAATTAATCCCAAAATTTATTTATTTTTTTAACAGACGATGCAAATTCGGCCAGCGCGGATCGATAACGTAACCTTGACCGCGTGCGCTCAGGGTGCTCTCGCAACAAGGACGTTGATGATGAACGAAATGGCCCGGAATGAATGGAATTGTCTCGGGACACGATGTATAATGATAGTAAAAGATGCGTGTAACTTATCCTAGCCCCGTTGAAACCAACCAATCTGTATGACGGAGTTACGGAACTAAAATAACATGCATACAATATTTTCAACAGCAATCGCTGCTATCATCACTAGTGGTTATCAGTTGTCACTTAAAATATATATTTTTTTTTATCTAACTTCTAATTAGTGACATTCAGATCAACAAAACAGCACGAAAAATCGTCGCGTTTCAAATGTTTTTTTTTGTAATAGATAAGTAATTCGTAGGATATTTTAAAAACATAACGAAATGTTTTTATTGAGCAAACACAAAAAAAAACATTAAACTTTAGTTATTTTAAGGTCTTCGGCACGTCTTCACTCGTATGGTTTGTGTTGTCGGGGAGGCGCGGTTCGCAGTTCCGACTGCCTTATTGTAGTTTTCACGATGCGAGGCCGTTCATTACAGGCATACAACATTTCGCAAGTCTGTAACTAAAGGGGGTGTTTTTTTTTTGTGTGTCTTATTACTTAAACCAGTCGACAGTGTTGAGATTAACGCCGTTGACTATTCTCCAAGGCGAAAAGTGGCCTGGCCAGATTTGACCCGCTGGGGATTCGAACCCGGGATCTCTTGATTTAGAAGAAGGCGCTTATACTAGACGCCTAAAATAAAAGGATAACTTACGCGATGAACTTCGCGTCTACGTTTCGTGCCAATAACACGGTCCTTTCTTGGATATCTAGCACGTATATCACCTTCCGTCTAGGTCGTGACGCACAATATACCTAGTGATCGTAATAGGTATAATTTTATACATTTTATTTTATATATTTAATAAACATTTGATCAATTGTAGTAAAAAGAGGAAAAAATAAAAAATTCAAAGTCATACACTAAGTCTTAACTGAAATACTAAAAAATCATACCAAAGTCACAGCTAACGCAGAAAAAAACTCATTGGTAATTAATTATATGGAAATTATACCGATTAATACGAAAAAGTACATAATTAAACTGCTGATAGATGAAGGCATTAATTATGCTGTGCATATGAAACTAGTATTTTATATTGTTATGATGGCTCTGTGTATTTGTAATTTATATTGCATTATGTTTGTAATATTTATTTTTAGTGTGCATAAGAAAATATATCTATTTATTCTATAGAAGGTAAACAAATATTTTATAAAAACTATTTGTTTTATTTTTAACTCAATATTTATATTATTTTAGTGTATATATTCAAACACATTGCTTAGTAATTGTACGCAATATTTAAAAATAACAAATAAGTCTACCTTGGAGCAGGCAGTTCGTCTAATTAGGCTAGACTACGCGATATATATTTATTTATTTAATTGCAATATTAAAATATATTATTGATTTAATTTTTGTACTTAAATAAATAAAAAACAAATTTTATATTAATAACCCCGGTTTCGACATAACTTTATAGGTATTCAAAATACATTTGCGATGTAGATTTCAGTAGTTACTATTTATTATATTCTATTGAGTTATGTATATTTATATGTAATATTTCACATAATCATATTTTGTTTCTATTTATTATAATCTGTGTTTTATGTTACATTGTGTTCACTAAGCATAACATACTTATACTTTTTTTATTTGAATATTGATTAGTTTAATTTTTTACTTTAGTGTGTAAGAATAATTGTTAACATGTTATATATTTTAATGTGTTATTAGAGTACCATTTAAAAAATAAATAAACTAGCTTGCCGCAGTCGCAAAGGTGAAGCCTCGCTAGAAGCATATTGGAGCGGAGAAATGCAAACTTAGAATAAATCATATACCGTATTCTAATTAATTAATTATCTTATGTTTGTTTATTGCAAATGATTGACGCGGAAATGTGGCTCTCCGAGACCACACCCGGTATATTCCACTATTGAGGTCGCGACAGGTTGAAATAATAGGCAGGCGTATTGCTCGAGCGGCGAGTTTATTGAGACTGTTTTATACTTCGCGCTTCGACCATACCGCGGCCGAGCGCTGACCATAGACAATGTGTTGTCTATGTTTAGGGGAATACGAGTGATGTGCGTATGGCAACATAGCCCGCTACATACACCCCCCTTTTGTATTTAGAAAACTATGGGTTTTTAACTTACGTTTGGCTAGGTAACTAAGTTTTGCGTGTAAGAGAATTTACTGAATCTGTCATCACGTGAACTAACGAGGGTTTACAATGCGTTTTTACGGCACACCCTTGCATTAGCGTTACAGAATGCGTGATGAGAAAAATGCTATGCAGCTGTGTGCAATATTCGTTGCATTTGTGCTCTTTTATGGCACGTACCGACTTTTTTTAAAAAAATAGATGAAAGTATCTTAAGATTAACAAGTTTGTTTTTCATATAATATTACAGTTATCAAGTAAGCGTGAAATGTTAAGGACAAATGCTTGTTGACCATTTTGCGTTACAATGCAAGCGGTACAAAGTACGATAACTTATAAGCTAGTTTCTATGAAGTCTTGATGATTTGTTTTGGTTCCGCTGACGTGTGCTTGGGCTGGGGCGCTGCAGCGGCTTGCTGACCGTCGATTAGAGCTGGTGCGCTCTTATCTGCCCTGCGTTTCCATTGTCTTGGACGAAAGCGATTTCCGCTGCGCTGGCGCGCCGTCCATGGACTGTGCTTGCGTCCTATCCGTCCGTGATTTTTTCTTTTTATTGCCGCAAGGAATATTTGCTTTTTGCTGGATCCATCGTCGCTTAGCTTATCTATCGCGGTAGCGAAGTAAGATATATTTTTGCGACGAGCTATGCTTTCTGGATGCGTTTTTTTCTCAACCAGAGGACGTGAACTTGTAGAAATATAGCGCCGGTTGGCGATCTCTTCGTCCTTTTTATTCGGTGCATTTATTCCGTTTCGAGCGGTCTGTAAACCGCGAAAGGAAAAACTCATTCCGTCCATTTGTTTCCGGCAGACGTTGTTTATCGAATCCTCTGCTGGTTGGTGAGCAGCGGCTTTCACTGCAAAAGGCGAAAGCTGTGAGTCGCTCGTTTGATGATGCATTAATCCTGTACGGGTGATGAGGCATTTTGCGTTATAGTCACATTTTTGTTGAGGAATGGTCGTTAAGAGGTCGATGTGCTGATTGTTGAAGGAATATCGATGGCGATCTGACGCTGATAGTGAAATGTGTCGTAAGCATTTCTCACGGAAGGACCAAAAGCGTCGCGGCGTTGCGCCGATTCCGTTGAATTCGTGTTGCTGCGTGCGCGCCCGCCACTGCGTGGGTGGCATGATAGGCGACGGTTAGTTTTGTTGCACTGGGTTGCACTTTTTATTTTTCTTTTTTGTTTGTAGGAAGGGGCTGGTTTGGAGTGGCTGAATGTGGCGCGGGTTGATGTCACGTCTAAATATGCCGCCACGTGCCACGTGCCTCCTTTGTGGATCGTCTGAGGGTGTCAGCCATGTTGGCCGCGGGTCTCTCCCTCGCGATGTCGTCCGCTCGTACCTGGGCGCAGATTCCTCGTATGACGGTGGCGGAGTAGCCATGCTGAGGTCAGAAGGTGCGTTTATGTTCTGAATGGTGGGATCACCAGTATACCGTTTTAAATGTAAACTGAATATGCCGGGTGTGGCTCTCCATTGACCACAGCGGCGGATTTAATGAGACTTGATGCGCGAGCGGCGAGTTTATTGAGACTGTTTGATATTTCGCGCTTCGACCGTACCGCGGCCGAGCGCTGACCATAGACAGTGATGTGCGTATGGCAACATAGTCCGCTACAATCATTCTTTTCTAAAATCCGAACAAAAAGCATGTGAAAAACTTAACATGGGAGTTCTCATACAGAAAATATTTTTGAACATAACTTTTTACTATTTCGAATTTTAACGACCGTCCCAGTATATTTTACGATTGTATTAGATTGTATGACGGTAGTGGGTACATAGGTTATTTACGCAAAAACGTTGCATACAGAAAGCATAATTAAAATTTTAAGACGCAGTTTTATTATGAATATTCCGAACGGACAAGGTCGCCAAGTAGCGGTTAGATTATCTTCTAGCAGCCTCGGGTCGATTTTGCTCTTGGCTACCTTTGAAAAACGCCTTCAAAATTAGTCATTCCACGCTAGAGTAAGCCGGTACTCCGTATAGCGCGATTACTGTTACGTGACTTCTGAGATTAATTTTATTCGTTATTTTTCAATAATCGTTAATTCATAATTTACAGTATTCAATCATTTCTTTTTTCAATCATTTCCTATATACAGAGCGTCCCTAGACCATTACCGAAGATTTAAGAGAATGTTTATGTTCCCTATTTCTTAGGTACGTATAAGAATTTGCATAAAAAAAATACGAAAATGCCCAAATTTATTAACGCTGGTGTAAATTCCCTTTGCTTTTTCGTTGGTTCGCTCGCGCTCGGTCTAGGGTAGTGACCCGGCGTCGCGAGCGGATGAACTTATGACAAGAACGACTTAATATTATCGCGTAAAATTTACATTTTTTTTCTCGGAAACAATGACGATATCGCAGGGTCGATTAACTGGATTTTTTATCGGGAAGAGTCTTGGATCAAGGTGAATCATTAAAAGTTAATTATAGGTATCTAATGTTTTAACAGAAAAAGTGATTGTTGTTAACTTAACATATTAACATTAACATAACATAACTTATGTAGAATAAATTAAGTTACTTATATTAGAAAATACTAAATTATATTTCACATTATATTAAATTATGTGTAAAATAAATTAATTAACCATATTATTACACGCCAAAATCGAAGTATAGTAAAACGTTTTTTAAATACACATGTGTTTTCAAAAAATATATTTATGAGTACAAAGACCACTCAACATCCCCAAATTTATAATATTTTTTAGCAGATGGTGTTAATCCGGTCGATAATGGGCTTGACACCATTACGAAATTACGACACCATTGAAGACATTATTACGGTCTTCAAAAAATAATTTTTTACTCGGTAACTATGATGAAATTTGATATACTTTCTTAACACTAGAAATATTGTTTATTTATTTATTTATACTTTATTGAGAACCAATACGCTGGTTTTTTTACCGGGAATGGTCTTGGGAACATGGCTATACCACCAATAAATTCTATCAAATCGCCATAATTCTTCATTACTTCACTTTTACTAGGATCATATCTCAATATTATGTACTTTAAAAATGACCGAAATTCATAACTGATATATGGCAGTAATTAATAAAATTAATAGCTACTATTAGAATTTTTAAATGGTAATAACATAAAATAAATAATATAACGATTAACCGAGCAATATTAGGTCGAGCATCTTTCAATTGGTATATCCCTGTTTCCTAGCAAACCTTTGGAATTGAACAAATAAATAAAATAAAAGTGTGAAGTCCCATCTATTTATATATTTATTTCCATGAGTAATTTAATACATACGAATGACCTTACATTTTTAAACAACATTAACATTTTATACTACATTGCAAACAATTTATTCTACACATTTTAATTACACACACAAAAATGCCCTAGTTTATAGTAAACACTATACGAGTATAAAATATGCTTCAATACAGTTAGTATCAGAAAAAACACCTTTTTTTTCCATATTAAGAGAAACATATTTTAAGCTTCGTTCGTTGTATTTATAAAAGCTTTTCCTAAGTAAATGCGTTTTGACGGCTACCTTGACTTGAGGTATATTTTCAATTTCCTTGAACTATTTTGGAAGTTGATAAGCCCAAGTATGCACAGGTTAGCTGGGGACGTGCTGGATGATTTTGCGGCGTGAGATTGCTTATATTTACTTAATGATATTTCAGTAAATAAACGTAAAACAAAAACCCCGTTTCATTGCGATCGAGTTCAAGATATAAGAAACACTATAATCTAAAAAAAAGTTTAAAAAATGTGGTCTTTTCTAGTAAAAACGGTGCATTAAAAATAGGTCTATTTGCACAAAATTCAATTGTTTACGATTTTTTTTCTAATATATAATTACATATTTAAACAAATCGGGATTCATTGAGAACCAGTTTCAGAGTTACTCTTTTATGTTATTTTTTATTTTGTGGTGGTCTTTGCGTAAGTGCTTTAATTTCACTTTGAAATGTCCTTATTTTGCCCAAAAACGGACGGCCGGCCCTTAAGGCGCCCCGGGACGCATTTGTCCTTGAGATTAGAAAGAGTAGGCTTTATTCGAACATTGACGCGTAGAAAAGAGACGGATATACTCGCCGACCGCGAATTCGTTACATTTGGAATCGATGAAACATGTTTTTTGTATTTAAATAATTATTATCATTTGAAAAAAATGTTTTTTTTTAAGTAATGGCCTAGATTATTATATTGTCTATCTTTAAAAAGAAAAATTAGGTTCGCGTCACCTACACAACTTAAAAGAAAATCGTTGCAAGAAAAAAACAACACTTTCTTATTTATTTATTTTCATTACTATAATAAGGTGTATTTAGTTTTTTTTTAAGCAAAGGACTAAATTAATATATGCAGAATATTGTGGTATTTTTAGTTTTAGCCATTTGTTGGGAATAACTTCAACAAAATGCACCAAAATAGTTATAAAACACGTTTTAGGGACTGGTGGCGCCTTAACTGGTTGTGCATAGTTGGTCTCGTTGAATCTTGTATTATGTTCATCGTCAAGTTCATCTTTATTCAATGGCACTATACTAATCTACCGCTAGTCTCGATTCGCTTGAACGCGTGAATTTCGCGTTTCGGTTTGTAAACGGTCGCGTGACGCAGAACAATTACCGCCTATTAAATAGCAGCGGGGAAAGGGGGAGGCAAGCTAAGTAAGCACAACTCTACTACAATGAGAATATAACGTTTAGCTCGACACCATTCTAAATATTAGTTTCATAGCATGGCTACTTACCCCCCCCCCCCCCCCAATTTACACATTTTTATTATTTAAGTATATATTGTATGCAAATATAACTAGTATATATGTATTTAGTATTATCTATTTAAAATTACTAGTAGTACATAATAATCAATTACGAATGTATCTAACTAAAGTGTATTTATAATATCTTTAATTTAGTATGAAATTTTTTTTTGAAATATTATTTTTCCCGTGAGACCGGTTTAGTTGTCGATGCAGATCGACCTCCTGGAAGGACAGTGGTATTTTTATATAGACAGAGGACATTTTTTTTTCTCTAATTTGTTGAGAATTGATCATACTAATCGAGTTTTGTAAGGTGGACGATTCAACAAACCTGAGCTTCGCTGGTATCGGCGAGAAAATGGCGAAATCGTCAATATTGAGAAGTATTATGGTATCACCGAGAACATGTACCAGTATGCATACCTAATATTAATTAATTAATTAATATTATTTTATACGAGTGCATAAACCAAATTAATGTATAATGATAGTTTATCAGTTTCTAATGCCAAGCATATTTTAGTTAGAGAACTGTGCCGAGCATCAACATTGTCAACAAGTTCCCCGGTCGGTTGCACAGAAGAGTGAAATAGCGATACTACTAGCTAGGTACAGAAGCGACACGAGCATTTGCCCCAGTACATCGGCCAACAACCCTGCACATGATACTTGTCTCGATCAGTACGACTAGGGACGTCGATTCGGTTGTGCGTGTTTCTGGCAATCGTATATTTCGAGAGTTAATTCTATTCCTAATATTTTATAAAGTTGTAAATGGTTGAGTGGTATTGTTCAGCAAGTGGTTGTAAGAACAACATGAACATCGTAATAACAACAAAGTGAAGTATGATCACATTAAGTGTAAATTTTACAAAAACATTACCTAATATTAACTTAATGCAAACACGTTAGTCCACGGACTAGATGACATCACTAATTGAGCGCTTAGGTACACTTTCAAGTGCATCGATGCGAGACGCAGGGGCTCTGAATATTACATACACTTGATTTTGTCTGTCGGTTCTGGCTAGACAAGTAACATAACTATCTCTCTCTTCTGTGCCGGCAGGGATGAAACCCGTGAGCCCAGAAGCACATGCTACTGCGCCACAAGTCGTTACAAACATAACGCGTAAGTGCCCCCCCCCCCCCCCCCGCCCACCAACATGCTAATGCTATTCGTGACTTATATGTCAATATTGAAGTATGGCGAATACGCTATTTCTGCCGCGGAAGCATCAACAACGGCGCATGCGCGCTGACGGATCGAAAATAACAACGGCGTGTACTTTCTCCGAGAAGTCGTTCGCTATAGTCTTCGAATGTGAGAAATTCCGAGGAAAATCGGTACGCGATGAGAATAAATGTGAATTATTTTAGAAACGAGACGGTTCGGTAGTGAATTTGGAGTAAGTGTAATTTCAATCAAGCGCAAGATCACTCAATGAGTTGGTCAATTAATATATCTTGGCAAGTGCTGTTGCTGGAGCAGCGATCGCGCGGCGAAAACCTACCGCCAAAAATGTTTTTTAAAACAAGGCGATTGGTTATAATGGTTGGGGATTTACTGATTATATACATCCGTATAGTTTTGTAATGTAATTTGAAATGACAATGATTCTAAAGGACAAACATTAAAAAAAAAACCGGATGTAGTTAGCGCGCTTAACAAAAAAAAGAGACCTTGGATTCGTTGTTACAAATAGGCTCTTGTAGGTGATTTTTCTATTTCTAGATAATCTACAGTATAACCCCCCCCCCCCCTACTTAGGTTTACTCGGGAGTTTATCAACAAGAGATATAAGTAATCTGGGAATTACCTAAGGAAATTTCTTGAAACATTATGCAAAAAATGTGTTTGAAATAGCATTTTTTAAAGTCACCCGCTTGTGAAACCAAAAACATCACATACAAAATTAATACAGTTTTATGGTGAGTATAATGTAGAGGAGGGATTAACCCGAGCGATTTAAGATATCCTATATGGTAAACCGACTCAGAAATAAAATAACAAAATTTGCCTAAAATTGACGATTTTTGTTTTAGTTTTTAAATATGAAAATGCTAAAACCTATGCTAAAAGTTTTTAAATTTAAAAAAAATGGAGTTATAAAACATATTCCTTATATTTTTAAAAAACAAATAAATGCTATCAATATTTCTTACAAAATGATAGGCCAAGGTTTGTGTTATAAGCGCCGTTATGCCCGTCACAGAGGTTACACCTTTCCGTTCATTGTACAAGGCTCCTTTTCGCAGGCAACAATTTGTAGGCCAGAATCGTTCAAATTGTGTCCTTCGTTTGAGTATGTAGTAACCTTAAGTAAGGGTGGTGCTTTTGAGTACGACTTTAGTGAACTGTTATTTAATTAATTCTGGTTTTCTCTTAAAAAATATATGTTAATTTATGTTATTGTTACTTTCCATACGTTACGTTTCCATAAAAAATGTTAAAAAATCATTATTATAAAGGCTGTTTTTTTTAGAGGCGTGGTTTTCAATCTGGCGTTACTTTTTTCGTAGTTGGTGTTTTTGACAGCTGTCACTTGATTTATGCTCAGTTTGGTTGGCCATTTCATAATGAATAGACTTACTCCTGAAAGTAAAAATCGCGTCGTGGGCCTGTGGCGTGGCCTCCAAGATCGTGCGATTTAACACCGCTGGACTATTTTTTGTGGGGTTATGTGAAGTCGCTTGTCTACGCAGATAAGCCGGACACGATTAACGCCTTGGAAGAGAATATTCGGCGCGTTATTGCTGACATACGGCCCAACTTGCTGCAAAAAGTGGTTGAAAATTGGGCCTCTCGGCTGGAATTTGTTCGAGTCAGCCGCGGCGGCCACTTACCCGAAATCATTTTTAAAACATAATGGCAAACCCTTATCTTTATAATAAAACTAAATTCTTAGCCATAAAATCAAATTACATGCGTTTTATCTCTTCTTGAAAACCACGCCTCTAAAATCATCATCCTATATATGCCACACCACTATACTAAACGCAAAATGTTATTATACCTATATTCAAATGACATTCATATATCATATTCATATATCTTGTATTTACGGAACAAAAAAAATAATTTGAAATTTGATACTGGACCGAAAAGAAAAATATACTTCCATGTTAAAATTCAAAGTAAAATATTAATTTTATAACAGCAACTCACGAGGCCAAAAAAATATTATTTGAGTTGATGACATGGACGATTAATTATGATTACTGTTTATGCATAGGTTAAAGTAATGGCAATGGTAGGTATATATACTGCTTCAGAATTGTCAATTTATTGGATCACATTACTATACGTAATTATATTAAATAATAGTAAAAATACATGGTCTAAACGAACTTCAATTTAAGCGCTTGAATGCGTGTACAAAATTTCGCGTCTTTGCTGTTGACCGTTGAGGAGTTCCTTCATCTGGAGCCATTCCTTGGTGTAGAATCGGGTTATGATCACCATAAAAATGTATTGTCATCGGAAATTAACCGACATGTCAAAGATATCCAAACATTGCAAGCTAAATAAAAGCTTGTAAAAAATTTATAATGGCGTGTGACCGTGATTAATAAATTTTCGTTATCAAATTCCACTTCATTTATCTTTATTATCTTATATTTAGATAAGCAAATTTCTCATATTTTAATGTCTAAATATGGCAATGATTTCATTATCTTAGCTTACCAAAATATTCACCTATGAAGTTTACACCCGGTACCGGAAGTGATCGAATCAGGCAATACCGGGAGAGCTGATGACGAAAGCCAAGATCCAAGATCGACTCGTCTCCAGTGTTCGAATCTAGAAATCTTGTAAGCACTAGCAGTGGGCGCCAACGCGATAATCATATAACTGAGGTTACGTTATACGCGATTTAACAATAGCCTAATACTTAAACGACTACAAAATAACTGCGTGAATAACTGCGTGCTGAACTCGTCGCCCTCCTTCATTGTGGAATATGCAAGCCAGGCAATGCGACTTCGTCGAACGGGACTCTGTAGTTATGGCTGAGAATGAACGCGATTTCATAAGCCATAAGCCAGCTTCAATAACGCTATTATTCGTTGCGCTAGAATAATAGGGTGATTTAAACCGTGTCGCCTTATAACGCGCACGTCATTTTCACCAAATAGCCTAAACACTAAAAGTTTAATTTTACCTCTGGCAGTTAAATGTTTTTTTTTGCAGAAGAGTTTGATTTTCAGTATAAATAGGTCCTTACCAAAGGCGCCAAACTCGAAGAGCCAATAACAAACCAAAACACTATAATCGTGGCAGTCTAGTCGGACTATTGACCCAATTTTAACGCTTCACCTTCTTCCCTGACTCTAGCACAGGTGAATTTGGCCTAGTTGAGTAGAGCCCAAAATAATTGTATATGACCCGACCGCGCCGCACCGAGTTATTGTACTTTGATAATATAATTATATTTGGTTATGAATTATTTTCGCATTTTTTTTTTATATAGATAACTTCTTAGTCGTAATAGGGAACATAATCACCTCCTTAAGTCTTTGGAGATGGTTTTGGGAACTAAAAAAAAATTTTGTTTAAATATTATGTACAAAATTTAAAAAAAAAACCCCCCCATATTTTTGAAAACATTTTGAAAGTCACCCGATAAAATCGCATATAAAACAAATATATTTTTATGATGAGAATGGAGTCGAGAAGGGATTGAAGAAAAAAAATTAGCAACATTTACCTAAAATTGGAGATTCTTGTTTTATAATATTTTAAATATGAAAATGATAATTTATACTAAAAGTTATAAAATTTTCAGAAAATATATGTTTTTGTATTATCATGATTATTAAAAAAAAAACTAAAATCTATCAATATTTCATACAAAATGGTAGATCATAGAGTTAACCCTTTCTGTTTGCAGGCAACGATTTGTAGGTTAGAATCGTATGTGGTCGCCTTAAATCGCGCGCGAAAAAGATCTCTCCGAGCACCAGGATAAAAAATAACAAGCCAATTTGTTGTGATACAACTAATCGTGCATTTATCGCGTACAGTCAGACCTACTTATTTAGATATTTTATATTATACAAAAATAAATCTCGGTGAAATGGCTCATAAACCGTTGTTTATCTCGGAGAAGTTACAAAAGAGAATCACGTTATCGACCTTATTATGCATAGTGGCACTAGTGAAAACTTATAAAAAAAATAACAATATTTATCTACAGAGTGAACTTATTCAGAAGTATTATTTTAAGGGGTGATTCTCGACATGATATTAAAAACTTTTGTTCAACATCTTTGAACCGGTTTGAGAATAAACCGGTTTAAAATGACAAAAGAGTTCAAAAAATATTTTAAAGTATAGTCCCTTAACAAAATACCGTTCAATAGAGTATTTGAATTTTATAAGGTTTTTTTTTGGTTGCTACCAGAATACCTTAAAAGGATACTGCCCCTTTAGAGTTCGTTAGAAGGATACTGCTGACTCTAAATTAGTCCTATATTATTATATCAATATATACATAATATTTTATATAATTAACGTCTCTCTATTTCATGTTATAATAATCTGAAAGATCGCATTGTATGGCAGTGAAACGTGAACGTGAACGCGGAGATAACGAGAGGCTGGAAGCATTTGAGATGTGATGCTGGGGGAGGATGGAGAGGATTAGCTGGACAGAGAAAGAGTCTAAGGAGAAAGTGCTAGGAATTGTAGAGAAAAAGGATAATAAAAACCATTAAAAACAGAAGAGGGAATTTAAGATGGTACTCGATACGGCATCACAGTTTCATCGTAGAGGGAACGGTCGAGGGGAAAAGAACAAGAGGAAGGCCTAGACGCTCCTACCTCCCTCAGGTGAAGGGGAAAGTTAAGTCAGGTCTTTGGCAGGAGAACGAGAGAAATAGCGGTTCTCCACCACAAGAGCATAGTTCTATAATTATATAAATAGATAATCTGAAAGATATACAGATTGTTCCAAGTCCCCTGCTACACTTATATGGGTACCGGGACACTCAGGCATTGATGGCAATGAGAAAGCAGACGAACTGGCAAAGAAGGGTGCGAGCATGACTATGATAGGCCCGGAACCGGCCTGCGGCATAGCGAAAAGCACCATCAGCAGACTGCTGAAAATCTGGGCTTGGAAACAAAGCCAAAAATACTGGTAAGAATTTCCCGGACAAAAGCAAGCCAAAGAACTCATAGTAGGATTCTTGCAAAAAAGACTCTCGGAGCTACTGAAGTTAAGCCGAGACCAAATAAGGATCCTAACCAGAACCTTAACTGGCCACTGCAAGCTGAACAAACACCTGCACAAATTAAGCCTATCGTCTGATGACAGGTGCAGGCTTTGCCAAGTGAGCCCAGAAACTCCGTTACACCTACTGGGAGAATGTGGGCCCCTCATGAACAAAAGGTACCAGCTTCTAGGCAACCATCTCCTCAGGCCTGAGGAGATTAGAACCATCGCACCTAAAAAGATACTCAACTTTATCTACAGTACGGGACTAGAGGGCGAACTTTAAGTGGATTTAAAAGTACAATAGTTCTGGAAAGGACGCGGTACGCGGGGGGCGGACTCCCCACATCCACTAATATACATAACATAACATAACATAAGTCCCCTGCTACGCGTAAGAAATTGTATAAGTGTTCTAAGGTAAACTTTGTGTATGGTACCTCTGTCAGTGCATATGATAAGAGTCCAAGCAAGTATCTACACATTTATTTATTTATTTATTAAAATATCCATACAAACTAATATCATTTTATTAATATTCCAGAGAAGAAAAGTACAGTTTGTATGGATTAGTAACACCTCACTAGGCAAATGCCTGTGTCGAGGTGTTACCTATTTGAAATATATAGAGATAATAAGAGCATACATTAACTACTTTTATGAGTACATTACAAATGATTTTGTTATAACTTTAATACTTTTTGTTAGTAGAAACCTATTTTTAGTTTTACATAGTTTTTTATCAATCAATCAAATGTATTTTTTTGTTGTATGTACCGTGTAAAATTGTTGGTTTCTCCAATAAAGATAAATAAATAAATTACCAGAACCTGACGTCTTACTTACAGCTAATAACTTGATTTTCACCGTAAGCGACATCGTTTGTGTGAGCGCTCTCGGACCTCCAATTCGACCTTCGTCAGATTTATGTGCGTTTTATATTTTGTGTGGACCTCGGGCTTTTCGCGTTTTAAGACTAGGCAATTTCGCTCGAGTATACAGCGGTGTGTATAGCGTTTAAGACTAGGCAATTTCGCTCGAGTATACAGCGGTGTGTATAGCGTTTAAAACTAGGCAATTTCGTTCGAGTATACAGCGGTGTGTATAGCGGTTAATGCACCAAACTCTCCAAATCGCGGTCACACAAAAGTGCACTCCGTTCAGTAACTGTTTCCGTGTGCCACGTGAATTTTAAATTATTATCGTTTTTTTTTTTTAAATCACAGAACGACCTCATGGGTGGGTTTAAAACATTTGTACCCTCAATGGTTATTTGATCTCCCTTACTAGGCAGGTGTTAATAGAGCATAAACAAGTAGGTGTTATAATAAAATATTTAGTTACTGTAAATATATTATATTACGTATTTTGTTATTTATTATAAATAATACATATAATTAAAAAGAGACTTGATCTCGTACAAAATGACTGCGGTCCCAATGGACCTAAATAACTTTATTTTAAGCATAATTAATAGGCAATTTGTAGTCCTCTAATCAAATAGTCAAGATTCCAATTAATCTATAGATCAAAAAAAATGACCTGTGTTTAAACTAAAAACATGTAAGTGCTCAATTTTATTCCGTTGTGTCACGGATTTTTTGGCATGTTATCGCATGATTTGCAATGCTGTCAGTATAAATTTAATATACACTGGCCTTCTTTACATATAGCCTTCTTTATAGTTTTCGAATAAGATATGACAATTGTTTTGTTTTAGGTAATAGAAAAAAATGTTTTAAGTACGTGGGTGCTGTTTCAAAACAAAGGCTAAATTATGAAAGGGACTTAGTACAGCAATTATGTTTGGTCATAGTATTAAGGATTTTGATTAGGAGAAAATATTTTTAGTGAGCCTTATTTTTTTGTATTTTTTTTTAGGTTTAGACTTGTTTTATATATAACATTTTTAATTTAACTTCATAATGGCCAATTTTACTTTTAATGATAAAGTAAGTGTGCCTGTGTCCTTATGTTGTGTGACAATTTGCTTCCGTTGTGCAACAGCGACTTTATTTTCAGCTGTGCGACGGTACATGATTTTTTTTTATTTTACCCTTATTTTATACAGAAAAACACAGTTTTATTATATTGCCCCATCTTAAACAGGTTAATCGATCTGTGGAACAACAACTGTGGAGTGTTGCGGCGCGCGGAATGGCGGGAGGGGGAATCTACCGGTGTCGGGTTTTTAGAAGAACGACTTGTATGACATGCCATATCTATATATTTTTTAAAAGATGGTTGGTTCGGCAAAATTTAAAAATCTACTTTCTATTACACCTTTGTGATATAAACGCGAATTATTTATCTGCTGGGAGCGTTATTTTAATTATAGATACTTTGTATTTTCCTTGATTAATTATGGTAATTTATTGTTTTTGGTTTTTAATGCTGTTTTATTCTTTTAGTATTGTTTCTTTATACTCGTAAATTAAATGTGTACATGGGGAAACCTGTTAAATGAATAAATAAATTAAAAAAATATATATATATAAAATGTAATGAATTTGTACAGGGAGGGGGGGTAAAATGGGAGTAGTATTTCTTTATTTCGATAACGCGTGACGAGAGGGTTCACGTTGTCTTTCTGCGGAGCTTGCGGAACCCTCGGGTCACGGTCGCCCTTTATTTTGATTACTCGACAAGTCAGTCTTCTCCGCTTTTGGCCACAAGAGCGCAGTTCAATGGGTCAACAAGTTATAATTCGATTGACCCCGCGTTCATTCATTGTCCCATTCACAAGCTTGAGTAATTGATGGCTATATATCGAACGCGCTCCAAAGATACGCAAAGTAATATTTAACGACACCCGAAAACAATAAAATACCTCAATAATGTATCACACTTACTACCTCCATTGTTTTAACACACAATTTAAATAATCTTATCTTATCTGTCTAAAAATAATGTGTGATCATTTGTCCCGAGCGGTCTCCTATAACCTATACCATTCACCTGATTTTGATGACTTATACCATTCACCTGATTTTGATGACCTATACCATTCACCTGGGAAATGACTTGGCCTATTTTTTACAACCTTTTATTTAACTTGCAATGTTCGTATGTCAAGTTTAAGTCAAATCTTACATCAAATCTGAATTAGAACCACTTCCTCTTATCCTACGGAGTTGAAATTTGACACGTTGGCTCAGTTCCGAAGACAACGCACCTTTATGGTATGCATGACCTGATGCTATACCCGGGATTGGCTCCAGACAAAGTAACTCTTCAACGGCCAACAGCACAGAGACGAAATTTTGTATACGCATTCAGCCACTTAATTTTTTTTAAAATGTACCAATACTATTTTCTATTTTTTCGAGTATCGCAGGTACGAGTGGTCGGCGTCGAAGGCGCCATTACGAGAAAATCAAATTCAGCCGCGCGGATGGCCCAAAGGTCAAAGCGACTCATTCTGAGTGCCGGGGTTGAACAACTAGTAGATATACAAAAAACAAAAAATGGAATTATTTCTGTTGTTACATTAGTACTTATTCCATATGAACTAGGCCATAAATAATTATTTTTGGCCCCACTCAATTAAGCTAAATGCGCTTGTGAAAGGGTCAGGGATGATGGTGGCGATGAAGCGTAAAAATTGCTACAACTATGGGCCCTAGGTGAAGTCTCATACGAGGAAATCATGATCTTAAAATCTTACGTAAGAATTAAAAAGAAAAGGAGAGAACCTAAGAGGAGTATTCCATAATTATGTATTCACAAAAGCGCTGCGTTTGGACGGCTGTTCACGATCCGTTATCCTTCCTCCGCACGACCACAAATCACCCCAATATCTTAAATAAATTAGACAACTAAATATATAAAAGTAGAGCAAAATTTTGGAAGAAAAGGTTCGGTAGTTCCTATATTTCTACTATAAACGAAATTTTGACAAAATATTATTACTATTCAAAATGTAGCAAAGCAGGTTTCTTTAGAATTAGATTTTACATCTTACAGGTGTCACAATTTACGCAAAAAAAAATCGTTTCAAACGCTTGGTAATCATTATTCGAATATTTATAGATTTATATCCATTTCGTGAAAAATATAGAGTTTGATGAGATCTTTTACAATGAGAAATAATTGTATGCCAAATTTTAACGTTACAAATTGGAAACAGCGTTTGTAATGAAGACCCTCTGTTGACGCTTTATCAAAATACGACCGATTTTCCCCGCTACTATAAACCGGTCCGAGTTTCGAATCATACTTTATTAACACTTTGACCTACAGGAACTTGGCTATGGAATGACTGCTTCCGAAAATAATCCATTTACCTTATCGGTACGTACTGTATGTATTGAACACCCAAACTTCGAGCGAAGTAATGGCCCGTGTATCTTGATTGTGAACTAAAATACCCTGGACAATTCCCGTTAAAAAAATCCAGCTAATTTGCCAAGCTATTCCCATTAAACAATTGACTTTTAAAATTATAAGTAAGTACCTAGGTACCTGCGCTTCACAAAAAAAAATCTCCTTCGGGAACGCCGCAGGCAGAGGTAGATTTGACCAGATCTATAATTAACACTTTGAACTGATTTGATACTGTACCTATGGAGGGATTTTTTGATTTTGAAAAGCCCATTTTACCCACCCCTAGGAGCAATAGTTGGTGCCTTTTAGGCCCTTATTAAAAGAAAAATACAAAATTTAAATGAATTTGATATCTTATAGCAAAATTTCACTTTTTTAACCACCCGAACTTGACCGAGATTTTATGTATTTATTTGAAAGTGATTGGTATAAAATCACGGCATTTATCGTGTCCACAGGAAAGTGATATAGATAGATGGATAGATATATAAACTTTTACACCGAGGGTGGTTCTTGGTGCTCATTGTAATAGGTAACTTTCCTAATGAATTCTACCTAAAACATTGGCCTGATTAAACTTCTCAGAATTAAAATTTTACCTCAAAAACGCCGAAACTTATTTAACTTGATTTGTTGACGAGCGCATGGACATCGATGCGAGTAGAAATTGCTAGCGGATTCTCTCCGATAAACCTGCGCGCCTGACGCCTCGAGGTGCCGATCAGCAGACCAGCAGATGGTCCACGGAGGACGACATCTGCTCAGCGAAATCGGGGACGACGAAATTAGCCTCCGTCATGCATTTTAATATCAGCGGCTCAACGAACCGCGACATTATTGCCTTAAGGCGGCCGGACGCCGTTCAAATCGGCAGATCAGGTGGCCAAATAGCATCGTGAATATCAAACCGATCAAGTGTGAGCGCTGCCCGCTCACAGATGGCGCTCCACCAAACTTAAAATCATAAGTAAAATTTAAAATTATAGGTAATTTATAAAAATTTATAAAAGAGTAACCCAATTTGAACGTGTCACTTGCATGTATCGTCCTATTGCAATCCCCCTGTCATGATTTATGGAAAATTTAAACGTTAAAAGATTATATATCTAACTATATCACTTTAATGTGGACACAATAACTGCCGTAATTTTACACCAATCACTTTCAAATTAATACATAACATTTAAGGGTACAAATTCTCGGTCAACTTCGTTAAATTAGACCAGGGGGGCGAAAATAGGAGGGGTTTTTCAAATAAATGATAGTTTGCTATAACTTTTTTAGTATATAAAATATCGAGTTCATTTCAATTTTATATTATTTCTCAAATAAAAGCCTAAAACTTATCTAAGTTAATTTTTTGATAGCACCAACCATCCTAGGGGTGGGAAAAAGTGGTTTTTATAATTTCATAAAATCATATCTTCCCTGATAGTCACTGGATTTAATCAGTTCAAAATGTTAAGGGTAGGCCTATAATTTTCCTACAACTTTTGTTTTAAAATAATTTTTGATATGAGCAACCCTTGTGGTAAGGGATGACCAAAATGTTCCAACACTTTGATCTGGTGAAATCTACTCCTCCGCCTTCCGGTGTCCCGAAAGGATTTTTTTTTTGGATTTTAGATGAAGGATTTCTCAGAAGTGAAACAGAAAACAATGGAATTAAATACACTGAACCTTTGTCTAGTAGCATTTCTGGCTATTTTTGGTAAATTTATTCTGTGTGCTGACGAAAAAAAATAATCTTGCAGTGTCTATATTTATATTGTATTTTTGAAACATTTTAGTCGTAAGTTATTTAAAAAAATATAGCATTGAGAGATAAAAGTAACAAAGGTTCATTCCTGATTACTTTTTAAAAATGTGTTTCAATAGTTCAGATGAAAGTGCAATAGTAGTGTGTAAGGTGCTCTCTTCGCACCAGTGTCGGAGTCTACGAAACATGAATGTTATAATAGGACGCCAAATAAATGTCTTTCTTGCGCCAATTTTCAATTTTTAAACACTACTGTATGCCCGTTACGGGGATTGCACACGTGAACGAAGGATACCATTTAAACGATTCTCACTTACAAATTGTTGCCTGCGAAAAGAAGCCTTGCACGATGAACGGAAAGGTGTTACCTCTATGACGGTCATAACGGCACATATAATACAAACCGCTGCCTAATAATTGATACCATTTCGTATGAATTTAATTGCATTACTTAGTTGTTTTTTAAAACCATTTTTTTTTAAAATTATAACACAAAAACATACATTTCTGAAAATTTTAAAACTTTTAGCATAAATTATAATTTTTATATCTTTGCATAATGTTTGAAGAAATTTCCTTGCGTAATCCCCAAGAATAATAAATTATCTTTAATGGAATTAACTATTTTACTCATATCTTTTATGGATATATCTCCTAACGCCTTTGAAAACCTGTAAAATTTATATTTTTTGTAGCATTCAGGTATGTAGGCGCCAAAACACACAGCGTAAGATTTAGTTTCGGGTTTCAAGTACTTTTAGGCGGAAAACAAAAAATATATCAGGTTAAGGCACTAAAGATTGACACTGCAGTAAAAGATGACACTTTTGAAGTAAATTTATTAAAATACGCTCATTTGATCATGTAAGCTCGCGAAAATAAAATTTAAACATATCACCGTCTAAGATAAACAGACAAAAAGCCTTTGCTCGAAGAATTTTAAGGTGACGAATATATATAAGTAAATAAGGTGACGGCGTGAACAATATAAAGGTGAACCTTAATTGAACACCAAATAAGAAAACTACCTACATATCTCAGGAAGTAGAAGGGACGCTGGTTAAGTCAAACATTAGTATTAAGTGAGAAGATACAACAAATTTTATTTCATATAGGTATAAGTATGTCAAGGTATTTTTGTTCTTATAGTGTCAACCAGTAGTGGCTTTAAGAATGATTACAAATGTTAAAAAAATACAGGCAATATACCAATTTATATTGGTATAAAATTCTAAGGCAAAGTTGTAATATCTAGGTACGACCGTAAGTTATCTGAAAAAAATATAAAAATAAAGTCATCACACACCCGCCTTAGAAGTGGTGGTAACTAAGTGTAAATAAAGCAGTCTACATTGCGAGTCTCCAGTGCTGAAGCAATTGAATTAAGGTACTATGCATTAGCATTAATACCATGGCAATGTTACTATTCTTCACATTAAAAATGTCCACCTGAGAGAAAGCGAGATTGAGTAGAAATATTACTTTTAAGTATGTCAAAGTCGCAAATTGCAGTACGATCGTTCTGCGACGAAGACGTTTAGAAAAGATGAGGTTGCAACTAGGTATGCATTAGGTACATGGATATTTAAAAGTTGTAGAACTTATAGGGATTATAAACTTTTCCGCTTGGAAGGCTAACAAAGTCTTTTAATATACATATATATTGATCCAGAACCTATTTTGAAGAGACACACCAAAAAGAATAAAGTTGGGTAGTAGGTGGGATACGAGTGTGGCCAGTAGATCACACCTACTACTACTAAACGCACAAATAACCAGATAATTAAGTGTGCTTTGAAGACAGCCTTTGCAGCATCCATCCGAATCTGGACATAGAAAAAGGGAAACCGGTGTAAGCCGTATAAAACATTTCACCGTACAGAATTATTAAACCTATTTGTAATATCATTCCTGTCTAATCGGCCAATTCTATAAGATCACCATAATCTGTTCATTCTGAGTCAATATTTCTATAGCAGTTAGAGGCAGGCAGAGTAGATAAATAACCTATTATATGTACTGTATACCATATCTTTAGTAATGACAGTGTGTTCAAGTGTGCCAATATTGAACAGCTGGGTTCCGCATTGAAATAACAAAAACTACATTTGATCAAACAATGCCTGTAAAAAAACTCAACAAAATAAAAACTCACTCCTTGCTTGTAATCGAATGCTTACATAAAAATGTTACATTTAAATATTATACTTATTATATATTTTTTAAATTAGTTCCCAGACTGATTTATAATTGTTAAATGTTTTTTTAAAGATGTTGTATTGCAGGGACGGTATGTTTTCAGAGACATAAAGTATCTACGGCTGAATACTAGGGCATAACGTTATGGGGTAGAGGGATGTAGGAAAGTGATCAGGGGTGCTCATTTCAAAGGTCCATAAAGATTTAATTCCATAGCATATTGGCATAAATAGTCGAGGGTAAAAATAACAACATGCCTTTTATTCAATTTTGCTCGCGGTCCAAACACCCCGTCCTTTGCTCACTAAAGCGCAGGACGCCGACACACATAGTATTAGCATAAAATAGACTGCAAGCTTAGTATTATACTGGTTGACTACAGACTAAAAAGCACCGCCAAGACATGTATTTTATTGCGAGATTTACTTGGCCACCCATCTATACTTTGAATGTGATTTCGCTTGTCTAATAGTGATGACATTTTTTCTTTAAAAAATATAAAATATGTTTAATTTTCTTCGTATCAAAGTTTACAGTAAAAATATACTTACTAACTACATTATTTCAGAGATTAGAAAAATATATATATATTCTCATTACACAAATTCAGATAAGATAGTACTTATTTATGTTAAAAACGAATTTATTAAAATATTAAAGTACCTAACCTATAAAATAAAAAAAAATGTAAGCATTGTGCGTTAAAAATGTGCAATTATTCTACATTAATGATTTGCCAGTGCAACTCGAAAACAATATAGGCACATTGCTGTAAAATATACCAAAATATATGTGGATATTTTTTTTTGAGCATTTTTTTGTTAAACAATAACATTTAATCTTGATGTAACCACCGAAAATGGAATGACAACATTCCTACTGAATATACGCGATCCACTTTTGGAATATATTTCGAAATGTTTATGCAAGAAGACTGTCACACGACATTCTGAAATCGGCGCGAATTGTTGTTCTAATGTTTGCAAAATCGAAATAATACACTTTTACCCAAATTGCGAGAATTAGTAGGCATATTATGCCCATAACTATCAATTTCTTCCGTCCTTTCACCTAAAAACAATATTTGGTAAGTTCTGTAAATTGACAGGAGAAAGGTTATGAATCAAACGATAATCCGATATCAAAACATTTCCAGAAAACCGTATTATCGTCGATTAGTAATAACGTGATTGTCATTGACAAGCTAGATAAATATGAATGTGCAAATAGAGAGAAACGAACGTCGTTTCCACGAACGTTTTACTAACCTTTGGTTTGTAAAACCACTTCCTCAGCGACTCCATAGCACCTGTTCTGTAAAGCTTCATATGGACGATTCACAACATCACTGCACACACTTTTTACGAAAAGGATCACAAAAATCAACACGAAAACATTATCAAACCATGGAAATTCATCAAAAAAACACTCACAACATCCGACATGTTTCACAGCGCAAACAATCTCCTCGGGAACGAGCGAAAGAATGAACCGAACAACGCGCGACTCGACTGCGAGTTTAGTTAAAAAAATTGGAAATTGTTCAGTTATTCGGATTTCGGATATAAACGGTAGCAATAGTAAAAAGTATGTCGAGTTTTTGACATCTGTCGTCTGCTACGGAATACACAGCGGTGCGTACGGACATGCACCGTCAGTGAATCAGTTGAGCACCTCACGTACTCAGCCTGTCTTCTTTGTTTATGGTCAATTATATGCGTCAGCAAAATCGTGCGCGCGCAGAAAAGTGAAAATGGACGCCATTTTCTGTGGATCGTGGCCTGGAGAAGTAAATATTTCATTTTTTTTATTAATTTTTATTTGTATAAAATTAGAAGAACATATTATAGACATTTAAGCCCATTTATATTGTTATTCGTTTTATTTTCTACAAAATAATGGCAATACATAAAGTGACTTGGCAATGCGTACAGAGACATCTAGTATAAATATTCGTACTTCTACGTCTTACACAAAATGAAGGTGGCTCCAACACACTCCATGCTCCAACCAGACCAAATGGCTAAATACAATGACATCTATTGTAATAATATTACTTCTATATAACAAAATTAGGGTGACTCATCCCGTACCACTTTTGAAGTAAAAACTTCTTAGCATATGTACATCACACTTTTACTACTTTTATTCTTTATCTTTATTCTTTATTGTACGAAATTAACAGTCTTGCAAAAAAAAAAAAAAAAGAGAAATATCAATGACAATACTAATAACATATTTCTATTGTTAATATAAAAACAAAATGAGAAATTACTATAAATGTATAATTCAATTTTAATTTTTCTGGGTAATGATTGAATGAATCCAGTGAAGCGTTAGGCTTAGAAAAAGTTTAACAAATGATTAAAAGTTTAGTTATTCGTTTTTTTCCGTACGCGTGAGTAGTATTTATTCAGAGTGCATATCAATTTAGCCAGAGTATAATCGTACATTAGTGTATATTTCAGCTCATTTAATATAACCAATGGATTTTGACCAAAAAAACCCAACTCATGTGTTTCACTAGGTTTGCTGATTTCTCATCATGGGGGGTGGTGGGGGTGCAAATCAAGTAGGAATTGAAACCTAAAACCCAAACCCCCTACAAAACAAATCAACCAACTTACTACATTTTTTACTTAGAATGGAAGTCGATGCACAGATTGTGAATTTAGCCACTACTAAAATAATAAAATTACTACTAAAATAATAAAAATGTGTGAGGTAAATATTACTCAGTATAAAAATAGTTAAAATTTTAAAAATCTTGAATTGTTCGAGTAGTTTCGAAAAAGCGGATCCGCGTTGGTCTAAAACGGAAACCAAACCCCTGTCAAAAAAGTGGGGAAAAAGCGAAAAAACGGTGTATCAGGCAACACTGTCATGTCATGTTTAACTAGCTTTTACTCAATTAACTGAGCACAGCCTATTAATTGTGATATGAGCTTGAACTAATGTTTACACAATAAAATCTCTTTATAATACTATTAAAGTGGCCTACATACTATACACGCAGCCTTATGCATAGTCACATTAGTTAGCTGCTAAAATGGTCACTTTAAGGTTTAGCAGAGTACTAATGCGATTATAAATAAGGTCTTCTTTAATACTTTGTAAAATGAATTTATTTAATTTTACAAAACTTTTTCAAAACGGCGTTCTTAATACGCAATACATATTAATAAAATATGTTATTAAACCCTTGATCTTACAAACGTTTAAATGAGATATAACGACTTATTGTAACTGCGTGAAATGTATAAACTCTATTTAATATTTAAAATATTACCGCATGTTAAATTTAAATTTAACTTTTAAATGAGTTGTATTTAAATATATTTTACGGCGTGTACCAATGACGCGGGCTGGGATGAAACACACCAGCTCATGTAGGAATTTCGGTAACAGTACCTGAAAGTAAAATTTTATTGTGTTTATTGTATTGTGTTGTGTTGAGTTTTATTGTGTTGTGTTGTGTTTTATTGTGTTGTGTTGTGTTTTATTGTGTTTTACCTAGTTGTAAAAAGTTGTTTTTACTATACGTTCTTACTGCAAAGAAAGTAGAATTTCTGTTTTCTTACTCAGTTTTAAAAATAGATGAATATGAAGAAGTTTACAAATATTGCCAACTGGCAACAAGCATGCAACAGAAATATAAAGACTTTATTATTTTGAATAAACATCATTTTAATTTAAAAACACGAATGAAAGTGTATCTACTTACAGTATTTATTTATGTATATGATTTATTATTAACGTGCATAAGGTGGAATTTAAACAATTTATTTGAGATATTTTGAAACGACATCGTCGGCCCCTGCAGTCACTTTTTATAAATGTCCATATATTTAGTATATTCAAAATATGGAAATTTATTCAGAGGACCTAGAGAGAGTTTGTCTGTCGCACTAAAGACTTTCTGTTTCGCCAACACTTATAAAAGTGAGTTATGACATGTGAGAATTTGCGTTACTACTTGCGGTTTAATTTTCTGGTGTCCTTCCAATGTATGCATAACATATTCAAATAATTGTTAATTGAGAAGCATTGCAGTTAATAAAATAAGATACGACGGCCGCGAACCTATGAACGAGTCAACTACAAATAAATATTGCAAATAATCCAAAACTATTAAAGCCACAGAAAGAAAGAAAAAGTTTTCTCAATTGAGAAAAGGTAGAACAAAAATAAATGACACAGCTGTGTTCAGTTTCCTCTTTTCTGAGGAGGAGGGTGCTGATTTTCAGCACATCCCGTTTACTTTATTTATTTATTTATCGTTTATTTGGAAAACCAACAGTATAATATGAAAAAATGGTACATACAATTATTTGTATAATTAACCGATGACTTAATGATTAAATATATTGTTGTATATAAATGCGTACATTTTACACTTTACGTAAAAACATTTATTTATTAAACAGGTTTCCCCGTTACAATTAAAGTAAAAAATTAAACTACTAAAAGAAAAAAACAACATTAAAAACCAAAAAAACAATAACCATAAAAAACTAAAATAACCAGAACTAATAATTTTAATACCACGTTAAAAATTAAAATAATGCCTCCAGGCATATTATTAACAAATTAATATTCGCACGTGCCATATGTGTTAAAGTATTGTTTGCCCACATTGCTGCGTACTTAAATAATTATGATGTATGACCAATATATAGAGTTGTCATACAGAATGTAATAAACTAAGTGTTGATAAATTTTACATAATGTTAATAAACAATAAACGAATGTCTAATCATTGCGCACGGTAAAAGTAAAACTTATTTTCAATCGATTTGCTTTATGTTACGGAACCCTAAACGAGAATATTCCACGGAGAGAAACAAATCTACACAGATTTAGAAAATTAAAATACACTCGACATTAGAAACATTACAAATAAATATTATTTTTTACATTTTATTTAATTTCATCTTTCTGAATATTTTTATTGAAAAATTCAACAGTGTTAATTAACATACACAAGCAAAAAGTATATAAACAGCATATAAAACTAATTATGGATTTCCGACACTTTTCTTAGTAATATTTGAATAACATAAGAAAGTTAGAAGTGTTTATTTTGTTAAAAATATGATATAAAGATGCTTTGTGTGCATGCAGTATAATTTATGTATGTTAAAAGCAGAGTAATATAGGTACTTCATGTGGTTTCGAGTACCTACTTTTGGAAATAAGGGGAGGGGTGAGGAGTTTTGTAAATTTGTTGGTGCATTTTTTCAAAAAGAAATAATAATATTTTTGTACCTTCTAAGAGAGCCCATTCCAACGATGTAACAAAGTCAGTAATTCAAAACAATAAAACCGACATCAAAAGAAATCTACAACCAAACTTACAACCACAACAGTATAAACCATACAACTTCAGTATAGTTCATGTTTGTTCTCGTTGCCGCAGTACGGCGTGTATTCTAAGAATAGAGTAAATTTTAATAGGCGGATTTGTAAATCTTCGATATCAAGATCGTATGTAGGGAGGGAAAAAAAATGAGCGTATAGTTTTCACGAAATTGACTTTTTGGGTCTAAGAATAGGGTAAATTTTAATAGGCGGATTTGTAAATCTTCGATATCAAGATCGTATGTAGGGAGGGTAAAAAATTAGCGTATAGTTTTCACAAAATTGACTTTTTGATTCTAAGAATAGAATTAATTTTAATAATCAGATTTGTAAACCTTCGATATCAAGATCGTATGCGGGGAGAGTAAAAAATGAGCGTAAAGTTTTCACGAAATTGACTTTTTGGGTGTAAGAATAGAGTAAATTTTAATAGGCGGATTTGTAAATCTTCGATATCAAGATCGTATGTAGGGAGGGAAAAAAATGAGCGTATAGTTTACACGAAATTGACTTTTTAGTTATAAAAAATAGAGTTAATTTTAATAGGCGGATTTGTAAATCTTCGATATCAAGATCGTATGTAGGGAGGGAAAAAAATGAGCGTATAGTTTTCACGAACTTGACTCTTTGGTTCTAAGAATAGAGTTAATTTTAATTAGCGGATTTGTAAATCTTCGATATCAAGATCGTATGTAGGGAGGGTAAAAAATTAGCGTATAGTTTTCACAAAATTGACTTTTTGATTCTAAGAATAGAATTAATTTTAATAATCAGATTTGTAAACCTTCGATATCAAGATCGTATGCGGGGAGAGTAAAAAATGAGCGTAAAGTTTTCACGAAATTGACTTTTTGGGTCTAAGAATAGAGTAAATTTTAATAGGCGGATTTGTAAATCTTCGATATCAAGATCGTATGTAGGGAGGGAAAAAAATGAGCGTATAGTTTACACGAAATTGACTTTTTAGTTATAAAAAATAGAGTTAATTTTAATAGGCGGATTTGTAAATCTTCGATATCAAGATCGTATGTAGGGAGGGAAAAAAATGAGCGTATAGTTTACACGAAATTGACTTTTTAGTTATAAAAAATAGAGTTAATTTTAATAGGCGGATTTGTAAATCTTCGATATCAAGATCGTATGTAGGGAGGGAAAAAAATGAGCGTATAGTTTTCACGAACTTGACTCTTTGGTTCTAAGAATTGCTGGCAACGTTGCTAGCATAAACAACTACTTTAAACCTCTGACAACTTTTCGACAAATTTGTTAATTTGGTATTAGTGCGCGGTGTTATTGTGTTACCATAGTGCTCTCGATCACCTCAGGACCACACTGGAGTGTTTTTGTTATCGTCAAAGTCGGATTCGGTGAGGATTCAATGGTTAACAAATATTGTCAGTTTTGACAGGTGCGTCACTGTTTACCGCCCGTTTCAGTCGCCATACAAGTGCGGCCTGGCTGCGTCATAATCGAACAAACGGTGTTGCCGCATGTATGGTGGATTACTCAGCACAGAAAATTGCCGGCATTAAACATATAACTGCCATCTATCAAGAGTCTATGTGTTCTGTTCTTATTCAGTAGTTTTGTTATTTATAACAAATGTTTTTATGTTTTGTTCAACTAAGAAAAAGAAAAATAATAATAATAAAATATAACAAATTATAATTTTCGATCGTCTGTAATATTTTAAATTATTTGAAATATGGCAGCACAGGATACTAGCCCATGGAATAAGCGGCTGGATGATATCAGCAACATATTACATACTATGGCTACACAAATGAAAACAAATTTTGAGAGTAACCAAAACAACTTTATTGCTATAAATAATAAACTGGAACAAACATTTAACAACTTTAACAACAAGTTTGAACAATTAGATAGAGTTAATCGTAGATTCAATGTTATAATTTTTGGCTTCGAATCTAAGGTTGAATACGAAAAATATGACGACCTATTGAAATCAGTCTGTGACTTATTCAAGAATAAACTCTGTCTGCAAATAAGTGAGAATAATATTGCCTTTGTATCCCGGCTGGGTTCGAGAGGAAGGGATAGGCCGATACTTGTTCAATTTATTCATTTCGGGATAAAACTTAAAGTTTTACAGAGTTGCAGCAAGCTTAAAGGCACTAATTTAAGAATCAGCGAAGATTACACCAACAACCAACGCATTGAACGGAAAGTGTTAGTACCGCATCTTATAGCAGCACGAAACGAGGGAAGACCTGCACAGTTGAAAGGAACCAGGCTCTACATTGACAATCGACTCTGGACCCACGAGATGCTGAATAGGACTCATCCAGAATTCTCACCAAATATTTCAGTTAGAGATATTTCAGTTAGAGATAATGAAATTCCATCAGGAAGCTCCTTAAGCGCAGCTGGACTTATAAATGCCATTCAAACTTCGAATGAAGGAAAAGATATGTTCGACGATAGAAGTACGAAGGCCTCCACTTCGAAACATAAAAATCATGATAGTGTTCCGAGAAAACCTTCAGCGCGTATTAAAAAATTAGGTGTACCACAGCCAAATAATTGTGTTACAGCTCTGCCAATAAGCTCGCGGAAATTAAGAGTTGTCGTCAATAAAAAAAAGATCTGTAAATCTACACCAGGTATAGGTAAGACAACAAAAACTCCTACAGTAAGCACTCCGGGGGTTAAACAAATTAGTAGTGATTTGAGTCCTTCGTCCGCCAATCTTGAAGCTAATGATTCTGGGCCTCATTCAAAGTTCTATAATATATCAGATTCAAAAAACTAAAAACTTCACAACGTAATAAGTCTACATGTGTGCGTATAATGCATGGCAACATTTGCAGTATACTCAACAAAACAAGTTCCTTAGAATTATTCCTAGCTTCGATTGATGACAGGCCTGATTTTTTGTGCTTAACAGAAACCTGGCTGAAATGTGAAAATAAAAACTTAGCCCAACTTCCAGGCTACTATATCGCTGCCAATAGAGTTAATTTTAATTAGCGGATTTGTAAATCTTCGATATCAAGATCGTATGTAGGGAGGGTAAAAAATTAGCGTATAGTTTTCACAAAATTGACTTTTTGATTCTAAGAATAGAATTAATTTTAATAATCAGATTTGTAAACCTTCGATATCAAGATCGTATGCGGGGAGAGTAAAAAATGAGCGTAAAGTTTTCACGAAATTGACTTTTTGGGTCTAAGAATAGAGTAAATTTTAATAGGCGGATTTGTAAATCTTCGATATCAAGATCGTATGTAGGGAGGGAAAAAAATGAGCGTATAGTTTACACGAAATTGACTTTTTAGTTATAAAAAATAGAGTTAATTTTAATAGGCGGATTTGTAAATCTTCGATATCAAGATCGTATGTAGGGAGGGAAAAAAATGAGCGTATAGTTTTCACGAACTTGACTCTTTGGTTCTAAGAATAGAGTTAATTTTAATTAGCGGATTTGTAAATCTTCGATATCAAGATCGTATGTAGGGAGGGTAAAAAATTAGCGTATAGTTTTCACAAAATTGACTTTTTGATTCTAAGAATAGAATTAATTTTAATAATCAGATTTGTAAACCTTCGATATCAAGATCGTATGCGGGGAGAGTAAAAAATGAGCGTAAAGTTTTCACGAAATTGACTTTTTGGGTCTAAGAATAGAGTAAATTTTAATAGGCGGATTTGTAAATCTTCGATATCAAGATCGTATGTAGGGAGGGAAAAAAATGAGCGTATAGTTTACACGAAATTGACTTTTTAGTTATAAAAAATAGAGTTAATTTTAATAGGCGGATTTGTAAATCTTCGATATCAAGATCGTATGTAGGGAGGGAAAAAAATGAGCGTATAGTTTACACGAAATTGACTTTTTAGTTATAAAAAATAGAGTTAATTTTAATAGGCGGATTTGTAAATCTTCGATATCAAGATCGTATGTAGGGAGGGAAAAAAATGAGCGTATAGTTTTCACGAACTTGACTCTTTGGTTCTAAGAATAGAGTTAATTTTAATTAGCGGATTTGTAAATCTTCGATATCAAGATCGTATGTAGGGAGGGTAAAAAATTAGCGTATAGTTTTCACAAAATTGACTTTTTGATTCTAAGAATAGAATTAATTTTAATAATCAGATTTGTAAACCTTCGATATCAAGATCGTATGCGGGGAGAGTAAAAAATGAGCGTAAAGTTTTCACGAAATTGACTTTTTGGGTCTAAGAATAGAGTAAATTTTAATAGGCGGATTTGTAAATCTTCGATATCAAGATCGTATGTAGGGAGGGAAAAAAATGAGCGTATAGTTTACACGAAATTGACTTTTTAGTTATAAAAAATAGAGTTAATTTTAATAGGCGGATTTGTAAATCTTCGATATCAAGATCGTATGTAGGGAGGGAAAAAAATGAGCGTATAGTTTTCACGAACTTGACTCTTTGGTTCTAAGAATAGAGTTAATTTTAATTAGCGGATTTGTAAATCTTCGATATCAAGATCGTATGTAGGGAGGGTAAAAAATTAGCGTATAGTTTTCACAAAATTGACTTTTTGATTCTAAGAATAGAATTAATTTTAATAAGCAGATTTGTAAACCTTCGATATCAAGATCGTATGCGGGGAGAGTAAAAAATGAGCGTAAAGTTTTCACGAAATTGACTTTTTGGGTCTAAGAATAGAGTAAATTTTAATAGGCGGATTTGTAAATCTTCGATATCAAGATCGTATAAAGGGAGGGAAAAAATGAGCGTATAGTTTTCACGAACTTGACTCTTTGGTTCTAAGAATAGAGTTAATTTTAATAAGCGGATTTGTAAATCTTCGATACCAAGATCGTATGTAGGGAGGGTAAAAAATTAGCGTATAGTTTTCACAAAATTGAGTTTTTGGTTCTAAGAATAGAGTTAATTTTAATAAGCGGATTTGTAAATCTTCGATATCAAGATCGTATGTAGGGAAGGTAAAAAATTAGCGTATAGTTTTCACAAAATTGACTTTTTGATTCTAAGAATAGAATTAATTTTAATAAGCAGATTTGTAAATCTTCGATATCAAGATCGTATGTAGGGAGGGTAAAAAATGAGCGTATAGTTTCACGAAATTGACTCTTTGGTTCTAAGAATAGAGTTAATTTTAATAAGTAGATTTGTAAACCTTCAATATCAAGATCGTATGCGGGGAGGGTAAAAAATGAGCGTACAGTTTTCACGAAATTGAGTTTTTGGTTCTAAGAATAGAGTTAATTTTAATAAGCGGATTTGTAAATCTTCGATATCAAGATCGTATGTAGGGAAGGTAAAAAATTAGCGTATAGTTTTCACAAAATTGACTTTTTGGTTCTAAGAATAGAGTTAATTTTAATAAGTAGATTTGTAAACCTTCGATATCAAGATTGTATGCGGGGAGGGTAAAAAATGAGTGTATAGTTTTCACGAAATTGACTTTTTGGTTCTAAGAAAAGAGTTAATTTTAATAAGCGGATTTGTAAACCTTCGATATCAAATTCGTATGTGGGAAGGGTAAAAAATGAGTGTATGGTTTTCACGAAATTGACTTTTTAGTTATAAGAATAGAGTTAATTTTAAAAAGCGGATTTGTAAATCTTCGATATCAAGGGTAGAAAGGCCTCTATTGGTAGGGTAGGGTAGGGTTGGTTAGCGGGGAAGATATATCCTCTTACGTGTTGATAGGTTCTGCTAGCGACTGATAGAGTTCCTTTAAAATATTACAGGGTAAACTTTGCAATAATAAACTTCCCTAAAACTGTGCCGACTTCAATGTTTTTTTTTGGTTGTATGTTTATTTTGACTTAATGCGCTGATTCTTATTTTGAGAACCAATTCAATTTAGTCTTTCCCTACCCTCTCATATGCTCTGAACCAGGTAACCATCAAAGATGCTATGCTTGTATCAATCGCCTTTTCCACGGACGATCAAACATTTGCATAACGCCCCCAGCGTAGAAACACTATTAACAACCACTTCCAATGAACGGGTGCTTTTATTTTATCTTACATTCTCAGGGAATACTTTCAGGTGCCGTTCGGAATAAGAGGTTGTGTAATACCACACGTTTTGGTACATTAATTTTCTTAGAAATACGTAAAATAAAAACATCTGAATAAGGAAAGTTTACTTTCAGAGTTGGTGATTGAGCAATTATTCAAAGTTTTAAGAACCCATTATCTTTTAATAAAAATAACCTCATTCGAAGTTATTGGGCATTTAAAGAAACCTTTTTTGTTTGATTTAAGCTATTTCTGCGGTGTTAGTATTTCAAAACAGCCGATTTTTATTACAAGCTTTCATTTAGCTTGCAATGTTTGTATGTCAGTTTAGGTCAAGCTGAATTTGAACCACTTCCTCTTATCCTACGGAGTTGAAATTTGACATGTTGGTTCAGTTCCGATGACAATGCATTTTTATGGTCAGCATGACCTGATTCTACACCCAGGAATGGCTCCACTCCAGGAATTTCTCATTTTATTGAAGTTATACTTCTTTGCGTCCGTTGTACTCATGGGGATGGGATGTTGGTCGAGAAACCGCGTCACGCGTTAGGAGTAAAATCCGTAGAGTGCTTTTTTATACGTTCTCTACCAAAGATACTCCAAGAGTCTCGGTGGGTCAGTGGTTAACGCACTCGTCTCCCACGCTAGAGTCATGGTTCGTACGAATATACGAACTTAATAATGATAATGTATAGGTGTAAAGTATAATAATGAAGTGACTTATAATGATATATTGAAGAGAAATAACAGAGAAAAACGTCTTATATTTCATTTATATATCCTGTGTGTCTGTGCGTGAGTGGGTGTGTGCGAATGGCCAAAGAAGTTTAACTTCCACCATCTCGCACAGACCCAATTTTTTTTTTTTTATGAAAATGTGCATTTTATTACCATTTTCATAAAACATGTCAATATAAATGACGGTTCACATTTTTATAACAATCGGAACATGTTGGGATTTCGATTATTTAATTGCATTTGAAAAGTAAAAATAGTCGAAAAAACTCTCTTGGACGTCTGGCAACATTTTATCTCTCATATCATAAGACGGAATTACCTATTTCACGTCAGCATACGTTTCTAAGGTCTAACAGACTTGTGGCCTTATATGTAGGCTGACAGACGAACATCGCATGTATAGGGATGTTTTTTTTAGAGGCGTGGTTTTCAAGAAGAGATAAAACGCATATAATTTGATGTTATGGCTAAGAATTTAGTTTTATTATAAAGATAAGGGTTTGCCATTATGTTTTAAAAATGATTTCGGGTAAGTGGCCGCCGCGGCTGACTCGAACAAATTCCAGCCGAGAGGCCCAATTTTCAACCACTTTTTGCAGCAAGTTGGGCCGTATGTCAGCAATAACGCGCCGAATATTCTCTTCCAAGGCGTTAATCGTGTCCGGCTTATCTGCGTAGACAAGCGACTTCACATAACCCCACAAAAAATAGTCCAGCGGTGTTAAATCGCACGATCTTGGAGGCCACGCCACGTTGT
The DNA here is from genome assembly GCA_020383195.1 of Neomicropteryx cornuta. NCBI lineage: Eukaryota > Metazoa > Arthropoda > Insecta > Lepidoptera > Micropterigidae > Neomicropteryx > Neomicropteryx cornuta. Next base: position 10,164,924 of record JAHKQU010000005.1, on the reverse strand, counting down.
TCAGGAGTAAGTCTATTCATTGTGAAATGGCAAACCAAACTGAGCATAAATCAAGTGACAGCTGTCAAAAACACCAACTACGAAAAAAGTAGTGCCAGATTGAAAACCACGCCTCTGAAAAAAGCACCCGATAGTTGTTTGTTTCAACCACTATTACAGGCGACTGCTATAGGATAACTTTTTTTCATAATTTAGTTTAAAATAATTGGAAAAAAAATATATAAAAGGACCAAATCCCACCCATCACACACATTCATACATAAATAGCTTCAAATTATTCAATCTCTTTTGTGCTCTCGCACAATATTTATGATAAGATAAGATAAGATTTATTTTCCAACATATACAAAAATGTACATAGGAATGACATAATAACTTTTAACATACAACAATGTAGATAGAAAAAAAAATAGACAATAAATACAATAAAATAAAATTGCACAAAACGATTTTCAAGAAACAAAATAAAACAAATTCAGTTTAACAAACCATACAAATAAATATTTAAAGAGATCTAATAAAGTATACACAGGAATTACAAAAAAACAAAATTTACATAAATATAATTAAAACTAAAAAGAGAAACTGAAAAGAGATTAATTAAAACTCTTCAAAACTGTATATATTTTTTTCCAAAAGTAGTTTCTTAATCTCACAGTGTGCCTCTAGGTAAATTGTCAGTTACACATTTTTTTTTTGTTATGAAACTTTTGTGTTTTTTAGGTTATGAATTGTCAGCTGAGGCGCTGTTTTTATAACTGATTACATCACCTTAGAACAGCAGTACACGCTATAAGGGGATGTAAAATTAAATGTATTATTTTTGTAAAAATTAAAAAAAATAAATTAAAACGTTTATAATAGTATTCGGATCCCTCTGGCAAATGTACCTGGTACCCGGGCAACGATTCAATTTACTTTGACACGTGACACTAGAGGGGTGTAAAGATACTTTATGATTATTTGCATATTCGGAAGAAAAATGTCTAAAAATATACAATAATAAAAAACCGGCTTCAAAATTAAAAAGAGGTAAATTTGTATATAGTATGCACATAACATTAATATTATTGTTCGCCGAGCAAGAAACTATTTAACTATTTATCTCATTCTCAGTTACTAGCGATTCGTCTAGATTCAAGAAATTTATCAGGGCGATTACACTGGCAACTGGCAACTGGTTTACACTTGATCATTTTCAAATGTTGGTAACTACAGTTTTGGTAAAAAAAAATGATGTTTTGATTAAAAAAAACCCTTGTGTGCCTTTCAAATATTGATAACTTTACGTTTTAAATACGTTATAGCAATCAAACTATGACAACTCACTCCGTAAGTGTACGAATGTTTGCTTTAGACGCCATTTTTCTTAAATACAGATCTTGCCCTAATGCTAGAGTAATTAATGTATCACGTTAACTCTCAAACAATACCAACTCCAAAATTAAAATAATAATTATTAATTTGTTTATACATATTTCATTTTTTTAGGTGCCATAAACAAGAATATTTTTAAATGATATGTACTTTAAAACAAAGTATGACAAACGTCATATTAATAATTATATAAGTTTTTTTTTATATTCCCAATTTTTTGATAACTGGATTTGTCGACCTTTTAAAATAGAGGACTCACTTGTCTTTCACAACTTCCTGTGGTTCTGTGATTATGATTTTGATTTATTTATATGATTATTATGTTAAAAACATAAATGTGAACAAATATATGTTCTAAAGATGACACCATGGCAATATCTTAAAATGTATATCTAAGCTGTAGATTGGTGACTCACCATTGGCCTTTTGGCTTCACAGTGTAATCTTAAACTAGCATTTTAATATCAGCTGTAGTCTGATCTAATAACACCCCTAAAGAGTCCTTTTTGGTCACTTATACCGAGCTTTCAAGTAGCCCATGTTTCCTTTGAAGACCTTTGAAAAGAAAAACCCCGATCGAAAGACGGCATTGTGGGCGGAACCGTGTAATAACACCCTGCTTTCAATAAACAAAAGCATCTGAAGCGCTGATTCCATGTGATTCCAAGTAGTATTATTTGTGTATAGTAATTGTGAGGGTTATGTTTAATGAAATTATTATCTTTCAAGATACCTAGGACAAGACACATTACTGCCCCCTCTTATTACCGTATGCATCAACGATATTGTAAATTAATATTTATTTATTTATTTATTAACATGTAAGCATACAGCGTACTAATAGTATATAAATTTTTCCAAAGGCTTTATAATAAGGCCAATTAAAGCTTACGCCTGTGTACAAAAATATTTAGAACTCTGTTGAGCTTAAGGCTATTTAATATTGCATAATAAGTATTCATTTATTATACACATGTATAATACACACACTTCACGCATAACCACACACACACACAATCACACTTTTCTACCATATGATGTGGCATGGAATTAATTGAGTATTTAATTTTCATACATAGCGGACTGTATGAGTTTTTTTGTACCAGATGATTATTATGTTAAAAACATAAATGTGAAAAAATATATGTTCTAAAAGATGACACCATGGCAATATCTTGTTGTTAATATCTTAAAATGTGGTCCTTATTAAAAGGACCTGTCGACAGTCTCTGACTAATGGGTCCTTGCTCATTTTGATTGTAATAAAAAAAAAAAAAAAACTATCTTGAAATAAACGCCGTTGTTGACGGCATTGAACTGAACTGAACTGAACTCGGCACACTTCAACCCAACAATAATCGAATTGTGGATTTATGCAATTTGCGAGGATTTACGAGGATGGCAATCTGGTTTGCAGTCTGCAAAATGCACTGACACTGTTGGTTTTATTTATAGAACTGGTTGCGGAGGTTTGCAAAATTATGCGGGTGAAAATATACAGGTTTTAAAGCGTTTGCCAACGCGACACGACCGAGTCTAAAAGTGAACAGTTATCGTACCTTTCCTGATATCATCTTTTTGGTTTCTAGGGGGAATATCGGCAAAAGGATATTTTGTACTTTTCGATTATAGATGGCACTGTGAATTTATAATAGTTGTGAAATTAATATTTTTTATCATAAACTGGTCAAGCCATCCACACACATCACACTTACACTTTCTGAAATATAGTTGGTTATAATATAGTTACAAGCTTAAATTATTATTTTTTTTGCAACTTTTTGTAAATATTTAAAAGGGTTATTTTATTATTTCGCCGTAAGCTTACGTATTCAATAAATAAATATTCATGATGAATTTCGATAAGTTAATTTTGACAAATCTAACCCAACTAGCTGAATTTTACCCAGTATAATCACTAGTTTCAGTAATATTAATATTCTTGAATCTTGAATAAACTAATTGAAAGGGATTTATTTATTTTTCTATAATTGTTATATTTTATTTGGCGCTGCTATACAATAAACTCCACGGACATCGAGGGCATGTTCGAGCTAACAGACACGTGAAATCGACGACTTAGGTACGAATGGGAATCTTTTTGTTTCAAGCCCTGGGTATAAAATGGGGTGCGCCTTTCTGTCGAAGTACCACTTGTAAAGAAACTTTCATACCCAACAAACGTGCTCTGAAATTGCACTGAAAATATTTAAGACATGCTTATCGGTTAATTATAGGCAATCTAAGTAAATACCTACCACGGTACCGTAACATCACTACTGAGGAGGTAACTGATTAAAATTGCGAGGTATGTTTTTCACAATTTTTATTAAAATAAATATACAGGTCGTAACAAATCTGTGGAGCTTAATGAAAGGGTGTGAAATAATGGCTTATAATCATATTTATCAGCTTATACAGTCTGTCCCAAGACCATTCCCGATAAAAAAAAAAAAAACAAATTCATAAACCTAAGAATTATTATAACAAACTTTTTTTGCAGTCAACAATAAAAAAACTTTGAAGTCGGCACCGAGCTTTATAAGGGTTTCATTCATATTTTTAATTTCCTGGAACTTTGCTCTTTCCTTTACCCATCAGATACTATGTTATTTACTGTCAATTTTGTAATTTGTTTAAATTGCATTGTTTAAATTTTTTTATTCTAATGTTGCTTAAGGCGCACCTAAGGGATAACATTGGAAAATCTTTAAAAAATCCCATTTTTGGTTAAGCACCTCACCATTAAGTATTTAGACGAGTGGTTTATAGTATTGTATACTTAGACGACTTATCTTATACTTCTAGGAAGCTGATTTTTTAGATTGATTTACGTTTCTGAAATATAAACTAAATAAAATAATGTGTACACTTATATTTTTCGCTTCGCGTTACCGGAAAAATAATACCGGAATACCGGAATTAATTATGTAATTATTACATATATTTACATATATGCAATAATTATATTCTTGTAATTTTGTGCTTATGTGTTAATTGATTAAAAGAAAGGACGTAGATATATACAACTTTCGAAAACTGCATTTTGTTGATTATTTTGCGTGTTTCAATAATTTGAAATAACGACAGTGCTCTACTCACTCTACTCTAACCCTACTCTTAAATACTTTTGAATAGATTTGCTAGTTAAAATATATGATCATATCTTGCACAATTACTGATTTTTAACACTTTAAAATATATTTACATCATAAGCATTTATTTTATTTTAATTATTTAACAAAACAACATAAAAAAATTACTATATTTACACTATTGATCAAAGAAAAAATTATAAATAAAAAAGAAATTATAGATCATACATATATTTAAAAAAATCGAGCAAGTATCACCCTAGAACAGACATTGTTTAGTGGGGTGATAAAATCCACATCAGCAGCTATATATTTAATGTTTTATGCTATTTCATATATATATTTTGTAGTTAACAAAGAAAACAAAAAAAAATGTTACGATATGACGTAAATTCTTTTTTAGGGACAGAATTATCCAGAATATAACCTAACATGACATCACCAAAGCTTCTGAAACTGATAATTCTCCTCTTGGCGCTCTCGTCCGCGCTGGGCCAGACCTTCCAGTACTCCAGGGGCTGGACCAACGGCAAGAGAAGCGACTCCCACAGGCACGGCCAGGACCCAGACTTAGTTCTGCTGCAGAAGATATTTTCAAATCCTTGCCAGATGGAAAAACTCAAGTATATGCTAGAAGGAAAACCTATAAACGATAAGGTACGGACATTATGAGTATCCCCTCAAGGGAGGTATGGCCTAAATTCGTAATTTTTTCTGAATTCTTATATAACAAATTGAGGGGCATACAGTCGCAGTTCGTCGCTTTTTTGCATTTTACCCTTGCGCAGCGAGAGTGCTTATAATGAATCTCTTTTTATACTGTGCCGTACGGGTTAGGTTAGGCTCACCTTTACCATCAACGGTTGGCGCTATCAAAAATGTATACTTAGGTAAGTTTTAGGCACTTATCAAAGAAATAAAATAAAATTTAAATTAATTCGATATCTTATATACTAAGAAAGTTACAGTAAAATTTCACTTTTTCGGACATTTCACTGGGAGTCGATTCATGGGAGCTATGCTCCGACTAATGTTATTATCTAACGTGGCAATGAGCAGTTTGTGATTTTATATAGGAAAATACTTAAACTGGCGTAACTATCACGATTTGCAGGTGTTCCTACCGTGCGACATGCTATTCCCGGCGCCGGAGGACCAACCGGAGGACGGACCCGAATCGCGCCTGCGCAGGACTGTCGTCGTCAGGACGCCAACCTACGCAGCGACCGGAAGTCAGCCGCAGATCAGGTCGAACGCCGACCTCGACAACTTCCTGTGACTGTGGTACAAACTGAACGACAATGCGCCCGCGACGATTTGAACGAGTGATCCGAATGCGGACAACACTACGGACCCATAATAGTATTAAATATTTTAACCGATATTAAACATAGTAAATAAAAATCTGCTAAAATCACAATGGCATCTATTTGCTACAGACCATTTAAAAAAATATGTTTTAATACTTTGCAATATTTGAACATTAAGTTAATTTAAAAAAAAATATATAAATAGTATGCTAATGTTCTGGTATGTACACACCATACAAAAGTAAAAGTGGTTTAGAGTTCATAAAAAAAATATTTAAACTTTTTAAATTTTAATTCAATTTATTTTATTTGAGTCATAGTATAGTACAAAATCTAGTTGATACCCCAACCCCTAGGGGGAATTTAAAAGCCTTTCTAAAGTGAATGTGGAATCCTCAGAAAATGCAAAAAAAAATAGAAACACCTGTCATTGTGACATTAAATTATAGAGACTACTGCAGGCTGCTGTAATCTTACAGCAGGTATATTTTTCGTTGTAAATATAAGTTTTAGTTTTTTTCCCCTTTTTACTAATTAAAAATGTGTGTTTTTTATGGTTTCATAACACGATTACTACTTAAAATTTGATAAATATATTTTCGAATTTAAGAGTGTAAAATTCTGCCTCACATTTTAATATATTCACATAGATTACAATCTAATTACTAGTGATTTAGCATTAAAAAATATTCAAGAATAAAATATATATTAAAATGTTTCCTATTGTTTTATTCAATAAAATATTAAAAATAAACAAAAACCTAATACAAGAATGGAAGAATCAGTATACTCCACCCAACTAAGTGAATCACTAATCGCTGAATTCAATTGGTATAGTTCACTACTTATCGAAAAATAATTACAATGTTTTAATGGTAGAGTTCTTACATTAAACCTGTCCTATAATTACTGATTTAAAAACACCTCTTTCAAAATATGTGTTCCTGATATTCCGCCTAATTCACTGTACAAGTTTGAGAGTTTCCTCCAACTTAATAAAATAGAAAAAATACATCCAGGAACAAGGTTGGGATTAGAAATAGGAGGGGTTGGGGAATTCACATAATTACTAGAATACTCTTTACATATTAGATTTACACATACATATACCTATTACTCTAGGGTTACAGCTAGAGTAGAGTAGAGTAGTTATCCTACGGAGATAAAATTTGACATATCGGTTCCGTTCCGATTTCAGTGCCTTTTATGGGCATGAGCTGATTATACACCCAGGAATGGCTCCACACGAAGGAACTCCTCAACGGTCAACAGCACAGACAATTTTGCATACGCTTTCAAACACTTAAATAAAAGCTTATTTTTAAAAATGTGTTTTTATTATATAATTGTAACCTCACCTTAAATGGATTTCAACAATTTATTCGCAGATTATTTTTTTCTTCGAAAAAGAGAATTACATTCAATAAGAAACAACGTTTGTAAGTACTAAGAAGTAGGAATAAATAATTGGATAATTATCATAAAATCATAAATCAGAAAATTCAACTTTTAAGGTTGAACTGGAGATAGGAAACGAAGCAACCCACAGCAAGTTGGTACCACGAGCGCGTGTGGTCTGGGGGAAATTGTGGCTGCGGCACTTTTAATCTATTCCATGTGTGTTTTGGACGTCCATACTCAGACCTAAAATCTACTCAGACCTAAAAATATAACCCACTGTGGGTTATATTTTTAGGTCTGAGTAGATTAAAATGAAAAAAAAACAGTTCCTCTCATGACATTCTTACAATTTTTTATAATTTTTCAGACATTTTAGTTTCTTTTTTTTTAATTTTGACGCGCGACTAGTAATTAAACAATATCCCCCTCCCCCCTATTTCCTTGATTTGTGACTTACCTATATTTTAAGGCGCCCCGGGACGCATTTGTCCTTGAGATTAGAAAGAGTAGGCTTTATTCGAACATTGACGTGTAGAAAAGAGACGGATATACTCGCCGACCGTGAATTCGTTACATTTGGAATCGATGAAACATGTTTTTTGTATTTAAATAATTATTATCATTTGAAAAAAATGTTTTTTTTTAAGTAATGTCCTAGATTATTATATTGTCTATCTTTAGAAAGAAAAATTAGGTTCGCGTCACTTACACAACTTAAAAGAAAATCGTTGCAAGAATAAAACAACACTTTCTTATTTATTTATTTTCATTACTATAATAAGGTGTATTTCAGTTTTTTTTTAAGCAAAGTACTAAATTAATATATGTAGAATATTGTGGTATTTTTAGTTTTAGCCATTTGTTGGGAATAACTTCAACAAAATGCACCAAAATACGTTACAAAACACGTTTTAGGGACTGGTGGCGCCTTAATACTAACTTCTCCCAAATTGATCTTTTATCAATAACTAGGCAAATGCTTCGTAAATATATATAAATAATGGAAGCTTAAATTGGTATATTTTATGTTCCTTTTTTTTGTGTTTTGGTATAATTTTAAAATCGTTTTTATTTATTTTATCTTACTTAAATTCGTTTAATATATATTTAGATATTACTCTTTTTACCTTTATCTTTAGGCTACCCTATATAGTTTAGAAATGTGTAGGTACTTCAATTTATATCGTCTTCAGGTTACCTGCATTGTGTACAATTTCTCTTAACTACAAAACATAAATAAATAAACAAAGACAAATATTTTAATTTATAATATTTATAAGATGGCACTTAACATTTTTTTACATGTAGATATTTGCGCAAATAGATAGTTTGTATTTAACTGGTCAGTAATAAATAATACGTTCTAACAGCCGTGCTGTAATTTTTTTAGAATTCGAATATGATATTAGAGCGCTCAATGAAACTGTCAAAGTTTCATCTATTAGTATCAAAAAAATGTTGACGTTTATGTTATGTATCTATTTTATACGGTCATGCACAAAAATTCAATTCTTTCGAATTTTGTAGTTTTCGATGTTAAAGGTGCATCGGACGGAACGACAGATTGCCAAAGAACGGGGATAGAAGCTTCTGAATAGATAGATATGATGGGGATAGAAGAATGTGAAGAAGATAAAATGAAATTGTACGAAATTGTATCAAACAATGAACGAGCTACCGCGCGATCCACTCCTCGCATCCCCCACCATCCCCCCACGAACCTGTGCCTAAAGGGAGTTATTATTTTTTTGAATTTTGAAAAACCACCTCTTCCCACATCTAGGACCTATGGTTGGGGCTATCAAAAAAGTTTACTCAGAACAATTTTAGGCCCTTATTTAAGGAATAAAATAAAATTTAAATGAATTCGATATAAACTAATAAAGTTATAGTAAACCTACACTTTTTCAACCCCCCCCCCCCCCGATACCCGCCCCCTGGTCAGCTTCATAATATAGAAATTAACAAAAAAAACTTTTCTGTGTTTTATTTCCTTCATTTGCCTTCATTGCACTATTTTTCCTAAGGTTCTAATGTCATTTATAAGAAAGCAATACAACTAAAAAAAACATTTAGCAGTTTATCATTTATTAAATTTCTCAGAAATGGAATTTAATTTAAAAAATCTGCCTTTACTATGTTGAAGACATTAGAACAAGTTATCTAAACATATTTTTTTAATTATTAAATGTCCAATGGCTACCAAATGCCTTTCATAGAAAAAAAGGGTCTAAATGAATCGAAATTAATATTCATCCTCTGACTTTGCCTTAATTTTTACTGTGCGATAATGTCGAAAATATATTAATGTTATTTAACTCTAATATTAAATAGTATGGTAGTAACTAGTGAGTCTCGAGTACTCGCTCGACTCCCAGAATCTTGGAGCCGCACCGCACGTCACTCATCATTCAACTCTGAGGAAAGTCAGAAATGAACCCTCTTTCCAGAAACAATATAATCAATGATACTACATAGCCGACGCCTGGTGAAGTCTGGACAGCGGTACATGACTTTCAGTTTTTAGCACTGAACAAAGGTTTTTTTTTTAGAATAACTAGTAATGGATACAGTATATGGACTGTACCTTGGTGCACTCCTTATTACTGCTTAAGATAGTCTCCTAACCTAGCAACAAGATAACCTAAAGTAAGGTATATCTTTTATGTAAAAATAATTTAATTTCTTTAATAATTTTTATTCATTTCGACACTAGATCAATATAGTGTAGTGCTTACCTTATTTTGATTTTTGTTTTTGAGAAATGGTTAAACATACATTTAGACAATCAAAAAATCTTAAAATACTTTTCGTATTTAAATTCAAATATAACATGAAGTCATTTTCGCCCTTTTTCCGGAAACGAAGCGATAAAATCTGAATTTTAAATTGCGAGTAGATGATACCTATATCATTATTTGTTATCACCATTATTAGTTGTCACATGACTTTGTTTACTCTGCCATCAGTGAAATTGGATATTATAACGCCCTCTGTTAAGTGACCATGGCACTACCTTAGTAAATCCGTCGCACGCTATGCGCTACGTTGAAACGTGAATACAGATAATAAAGATGGCGCTAGGTATAAAAATTAATCGATTGAAATTTTTAGGGTCAGATCAATACCATTTATTTTGATAGCAAAACGAATGAGAAACAAAATTCAAATCAAGGAAATTATTACCGAGAAATTCTGTTCAAGAAAAAAAAACAACCCAACAAAAAACTAAATTCAAAATTGAATTTGTAAAAGTTGAATGAAATTTATCACGATAATAATGTTACTAGAGCAGTCCTGGATCATTTTCAATGGAATTTTGGAAGTACCTATACACCGTGGCCAAGGTCAGGATCAGCCAGTCAGTATTCATAACCTCGGTCGTACTTTCCCTTATATAAAATCCTCAAACTTTCGAACGGGTTTTAATTAATTTTTAGTTCGTTTTTCTCGTTATCGGTAAACATTTTTTCTGATTATTGTTCGACTGTTGGTATAGATCAACCTCCGGAAAGGACAGCCGGGGTTTTATATACACCCTGTACACGCCACTACAAGGAGTGCCCTCGAGTAATGCCTGATTTGGACCGAAATAAATGAGCAACTTTAAGGAGAAAGATATCATGTTCGGACACGGCTTAATGTGCCGCGACAGTCCCAGGACGCTTGTGGGCACTATACACTATTTTTAAAATAAAAAATATTTTAAGTATTTCTCACGACCTTAGAGATAAAAAAAATCCTCCGGTCTAGGTACACGCGGATTTACCAGTATATCGCGAAAGTCTTATTGTTTCAACGCCAATATCCACCGTGTCCCAAGGCATTTTACGAAAACAGTGGAGTTGTTATTATAAACATAATTCATTGCCAATTTTTTGATGGTAAAATATATTTATTTCGGTGAGACGTGGTGCAATCGTACGAACCAACGCATTAAGATGGGCAAGATTACTTTAACAGCAGAATTGAAAAAGATCAGAAAATAATAATTTACGAGATGAATGCACGCACTCGCGGCCATGTTTATTGTTTGATTTCGCCAATCCAAAAGAAACTGACTATTGAAACCTCAACGGCCGCCGTACCGGTGCAAATGCACTCATTTTCGAAGCCACGCGTGACATAATCATTACATTATAATCGCGTAAAGTTTACAAATTAATTTATCTGTAACCATGATGGATGTTGATACACTCTCTCCACAAACAATACTTAAAATCGCAAGATCAGTAAGCTGTTTAGTGTTTAGAGCAAACTCCTATTTAATAATTATTGATATTACCTGCATGCATTATGATTTTTCTAATTTTCTTTATTACATTATTTGATTTAATAATATAATTTCTCCGATTTGGTCCACTCCTTTCTATTTAAGGTTAGAATAAAGAAGTATTTAAAGTCAAAATATTTTTCGTTCATGGTGTATACCTGCCGTTAGAGTATAGCTCTCAGTCCGGGTAAGATAAGCGCTCGGAATGTTAAAAGCTATTTAATATAATGCCTTGTTTATAAGGTTTAAATTTAAGCGACGTATTCAAAGGTGACAGATAGCTATAAGGCATAGTCCGACGGCCCTAAGATAAATCGGACTTACTCTGCGTAAGGGATTAAGTTTTAAATTAAATGCATTTTGATATAATAAGCCTGAAAAGACATTTCACGCAACCACTGAGTATACTTGCAGCTCTCATATTTAATTACCAATTCGATATCAGCGCTTTCGAGTTGCAACTCGAAAGTTGCGAGTTACTACTTGCAATGTTTGTATGTCGGTTTAAGTCAAATCTTGCAAGCCGAATTATAACCACTTCCTCTTAGCCTGGGGAGTTGAAATTTCACGTGTTGGTTCAGTGTCGATGGCAGTGCATTTTTTTGGTGAGAATGACCTGATTCATAACCAGGAATGGCTCCAGACGAAGCACTTACTCACTCCATTGCTTTTTTAGTATAAATCGAAGCTTTTCAGCTGAACGCTATGTGAGGGTCATGGTTTCTACACCATATGCTAGATAGAGCTGAGATGACACGTTATTTGAAAACATTAGACTGGGCAGTTAGTTTGTTAGGATTAGTGTATTGTGAGTTTTATGTACATATATAAGTAGGTGTCCACGTGGTGCCGCCTATGTGAGTTATATTACTACAAAAAAAAACAATTTAAATAAAAGCATTTCTGTCCAATGAAATAATATATATCTCCACGGGTCCGGAGCGTTCATAAATAAAGTCAATATGATAACAGATTCAAAATGAAGCTGAGAGCTCTCTCGGCTACGTCTTAAGGCCGCGCAGGCGCTATGAGAAAAAATAAAACCAGAAAAAAATAATAAAATGTCAATACTATTGTCGCATGTGCCTTAATTAAATTAAATTTGTAATTTTGTAACCCGCTTTTAAGAATGAACCTCCACCCTCATAAGATTATATTTTATACCGGCGTTAGGTTTAAAAGTTAGACTTATTAGCTCATCTCACAAACTAACTGGCAAATCACTGTCGAAATCCTTACCATGAAGCATCTTGGAATTACCCTGTCATCTAATCTCCATTGGGGATGTTGGTGATGTGATGAAAAATGCTCATAGCGAAGCGAGCATTGGCATATAAAACGTTGTCGTCCTACCCTCGAATACTGCTCATCAGTATGGGATCCTCACAGCCAACGAACTAGGCAGTTCAGAGGAAAGCAAGCAGACAAATCTTCAGGCGTTTTAGTCGATATGATAGTTCATCTGAAATAATTTCAATTCTTAATTGGGAGCCATTATGTTGAAGGCGTTTTGATTTCAGATTAATTCGTTTACGAGATTTAGTGGCCGTAATGACCATCCTTCCAATATAAACCAACCTTGAGAAAACGGAACATTGGGGTCAATTCTTTTCTATCCAGAACAATTCGTCAGTGGAATGCTCTCCATAGGTTTGACCCCTTTTCTCGCCTACGAGAGTGACACCAGAGCTAGCTCCTAAATATTATAATTCCTAATAATATGAATCTCACTTTGTAATTGTTTGTAAAAGATTTCCCGTTTTAAACTGTTGCGTCACTTAAATGTATAAAAATTACAGATTTGTTAGTTGGACCCGGATTTTTTTATTTTTATGGATTGAATGCGTTATAAGGCAGGTTTTTACACTGTATTTATGCATGAAATAAATTGAATACAAGTCTAAACTTAAATTCAAAATGATAAAACTAACTTTAAAAAATAATAGAGTAACTTAGTTTTTACATTAAGACGTTAGATTCGTGTTTCATACAGTTAATTTAAAAAATCGTCGGAAAAGGGCATGGGTCGACTCCAATAGTGAAATGTTTGTGATGTCAGATCTCAATGATTTCACCACCGATTTTAGAATTTTAAAGTTGTAATCAAATCTAAATGAAAAATACGGGGTCGCGACGGAGCCGGAATTTAATCATTCGAAATAATAAAAAAGTTATGTTTAAAAATATTTTCTCTATGGGAAATCCCATGTTAAATTTTTTCGCCGGCTTTTTGTTAGAATTTTATAAAAATAATTATTTATTTGAAGTTTGAATTTCTCCGCTCCAATACGCTGCTAGCATAGGTTTCGCCTTTGCGACTGCGGCTATCTAGTTATTATTTTTTGTCTATATAATAACTGCTGGTTTACATAAAAAAAAATAGAATAAAATTATGATTAAAAATTTACAAAGTCGAAATTTTACCAAAATAAACTATAACAACGGATGATTACCTCTCGTTAACCTGTGGTAAGAATAAGGTGAGGATAGAGATAGAGAGTTCAGATCAGGGTCACCAAGTACTTTATTAAAGTTTCACATACTAAATGAACTCTACTAGACAAATGTCAAATAAAAAATATGTTGTCGAAAAATGTATAAATAAGTATGGGTATCAACAATTAAAATATCTAATACCCAACCTATTTAACAATATACCTCTTGAAGTTAGACAACTCAAAAGAAAATCGGTAAAAAAACTTAAATTAAAAGAATGTATGGAAAAAAACATATTTAAAGTTATTTAGGTTTTAGTTAATTTAAGTTAATTTTATTTGTAAATCACATGAGTTACTTAATTTTTAAGTATTTTGATATTTTATGCATGTTTAAATAAATTGTTTCTAGTTAAGATTAAGAAACCGGCAGAGAAGACAATGTCTTAGCTGGATCTATACATTGTAATTGTATATATATTTGAATAATAAAAGTTGCTTCTGGCAACATTGAAATTGAAATTGAACTAAACCGTGAGAAAGGGGAATTTACAACTAGTCTCAAGACGGTCTGATTTTACGTCACAACGTGTGAAATGCAACTCAGCATTTTTCCAAACAAAGCAAATGCTTTTGACTTTCAAATTAGAATTTGCAAATTAATGCCTTGACGTCAATAGAAAACTTCCAATTAAACTGGGCATGAGAATGGCACTTTCGCAGGTGTGCTAAATACCCACCTTTGAAACTATGATTATTTTTAATTACCTTACATAAACATTAATGTTGAATTTCACTTATATTTCTAATAAGATCTGCTTAGTGCTATAGTGTAATATTAACTAAATTAATGCCTGATATTTTTTAGTCGAATGCCATTAGCGACCCCTCTGCTTTCTGATTGGAAGATCCGAATCGACGCATGCGCCTGTTTTAAAAGCCTCACTTAAACTCCAGATTACGTCAGCACTAATGAAGAATTATATTAATTAGTTAATCCATGCTGTTGCCGTCTTTATTACGAACAAAACCGAAGAAATGCTCGTTAACAAAAACTATTTCAAACATTAAATGCATTGTAAAATACCTATCATATTCACAACCAGGCACACGTACCCACACACACTATAATTTCATGTAGCCTCATACGCATGTATTCAGTGCAGTATACACGACTACTCTGATTTGTATACAGGTTAGATTTATATATTTTTTTAACATTTTTCTCCGTGTATATATTTCAATTCGTATATACAAGTAAAAAAATTTAATACTAAAAGAAAAAACTAATCAGGAAAAATACAAAGTAACAACATTCAACCGCTCTCCCGATCGGACTATACTCGTATACTTCGGTATACGACCGGTAAAATGGTCCGGGACATAGAAACCAACCTCTCCTGGTACAATGGGACTGTCGATGAATCCGCGAATAACTTTTAAAAAATAGAAAAATGTATTATTTAATTTATTTAGGTATAAACATCGAAACGTGAGTGTACTTCTTTCCAGTTAATTGCAGTTTTTACTGGTCTGTTTACTGATTAGCATCATTAACCAGTTTCTTTGTGTCTCCGTGTATTAACTTTCACTTTTTAGTAGAACAAACTAAAACGTGCATTGGTTTGATATTCTCGTATTTATTTATTTATTAACCTTAGATACTAAGGTAAAAGTAAGTTAAGTCTTTATAATACCTTACATAGAGATAGTCGCAGATAGTAGCAATTCAAAAGGCAAATTTTTGAATTGCTTCCGAGATAAAAATATAAAAGTACATATTGATTTTCATACATTTTATTTATATATATAATTGTATAATTGAGTTGTAAAGTTATTTGACTTATATTTGATGATTGTTTTTTAATAACGGCAAATCGCCTGAAAAGATAAATGACACAATCTTTGACAATATTGAAAAATTTTGAACGATTTTTTCATTTTTTGTGTAAGTGCTGGATAGCATAATATCTATAAAGGTTCTAAAGAGGTCCTGTACTTGAGAGCACAGGATGTCGGTTTAAACCCAGCGCTGAGTTTTATAAAAATGCATTTTTAACTCTCACCTGTCCTCTTTAGTATAAATATTGTCAAATATTATGTAACCATCTAATTAGATGAAATAAGGAAAGGATGATATTTTAACAAAAAACATAAAAATAATGGATATGTGATTACGATGAAGGATGATGGTGAAATGAGATGATTTTATGAGTGATTTATGTATGAAGTTGATGAAAATAAAAATTGTGGATATGTAAAAGTGTAAAATTAAAGCACATGATTTGTTTGCGTATTTTTTATATAATTGTATAATTGAGTTGTATAAGTTATTTGACTTATGTTTGATGATTTTATTTTATATTAAAAATATATACACATTTATATATTTATTTGTATGTAATATCCGTATTTAGTGTATGTATATAATTTATATTTAGTATAATCTGTGTTTTATCTTTTATATGCATGTGGTGTTCTCTTTTTATTTAAATATTGATAAGCTTTTTCTTACTTAAGTCTCTAAAATTAATTTAAACATGTTATATGTTCAATAGCACCATACCACGTATCTGCTCCCTTTATAACAATAAAGATATTTCAAAAATCGATGTATTGAATACCTCCTTATTATCATTCAAAAAAGAGATTTCCAATATCATCAATAGTAAAGATAAATAAAACCTAATTGTATTGTATTGTTAGATTGTTATGTTGTTAATGATTAATAGTAACATATAAGTACTTGTAATTGCAATTACATATAGAATATACATACATACTATATTTTTATCACATTCATCATAAATTATTTTTATACATACTAAAACCATACTTAATTTATTTTTATTAACATACAAGTGTCACACACTCACAACTACCACAAACATCACTCACAAATTACACATAAAACTTAAAAAAAAAAAATCTACTGTATACGTATATAATATTAATAATCTATATATATTTTAAGAACACTGTTCAAATTTTTATGCTAATGTTATTATGTAAAATGACCGAAATTCATAATTGGTTTTATATACTAGTAATAAGTTTTGTTTGTAATTGTAAAAATGTAATACTGTGGATTTCTCAATAAAGAATAAATAAAAAATATTTTTGTTAAGAGTACCGAATAAAAAAATAAAATAAAATAAAAAGAAAAACCTTATCAATTTTCAAATAACTGAGGGTGAAAAATGCACCACGCCCAAGTAAGCCACAAGTCTGCGTGGCGTAGTGTTGCGGCGTGCTGAGCGGCGGGGGGAATCTACCTGTCGGGTTTTTACAAGGACGATTCATATGATATGCCGTATCTATATATGTTTTAAAAGATCATTGTTTTCGATGCTATCGTGTTCACAAGCATACAAGTAAATAGATTCGTCGAACACGCGCCGAATGAAATAATCCGTATTTTTTTTTTCTTAAAACTAAACCTTTTCCGTAAATGTGATTTTGCGTCTAAACATCGAGGTCGTTACCCTTAAACTTTTTTTTTGAGCTGCGTTATCGTCGCCGGAATCTTATCGATGTTTCGTTCGAATGCGAGAGTATCGATTAGCGACATCGAGTGCCGATTGTCGGCCCGGTCGATACCGCTCGAACCGGGTTTATCGCTCGAACCGGCGCCGGGCACTTCACGGTGGCCAAATGCGGGTAATTAGTTGGGGTTTCGGAGTTCCCTTATCGCGAACAGGAACGGAATCTAAAAGCGGCCATTCCAGTTGAAAGCGAAATTGTAGGAAACATTTTATGCCGCGGGACGACTGATATGGTCAAACATGTAAAAGCTCGTAAAATTTCCCAATTATTATCTACTTAGTTAATATAGTATTAGAAAATAGAAATCCTTCGAATCGCAGGCGACATACTTAAGAGAGGAGTCATCACTTGTGGAGTACCGCAAGGTAGTACACTCGGTCCAATTATATTCCTTATTTACATAAATGACCTACTATACGTAAAACAAGAAGCAAATATTTTTTATTTCGCAGATGATACTGTGTGATTAGATCCCTAAAAATCAAAATAAGAAATTAACCCTTATTATTGTCCCTTAATACAGAAAAAAACTATTATTTTACCCTTTAGTGTCACCAATACAGTACAACCTTTATTTATTTATTTAATATATTTTAGGGAAACATACAGCGTAGCTTAGTTTATAAAACAGTAAATATATAGTCATTAATTTGGCCAATTCCATGAATCCACTGTATAATAATTAAATTGAAAGGTAGATTCACCTAGACTCATTAAATAATAAAAATGACGAAGAACGTAAATAAAATAGTTTAATTTTTATTTGCACTAATAAAAATATGTATTCATTAGAATATGGGTTTTGTTACAGTTATTATGATAAACATTAGAGATAATTTAAGCGGTTGGATATATGTTCAAAAATAAAAAAATATTAGTACGATACGCCAAAATGAATATGGAAGTTACTTTTCAGTAAACCTTTCAGACTCTTCAAGGAACTAAAAATAATGGATTTCAGACAAACTTTTACAGATACAGTTCTTAGCCTTGAAGAGTGCTCCTCCATGCAGAGCACGTCTTAGGAATATAATGAAAACTGCCTTTGGACAGAAAAGTTTTTACTCTCCCCCTGGTAAATTATTCAAGGAATTTTAGCTCATGAACTTTTAGTGAACTGTAACTCAATTATTAAAGTAATTTAGATATTTTAAGCAGCGAAGAATTAATTTCAATAGTAAATCATGTTAATGTCATTACTAGATAGAATATTACGAAGGCGCTATTCCTAAGATTTACAGATTAAAGTCTAGTTGAGTGACCATCAACCCTTACTAAGGACAATTTATAACGATTCCTAATTTATTTTAAAATGTTAAATTATATGCTTAAATAACGAATATTTATTTGGCATTTGGTATAGAGGTAATTCCATGGAATGATTCTTTACAGCGGAGGAGCGGAGGAAGGACAACGGATCGTAAACAGCAATCCAAACGTAGCGCTTTTTGTAAATTCAAATAAAAAAATCAGTTTATATTTTAGCATATACAGACGATACAATTTAACATTTTAAAATAAACTAGGAATAGTTATAGTAAGTCCTTAGTAAGGGTTGATGGTCACTCAACTAGAGTTTAATCTGTAAATTTTACGAATAGCGCGTTATTTACATGCTAAAGAGAATTATACGAAGTATTCTATCTAGTAATGAAGTTAAATTGATTTACTATTGAAATTAATTCTTCACTGTGTAAAATATCTAAATTACTTTAGTAATTGAGTTACAGTTCACTAAAAGTTCATGAGCACAAAATTCCTTGAATAATTTACCAGAGGGAGAGTAAAAACTTTTCTGTCCAAAGGCAGTTTTCATTATATTCCTAAGACGTGCTCTGCACTGCTCAAGGCTAAGAACTGTATCTGTAAAAGTTTGTCTGAAATCCATTATTTTTAGTTCCTTGAAGAGTCTGAAAGGTTTACTGAAAAGTAACTTCACTGAAATACGATGGTCATAAAAAGTACTACAATATGAAAGACGTTTAAAAATAAAGTCACGGGTTATGACAGCATTTTTTTTTTTATTTAATAATCGAATTGAAAAAAAACAAAAAAACAAATTTGAAATGAGACGGAAACAAACACGGAATCGTCTGCGGCAATTTTAGGTTAAATGGCATGCCATCCCCGGCGCGGGCGTCGGCGAGTAATCGTGGTCTTCCGGCGACACTTTTAACCCCTTTCCGATCCAAAGCAAACCCGCCATTAGCCGCGGTTCGAACCCGCGCCCACGGGGACGGGATCATTAACTTCGAAAAACGGTCACAAAATAATGTTCCTGTAAATATAATGATTTCGAGACATGATCTTCGAGTTGGAGGTGTTGCCTGCTAGCGTGAAATACAAGATCATTATTTAAAAGAATACATTAATAAAAGTGCCTTTGGACAGAAAAGTTTTTACTCTCTCTCTGGTAAATTATTCAAGGAATTTTGTAGGGGCACTGGCCAGTGTGTCGACGGTAGAAGTAGCGAGTTGTTGCAGGCGAGGCGGACTGTCTGCCTTGCTCTTATAGCCCCCCAGGTGCGCCGGAGGAGAAACCCTTCGCGTCAGCCCGAACGAGCTCGAACGGCGTTACCTACGTATTATTGAAAAAAAAAATGTTTCATATTAAAAGAAAACATATTTAAACCTTGCTATTATTCTGTGCCTCGTTTCACACCGCGCCGACTATATCTAGGTCAAATGCTTAGCCAATGCGGCCAAGGTCTGGAACAGCCAGCAAGTATTCGCTACCACGCCCATCTCCTTCGCACCCAGGCGTTATACTGCGAACTTGAGCGCCACATTTAGACGCACATATTATTATATCGTTCTGAAATAATCGAATGCTTTTAATTAAGGCTCCCCGGGACGCATTTGTCCTTGAGATTTGAAAGAGTAGGCTTTATTCGAACATTGACGTGTAGAAAAGAGACGGATATACTCGCCGACCGCGAATTCGTTACATTTGGAATCGATGAAACATGTTTTTTGTATTTAAATAATTATTATCATTTGAAAAAAATGTTTTTTTTTAAGTAATGTCCTAGATTATTATATTGTCTATCTTTAGAAAGAAAAATTAGGTTCGCGTCACTTACACAACTTAAAAGAAAATCGTTGCAAGAAAAAAACAACACTTTCTTATTTATTTATTTTCATTACTATAATAAGGTGTATTTCGTTTTTTTTTTAAGCAAAGGACTAAAATAATATATGTAGAATATTGTGGTATTTTTAGTTTTAGCCATTTGTTGGGAATAACTTCAACAAAATGCACCTAAATACGTTACAAAACACGTTTTAGGGACTGGTGGCGCCTTAAATTAAAGGTTCGTTAGTTCGTTCGTCGAAGAACCTCAACGCATGGGCAAATGTCAATACACTAATGGCGTGCATTTACGTCAACTGGCAACAATTCTCTTACAAATATTATTACTTAACATTTTAAACATTACAGATAGCTTAAATATTAAAAAATAATATTGATACTTTGACACACATAATTATAAAATTAACTTAACCTAAAAATACAATTATTAGTTGGTTTCATACCACCGACAACAGATAATTTTATAATTCTGGCTTCTCACGCCTGAACAATAATTTTTTCAACACATTTTTTGAAATGTATAGAAAAATAAACTTAATAAGAAGCCATATTATATTGTCTTAGATTAATAATTGTAGTATATTATTATATTTAAAAAAATATAAAAATAAATACGTAAGTTTAAGTAGTTCTTTTAGCGAGAATTTGAGTATCTTATATGTAATAATATATGAGTATATTATATATAATATTTATTTATATATGAGTTTGTATTGGTATATAATAGTATGTATGTATTTGTGATTATTATGAATGTATACTTTTCCAATTTTTAGACGCGGTTATAGGACTTATAAGTAATAGACGGAATATTTTCCTTAGAACAGGCGATAGCCTAGTTAGGCAAGATATTATTTTTATAAGATTTGCAAAAATAAATAAATAAAAATAAATAAAATGAAAGTTTGCAGCTCCGTCGCGGTGGCGGCATTTGTCGCCACATTTGTGTCTCCATTGGAGGCTCTCGTTGGCGCCACTTTGCCGCAATTACTACCCGCAAAAGCCTAAAGGCTACTAGTCTTTAATACTCACAGCCCCGATAATGGCGCCATCTTGTTTTTGTGATACAAATTACGAATCCGGAATCTGGAGCGCGGCACGAAGGGACGCAGGTACGCGGAAAAGCGTCCGAAGGCGCCCCGGGTACTGTGCGTGCGTTTCATAAACAATATTTCCTTTCAAAAGTTGTGAAATAAATGACACTGTTAAAATTTACTCTGGATAGCGAGCGAGGTGGAATGATATCCTTTTTAAAAAACATTAAACATAACACATTATACACTACATGCACATTACACATTGTTTAATAATTTGATATTTTAAACCATATTTATATTTTCTATACTTTTCTGGCCATATACGAGTTGCCTTCTCGAGTTTATACCATTTGTAAACATTTTTTTTACTTTAAGTAGACTCACCGTATGCCATTGTCAACATTTCAAGAGTTTTAGAGCACTTGATTCCATTTTTTAATGCAAATTTAATGCAAACTCTTTGATCCATGTTTTTCGACAGTAGAAAATCGCCGAGCACGCAAACCACTTATTTATAATCTTTTTTTTTTTAATCTTTCTTATTTTTTTTATAAAACACCTTTACATTTCCCCACAAAGACGGTGCCTTTTCTGTGGGTGAAAAAAAAACATTCTATATTACGGTACAAAAGTTTCAATAAGAAAAAGGAAAAAAAAATCAATATAATAAAATTCAAAAGAAGTAAATAGATAACAACCAATAAAGTAAAAACCTACCAAAAGTAAATTTAGAGAAAAATAGACAAACAATATATTTTTATATTTATATATATATGTATATGTGTTTTTCGAACAGATCTATATAGTCTATACGTACTTAACTAACCTACTCTCTTTCCATCTCAAACAGATAGAGAGGGAGCAGGTATACAACTTTTTTATATACCTTTTTCAGAAAAAAAATCTATTATATTTTTCTTTATCGTGTCTTAAACCTAATATTTAGGTACATTGGAAAGATTCTTATTAATATACTTCTAACCTTAATGCCTCTCACAAACAAACAAAAAATGCTATACTCTTGAAACTTTTCACACAAAAAAAAAAACGAAGATCGAACGGACGTAGCCCGCGAAATTTGAAAAGTCACCTTACTTTTTTATCATATTTTTCTGGCCATATTCGTAAATGTAGTACTGGAAAAGTGTCTTCTAGTATCACTGTTTTGTACTAAAAATAAATAAATAATTAATTGATCTTAATTCGCATTTAATGGTTTGTCGGAATATTCACCCTGTCCAACTAGGTTTTAAGCACCTGTCCTAAGACGGACTCAATCTGCTTCCATTAAAAATGTGTCTGAATGATTGTGGGGTAAATAAACGCACATTGTAAATAAACCGCTAGAGAGCGTTAGTAATTTTATTTCTCGATATAATAATCTATTGATACACTGAACATATAAATTGGATTTTAACCGCCAGAGAGCGCTATTAGTTTTTAATTGATTGATTATCGAAATTTAGACAAAGCCATCGTCGTAAGCATGTTTTTTAAATCCAATTTAAATTAAATCCGGTTGAAATTAGAGGTGCCTAAATTAATTTTTGCAAGAATATGCTTTGCAAGTGTAAATGTATATATACACACCTATGTCACCTCATCCAATCAGGCAATAAATAAACCTTTAAAATCTTACGCGCGCGCGTGAAATGAAGGACCGTTTAAAAGCAAAGCGTATGGAGTCGAGACGCTCTTAAAATAACCCAAAAATGGTCTCGTAAATCTGCCAAAAGGACGGATAAGGAAGGTGTTTAAGATACAAACATTAAATTCATTGTGTCCTTTGAAATTCCTTAAGAATGACTCAGACGCTCCTAGGCTGCGATAGAAGGTTCTCGGCGTAACATATTGCTAATAGATTATTTGTGTGTAGATATCTATATATTAATACGTTTTTAAGCATATTATGCGCACGGAGGAGTGTGAGATTTGGCATAGTTAAAGTTTGTATGAAGAAGTGCAGAAAATTAAAATTTATCTATAATATGTGTTACAAATACATTAAATTAAGTAAAATAAAACATTCATACTACTGACAGCTGTAACTTTGTGTGATTTCAAATGTTGCTATCTCATTAGTCTGTCAGTGTCAATGTAATAATGTCACAAGTCTCATTTTTACAGGAAAAAAATGAAACCGTCAATGAATTGTAATTGTGTTTTTTCCAACTGCTATTAACATTACATTTTAAATTTCATAGGTATTGCAGGGAGTTAGGGCAAACTACACGTATTTGTACACGCTTGCAGCTGACATAATAAAACCAAATTAAAAAAATATATATACAATGATTTATAGAGGTAAACTCATCGTATTATAGAGGTAAAGGAACTTCAATAATACTCAATTTTAATTACGGTCGAATTTGGACCACCAGTGTTTCATGTTAGTAAATTTATTTATGGAATTAGAAATACGTTAACTCCGTAAAGGCTATAAATTCGCGAACACCCCCTCTGCAGGCACGTTAGACTTACGAGGTTACGATTGTGATGAGAATGAACTCTGAGGGACACGCCACCAACGGATATGAGACCTCAATTTGACTATGTAATATTTTATAGAGTAAATTGATGTCAGCAATAACCCTCCTGTCTTGAATAATAATATAATAAAAATATATTTAAATTTATTACTTTTGTTGATTTGGACGTTTCTAATTTTAATAATTAAAATAATGACTGAAAATAGAATCGGTCAGTTTTATTCATAAAAATATAACAAATCATAAATAGATATCTCAAAAAAAATAATTTAAAATGTAATGAATACTGTGAAAACAAATTTCAAAATCAATTAAATTATATTTTGATCGATTGAGACGTATTGAGCCCTAAAGTACATAAATTCGGTCGATCGACTGTTTGTTCACCCTGATACACTGTCGACCTTTTAGTGTTGGTACTGAAAGCTGAAAAAAAAGCTGAAAGCAAAAATGTAGCACGTATATTAATTTAGTTTAAACGTGACGATTTGGCGGAATAATCCGGCGAGCATCCATTTGCGCTAATTTATTGCGCCTGAGAATTACGAATTACGTTCACCTTTCAGAACAATGCTTTCGGATGCGAGACATCTATTTTTATTAGACCAGCGAAGCTTCGAGAATACAGAATACACGAGAAATATTGGCTACACTTAACCGATTGAAACAATAAGTTGAGAGACGTAAAGGAGAAACAATTTGCCGAAGCGATTGTGCTCTCAAATGATCTTGAACTTTTCCAAATAATTCATTATCAAATGCTACTATTTTAAGTATATTTTACGATAATTTATCTAACAACCTACATCCATCCCCCCCACACCCTACTCTACACTAGAAGTTACATAATGAAACGATCAGTAATAAGTTTAATATTATATTATGTGAAAAAAAATATATTTGAAATTTTAGCCACTGCAAAGTGAAAAACATACATCAAATTAAGAACTTATAAGTATTAAGTAGGGGTTAATTTATTTCGCGTATTTCTCGCAAATTTGTAACTGAGTTTTTTTTTTGTGTTTGCATTGTTACCTAACTCAGACGACAGCGTTAGGAAAAGAGCCTTTGAATGTGTTTGGAATAATTGAGCCACCGTGGATTTGAACCCGGGACCTCTTGATTTAAAAGTAGGCGTTTATACCACTGGGTCATCAGGCCGGTAAAATACGTTAGTTTTGTATATTTACACTAATTTATATTTGTCAAATGTGACTGTTTTTAAATGTAGCATGTTGTATGTTAAAATGTTTAGAAATTAAAAAAAAAATGAAAATATGTCACACGACCGTTATGATATGTTATGTAATAAAATACTATAACTTCGAAGGCTTATGTTATTATAATCCGACCATAAATTATGTGATCTTTGCGCCTGCGTTGCGTACGTGATGCGATTTGAAATCGTCTCATTTTTATGGTCGCAACGGCGGCACACCCGAACTCTCTTAATGGGGGAACGTATTGTTTCAATGCTCGACCTTTACGACGCGCTAGGGTGACATTGTATTATTTTGAGAAAGACATTTAAATTTAGATATTACTCAAATTTACTAAGAGTTTGTAATAACAAATAAATACTCATAATAGCTGTATATATCACGGTTGATATATTATTATGGGTTTTTAATGTTTAAAAAAATATTATTTTATATTTTATAACAGCTATTAAATTAGCGCAAACATATGCTTACGGGTGGCATATTATGTACTAAAAAAAGAAGTATGGTGATATTTTTAAACACGAATGGCTATAAAACCCTATAGCTATCATACAATATCAACTACTCCTATACGTAGTAGTAAATTATTTCACTTAAACCTGACGTCTTATAGCTAGGCCCTACAGGCATCATTAATAGCATCTTCCTAGACTACTCGCGCCCGTGGTACCTGACATTACATGACATTCTTTCAATTCATCATAAATTTTAAAGCCATTTATTTTTTTTGTAAATTTTGACCCACGGCTAGTAACAAAACCACTCCCCGTCCCCTATATTTACTGAATTTGTGTATTTGTATACACAAAAAAAAACAACTTTTTCTCATTTGAACTTTTCGAGTTGAAAGTTGTAGACCGTCATATATGTATAATAGTTTCTTATATATGAATGTATAGACCGATTATGCCTGCATTATGTATTTTATTTACTTTATTATTATTAGTAGGTAATTAGAATATGTAGGAGCTATCTCCGGTGATACTGTCGAGTATAGTAGGTGAGGAAAAAAAGTTAATCCTTAACAACTCACAGCCTACGCTTAAAAACAGCCTTGGAACAAGAAAAAGGATGAAATACTGACCTATGAAGACAATTCCACTGCCGAATTGCTCTGGAAAGAAACTAATTAAACCCAATGTTCCGTTTTCTCAAGATAGGTTTTATCTTGGAAGGATGGTCATTACGGCCAATATAAGGAGGCTTAGAGAGCTGGGATCTTAAAGCAAACCAGGCAGTCACAGTCTTATATAAACTAGTTAAACCAATTAAGAGTTAAAATTAATTCAGATGGACTATCGTACCAACTAAAACGCCTGAAACTAAATCGACTAAAAACTAAACTACTTTATTAATCGAGGAGATCGTGTAGTCACCCCATCGAAAACAACACTAAAATGAAGCCTACAAAAAAAAAGGTCAGCGTATAAAAGTGTTATCTTTTTCATTTACTGTATTATTTGATGAAATCGTGTGGTCACCCCACATATAACCACCCTAAGAGTCGATTGAAAAAAAAAATGAAACCCACAAAAATATAAGTATTTAGAAATATCTTCAAAGATAAGATAATGTTGAAAATAGAATACAGGTAGATATGTGTATTTCAACTATAACAAACCTTTTTACTCTTCCTGACCTTTAGTGTTAAAATTTAAGATGAATTGGAAGAAAACCATGATACAATTGTAATTTTTTTTTTTATTTTATTTTACTGAGACCTTAAAAATAACCCACAGTCGCCTCTATGGCCATTCAAAATGGAGATAAGAAACGAAGCAACCCATCACAAGTTGGTACAACAGCCGCGAGTAGTCTGGGGAAAGATGCCGTTAATGATGCCTGTATATTGTATATTTTATACACAATTTCCAGCACTCGATTCTCTCCAATATTCAAAATATTTTTTTTTTTTAACTATTAAATCACATTTTAAATAAAGTAATCAGAAATGAACCTTTGTTACCTTTATCTCTACATGAGTTTTTTTTTCAATAATCTAAGACTAAAAATGTCCCAAAAAAACCCTATAAATATAAATATAGACGCTACAATAATTTTTTTTTTACTTGGCACACAGAATAAATTTACAAAAAATAGCCAGGAATGGTACTGGACAAAGGTTCATAGGTAACTCCTGTCAGTGTCTCGAAGATCTTGAAGACCCGAGAGGTGGGGAGCGAATTGACTTCGGGTTTCGGCGCTAGACGACCCACGTCTTCGGCACTCGTGATGGGTCGTTTCACTTCTGTTTAAAACCGCGGATTGGCAACATGGCCCATGTCACAAAACGTAGTGTGGCTACGGGCTTTTTTTATAGGAATATAAATTAAATTGCTTATTATTTTTGATAATTTCTATAGTCAATTCAGATACTAGTTATTTTTAATTATTTTTTTCCGATAAAATATTTTTTAATATATATCGTCTATAGTTTTTAATAAACAATACATTTAATAATGATTACTTATACAAATCAACTTATAAAAACAGATAGGAACGAATGAAATAAACTAGTTGTATTTATTATATTTCAAAAATCATATATTTTTAATTATTGTTTTTTAGTTTATTTACGGCAATTAATAGACTATTCTTAAAATGTATTAGAATAATCTAAATATTCTTTTTATTTTTTACATATAGAGGATGTATTTTAAATTCACTGATGTCTTTTTAGGGGGTTGATCTATATCGACAACTAAACCGGTGGCACGAAAAAAAGGTAATTTTGGAAAAAAATGTTCATACTTAAACAGTTATAGTATTAAAAAAACTTTGTTTATTTTTGCGAGCCGTGCGCTCGGGGGTCGCTGACCGACCTCACGCCATGCGCGTTCTCAAAAATAAAAACTATTTTTATTAAATTTTTAATTCGTTTCGATATATGCGATGTGGTATAACTACCCTCCTCCACGAGGGTTTACGTCTTCGCGACTGGGCTGATATTCACTTGGCTGGATCCCCTCCCCCGGTCTTTAAGCCCGGTAAGAATACTTAACGGGGCTTTTCTTAGCACTGTCGTCTGAGTTAAGTAACAACACATGCACAGAAACGCGTTTAATTATAGACTTACGAGATGCTGTGTGCCTGTCTCACAAAACTGTATTCCGCTTACTTACAATGTAATCAAAAATAGCCCACTTGTTCGTAACAACATTGACAATATTAATCCATAATGACTTAGTGTTGTAACTGTTGTATTGTATTTTATTGCAACAAACACAATAAAAGATAGATCTTACCCCTTGTTTATGTAATGCGCACGATGGTATAAAATTACCACTGTATTTTGGATTAGGTCCTATCTTGCGCAGAAAGTCAGGGCCGGAATAGACATTAGCCAGGTACTTATTTATTAATTTCAGGTTTGATGTACATCCATAATACCAATTCTAAAACTTCTTCAACTATAATAAACTAACCGATGAAACAATCAATAGTTTGCATACAAAGTTTCTGATTGAACCCCACGTTAACGAATTAAATCCGTTATAGAGCAGATCCACACATCACTACACGTGTGACAATAACATATTGTCAATAACATATTGTCATGACTACTGTTACCTATGAAATAATAGGTAGTTAAATATAGCGAACGATTAGTATATAGAACTAATAGATAGCTACATATCTTTTAAACATTGCTTCGCTGTATCTCCTATAATATTGGCACCGATTTTAGTTTTCTGTTTTTACCGACTTTGCTTAACGCGTATGTTTACTGCTCAGCTCCCAGATAATATCGCGAATTGATAAATAAGTAATGTTTTAACCATAATTTATTTTAGGTATATGCAAAATTTCATCAAAATTAGTTTGGCCGTTTGAGAGTAAAACAGTATCAAATAAAAAACAGTCGTTTTATATATACGGGGGTATTTAAAATCACTACTGTCCTTTGAGGAGGTTGATCTATATCAACAAAATAGGTTTTATGAAAAAAAAAGTTTGAATACCAACAAAATATGCAAGAGGTACGAACTAACGATAAACAATAATTTATATATATACTATATATATGCAAAAACGAAATTATTTTATTTTATGTGCGATTTTTATAATTTTCGTTTTTTATGTAATCCGTTTTAGGTGAACCGATATCTCAATTATATTACCAAACAGTGGATTCATGTAATTGGCCAAATTTATAACTATATATTTACTGTTTTATAAACTAAGTTACGTTGTATGTTTCTCTAGAATATATTAAATAAATAGTAGTCATCGGAGTGAAGTGTGCCGCTAATTTCCCCGACACGTTTTCAAGCATTAAAACGATTTTTTAAAAATAATTTGTTCAATATTTTGTTCCTTGTACTATACAATCAGTCTTATGTATCAAGATCCTTCCATCTCGCGCTACACTTATTTATAAAAACTTTTTACATCGAAAAATGTGCTTAATTGATAAAATTATAATCTGATGATAATGCCATTCCACACAACTTGTTTTTTTATTAGAATTATTGTATCTTTATATATAATTCGTGTTTTCGTAATTAGAAAGTATTTTACCAATATTTTTTGTTTTTTTATGTAGACCGGCACTTTTAAAAGGACAGTTTTAATTTTAAATACATCCTACATTCTGTAGTTAGTATAAAATGTATGTACCTACAGTCGCGTGAATAAAAAAACATTTACCCTTATGGTCCATTTACCCTTTTTGTGTTGAAGGATGGTCGTTAAGTCTTTACGCTTTTTTATATTTATACGAACGTATTTATCATGTGACAATTATAACTGTAAGCATAAATAAGGTGTTTTTTATATTTAAAAGGGGCGATCCGGCCCTGACTTGCAAATAACCCACGAGTCGTCCGGGGGTAGACGGCTCACGAAACAGCGTGTGCGCCTCACGTCTGTCGCCGGAGGGTGGGGATACCCCACCCCCACCCCCCCACCCCGAACGCCCCCCAACCCCGTGCAAACGGGCCCGGCGTACACGGGTATACTATTACAGGCCATAAATAATGTAAGGCCAATTTGTGTGCTAGGCCACTTGAGCGACTACGGGCGAAGCTTTGTTTTTTTTTACGACTGTACCTAACAGAGTATCAGTGTTTCTAATATTGTTTTATGTGTAAATGAACAACTGGGAATAGTTATTATTATTATTATTAAGTAATTATAACATTTAGGAGCTAGCTCCGGTGAAACTGTTGAGTTTAGTAGGCGAGAAGAAAACATAACGCTTAAAAACAGCCTTGGAACCAGGAAAACGGGGCAAATACTGACCTTTGAGGAGCATTCCACTGGCGAATTGATGACTTAATCTGAATTCAAAACGCCTTCTACTTAGTGGCTCCCAATTAAGAATTGAAATTAATTCAGATGGACTATCCATAACGACTAAAACGCCTAAAGAGATGTCTGTTTGCGTTTCTCTTAACTAGATCTAGTTCGTCTTTAAGTGCGACCGTTTTTAAAACTTTGAGCATTTCACCACAAGCTGACAGTTCACGAAGGTTCCTTCATAATATCGGTATCCGCACCTAGAAAAAAATCCTGGACGCTCTACAAAAAAATCCTGTAAATATAGTGACAGCGAAACGTTTTGTTCCGCCTACAGTTCAGAAAGATTCTTGTAACCTTAACAGAGTATTTGCTTACCATCACTAAAGTTTTAGCCTGACTGTACTCCGGTACACATAAACAAACTGCTTTGCATGCGCTACTGAACTGTTCGGCAGAGAAACGAATTGGTGGAACTACTACTGATTGTTCGGTTGACGTAACAAAACAGCCTCATAATGCATGCGCAACTTTTCATTTGAAAGCGCATCTACCGATTGTACAGGTTACAAGAAAGTTTTGTTAGGTGTACGATTTATCAATCTACGGGAATTGGGCTGTACAGTATATCAAACAGATTGTATACACTACAATATACAGGCTGTCCCAAGATCATTCCCGTAAATTTAAGTGGGGTGTATATGTTCCCTGTTACGAGTAAGAAATTATATAAAAAAATGCTAAAACTAAATGTGTGTAAAACAATCATAATATTACGGCAGCGTTCGCCGGGCATACTAAACCCGTTGAAAACGCGTCGGGCGCCACGTCGTGAATGCAACTCAAGGTCGAGCGGGCGTAAACTCGTTTTACACAAATATATTAGGTTTTAAATAGAAACTTCAACATTTTTTTTCTCGAACACCCTAATGAATTTTGATATAGTTTCTTAACAAATAACACTAGGAATCGTAGGACCTATTAGCTGTTTTTTTATTGGGATTGACCTTGGGTCTGCTTAATATTCAAAAACCCTCGAGACAAAAAAATATAAAAAAAATGCACACAAATATAAATAAATGAATGCACAGTTTGTTGTTGCATTAATGGAAATGAATATAAGTTGAAATGAAAAAAAAGATATTCATCCTCATCATTTCGTTATAATTTATATGTGTATGAAACAGGTTTCCCCCCATTTTATGGTAGGTATAGTCACTTAGTCATATTCTTATACGAGTAGGTATATATAGGATGCGGGGTAATTATATCTCTTCCCCGGTAACAAAATCCACGGGGTAAAATAGAGTACCTAATTACTTAGATGACGGTCTGTGTTCGTTTAAATTACTATGAAAAATGGCGAACGCTATAGCGGCATGTGGGGTGACCATTAATTAAATCAAAAATCGATTGAGTAACGCGTAAAACTAGCCACGTACGCTCCATGAAACATTCGCGAAACGATTGGTTAATTCGATAATAACTCCTGCGCAGAATAAATAAACTGAGAGATGCGAATTGGACGTAGCTACTTTTATGCCTGGATGCGACCACTCTTTTTCATAATCTTAAATTTATTTTATTGGCGTGGTTTCTTTTTCTTTATTTTTATAAATACGCGAAATAAAAATTTTCAACACCTACTTCTTTATATTTAAAATAATATACTAACCAGTCCCTTTGGTATTTATTTTAACCCGCTTCCGAGAGAAAAGTTGGTAACGTTCATTTACTATTAGATTAAACATTCTGAAATTCTTATTTTTTATTAAATTTTACAGTTTAATGTTTTTTTTTGCTATATTTTTGCGAAGTTTAAATTTTATTGCTTGTGAAAAGAGAGGTGGTTGTCTAAACCAAAAATGTAACTTTAAAAAAATAAGTTATTCTATGTATTATAGGCAGTGGCGATACTTTCATAGAAGCCGAAAAGCCGGGCTTGCCCAGATTTATTAACGAAACAACCGCAAATTTACGCGTTTTCGTTTACTATCTACCGAGTGATTTTTCGCTAGCCGCTTTCGAGAGTCGTTATCTATGATTCAAAGTAGTAATTAACAGGCGCCTGGAACCAACACCTTCTAAAGTCTTATCACTTCTAAAGGCTTGCCTACTGTACAGATTCTGAGCACGCCACTGCTGCTAGGTACATTGACTCCCTACCAGGGATACCAAATGTGTGTTTAGTGACATATAATGTATATATTAGAATAAAAAACAGAAAAAAACATGTAAAAAGATAAGCATATGTGTGATGTTATAAATAGAAATGTACAAAAAATATCTAGTTATTTTTAAACTGTGGAAAGACTGTGGACTGTGGAACAGCGTTAGATTTGTTTTGTTTTATAATAAGTTCATCAATATAATGTACCTATACAAAAAAAGATAAATATATCGTTCATTGTAAGAAACAAAGAAAACACAGATGATGTATTAGACACATCTTTTATTTATTTATTTATTAACAGGTAAACATCATTTACGTTGCGTATAGATAAATTAATTTTAATATGCAACGCTTTTAATTTGAATCAGATTGGCATGAAATACTTCGGATTTTTTAAAGAAACTCGCCACGGTTTAGGTCAAATACATCAACCTCGCTGAGTTTGGTGTTTTCGGTACAGAACAGAGTTTCATAGGGTTTATTTCTTATAAAACAACGAAATGAGGCTTACCCAAAAAGAATCCCGGATAAAATTAAATGCGAAGCCGTGGTTCAATACCACACGCGCATGGCTTACGCGCGTCGCTATCCAATTTTGTAGCTCGCCGGCTAGCTCGCACCCCCTTGATAATGTCAATAAAAGAATATGACGGAGGCGTTTGGCAGACCACATACATAGAAACCCCCGAAAACATTATCGCAAGGGGTGGTTCGACGCGCGTGCGCAAATACTAAATTGCCTTATAATTGAATTATATCTTTATAGATTACGACATCATTCGAACATTCAAATGCCAGACGCCTATAATCCATATCAAGATATAACGAGCATCTAGTCAAATTCAAATTATTTTATTCCATAAACACAAGATATATGCATAAATATTATATTTTTATTTAGATATAATAACACTTTTCAGGAGAGTATAGTGGTGTGGTATACATAATAATTAGGTTTTTACATTTTTTTACGGAAAACATGAATGCATGATCCATGATCCATGTTTAATTACGACATACAGCGAAAAAAATATTTCAGGAAAAACATTTTGCTATGATTACAAATCAATATGGCGTCGTGGGTGAACAGCTGACGAAATAAAACGACGTTACCTGAAAATTTGGTAGTCGCAACCATAATATTTTGTTTGCTTTTACATGTTACTATTTTTCCTGTGAATCTAATAAAGATGGCAATGTCACTGAATGATCGTGAAATTTGCAGTTCGCATAAATTATTATAGCGATAGCTAGATATAAAGCAAAATAAAAATTATGTTACATTGAGAAATATGTTTAACAATAATCGACGTATAACTCCAACAAAAAATATTACTGTGTTTAATAACAACATTAACAGAAAGATATAATTTATAAGAGAAAACCAGTTACTTAAACCTATGACTAGGTGTTTTTAAAGTGGATAAAACTATATATGATTTTTCTATGTTTGACCGCACTGCATTTTTAAATTTGTTGGATTTTTTTAAATATATTTTTCGTGTCTGTGGCCTACATAATGGTAAGTTTTTTGAAATTTGACAGTACGAGTTGATCATAATTTTTCCTTTTCTAGTATTACGAGTATGCAAATCATTGTGTTTAATTGTATGATCCTTACATCATCATTCATTGTATTTAAGTAACAAATTAAGTAAATTTAAGTAAAAAAAGGCTTCTGAAACAAATATTATGTACACAGTGCGTCAGCTTAACTTGTTTGAATATTTAAAAACTATATAAGTACCTATGCAGGGTTTTAAGTATTAGAGTGCAATTCCGAACATGTTACGACACTTTCTTTTGCTATCAAAATATCTTATCTTATCTTTATCTTTTTTTATATTTTGTTACATCGGAGTACTTCGAGGAACGCTGATTTCTGACAGACTATGATTGTTTATTTTTTAACGTTGAATCAAAAACATAAATACACTCACAGAGAGTGGACTGCTTTATAGTATTCTATCAACCAAAGATATGTTAAAGTTTCTAAATTTTCTTTCTTTTCATTTCCTCTTTAATTATTTAATAAGACTTAATTTTATTTTTAACGTTCTCTTCTTTTTCAAGTAGGTTCTATTTTGATTAATTAATTAATTTGAATATTTAACATGTCTAATTATTTGTTATATAATGTTCTGGCTCGTTTAAAATGTAATACTCTAGTTTTTTACATTTGTCTTTACTTTGTATGTAATTAGAATTAAAAAAAATGTCATTGCAATTCATTTAGACATGTAATGGGAATAAATAATTTTCAAAAGTTCATATCGCCAGAAAAAAACATTAAATATATATGATTTTTATTTTCTCTAAAACTACTGTGACTAGAAACGGGAATATTATTTTTTACCTCTATGTATCCGTAACTTATATAAACAGAATTTAGAATTTATCCTCATAGGTTTGACCTCGACCCTTATATGCTTTGGTCCGATCATAGCAACTCACTGGTCCAGTGAAGGTGTCAGTGGCTTAAATAGGGCATTCAATTTGCCAAGTGCTTTGTTTCAAGAACTTTTTAACGTGTATCGTAATTATTATCCGAATAAATTGTTATAATTCAAAAAAATTATAATTCTATTTATTATCTTTTAGGAACTATAACACTCAAAAATTAAATAGTTTAACCATTGCAACCCTAGTCTATTTACATAATATGAACGTGTGTTAATTTTGTCATTTTTTTATAATCAGATGTAGCAACTGACGCTAATTCGATGAGTTTTATGTAAAAAAATATAATTTCGATGTTTGTTTTATTAGTTGTATAACTGTCGGAATGCGTTCGTCACAACCGCCAGAGAGTTGTTTTAAACGGGCGCATTGAAAATTGACATTCGCAAAATCGCAATTAATGCCGTTGCGATGTGACGCGTTATAATGAAAATGGTTTGACAGTATGACTTAATATCGATGTTAAAATTTTATTATATTGTCAGCTCGGTTCTCGATAACAGAAGCAAAAATATCTTCTCGCATCCCTATTATTATTTATTTTACAGACAATAAAAACGCGAAACCTTAAAAATGTCTACTGCCAATGATTTTAGTGGTTTATAGATTGCTAAACTCCTATATGAAGAGTTTGCTCGCTGTCACTTTGACGTTCATTCATTAAACAAACGTCAAACTTCAAAGCAGTTGTTAAACTCTCTTTTTTTGTAGATATTTATTTATTTATTTATTTATCTTTATTGGAGAAACCAACAATTTTACACAGTACATATAAAATAAAAAATACATATTATGGAACGATAAAAAACTATGTAAAACTAAAAATAGGATTCTACTAATAAAAAGTATTAAAGTTAATAACAAAAATAACAAAACCATTTTATACATACACACATGTAGATATACATATGTAGAAGAAAAAAATACTACATATCGTTTTAACTCACACGTATCTAGCCTTATTTAGAATTAACATGGTAAATTTCTACTTTTTCTAAACGTTAGGTGACTCGAGAAGTCTGTATTTATCCAAAAAATTTAGACATAAATAACGTTATATTTTTTCATATGTTAATTCCGTTTTTCAGGATTGTTCTATAATGCTACAGAGTGTGTATCTTTCAACAAGGCTTTAGAGGTAATAGAATGATTTAAAACCACGCCCACGGTGCAAGACAAAGAAGAGATTTTCTGGGAAGAAACCTGTTATTTATATTGAAACTGCAAATCGTGACAAATGAAGTAGGTGACAAGGTAGTCACTAGCACCAATTGCAAATATGCACAAATAGGTACTGTGTATGCAAATGGTCTCCCATTTGTGCATCTTTGTAAAGATTTGCGCACATGTCTAAGACCGGTTTATGTAAGCTTTGGGTCAGGTTCACTCGCTATTGCTAATACTCAACACAATGATTTAAATTTACTTGTGAAAAAAAGAAAAACAGAATACTACATAAATCTAGGAATAGATTCCTATTTTAATACTAGTTAGATAATAATAAAATTAACGAATATCTAGGCGTCTAATACATGTTCACAATACAAACTTAAAATATTGGTTATGGATAACAAAAACTTAAATTGATCGATACTAGCTCCTAAATATTATCATATCTTATTATTTAAAGAAAATATTTAATAAACAACATTGTAGTAAGTATATATCTACCTACATAAATATACATCAAATTTATTTATTTATTAATAGTGTGCAGCTTGCGTTAGAAAAAGAAAAAACATTTACCAATACATAATGACTAATACAGAAATCACATTTAAAAAACTTTTGATTTACTTGTTGATTGTGGATACGCGTTTTATGGATAAGTAATATATTAATATATATTTAAATAGAAGATTCTTATATTTAAACTATTAACAGTAGCAACACAATGGACACGAGAGCGGCACGCGCGGCGGGTCGCTTCGATAAAGATCGCAGCGGCACGCGAATTCGTATCTCGCGACCGAATCAAATACTAATTTTATGAACTGCGCGAAAACATCTTTATTCGATTACAATTTAATCAAGCCGAACTCGTTTCGGGGGTAGACAATGGGGGATGCTGCGCCGGGGTGCATCCCGTCAGATGAATATCCAACGGCTATTGCGGCCGAGGCAGGGCTGCTCAATCGGGGTCCGCTTTCGGCTCAGTCCATAAAAATACATTTATTACTAACCATAAAATAAGTAAAAAAAAGAATGTGTAATATAATAATAATTTGTTATACAGAGTTTTACAGGTTGTATTGAAAATCACTACTATTTTTTCAGGATGTTAATCAATTATATCAACAACTAAGCCGGTCTCACAAAAAATAAAATAAAAAATTTATAGTAAATTATGTCATTATACTTATTTATTTATTAGAATACACTTTGTTGTTTTTCCAAAGTAACTATGCGCGTCGCTTGGTCAAGGTTACTTTTGTTTTGAGACGTGCATTCAACCGCGTTCGCAATCATCCATACGGCTTTGATAAAATTTTAAAGCTGTTTTTCTCGTATCTGGAAAATATGTTTACAATATTTTTTGCTGATTAGGTAATCTCGTGAGAGAACAGTAGTGATTTTAAATACATCCTGTACACATTATTATATAGCCTAGTATTACGTATTAAATATTAAATATATTACGAAGTATTATCGAATTGCTGTTTTAAAATAATGTCGACAGATGCGTTCCGCAGTTGAGCACCCCGGTCGGCGTATTCCGCTCGCTCCGCGTCAGTGTGTTGGTGAGCATGTGTGCATTTAATACGTGCGCATTTTTAGGGGATGATTAGTCCGGGGCCCGCGGGCCGCACGCTCCCTCGAATCCGCCGGGGTTTGATAAGTGTTTGTTTTTTAATTGGGGGCAAGTGGACGCGCCGATGCAATATCTGTGTTTGTGTCTACACCGCGATGATTGTCCCTCGTCTCTCTCTTTTTACATACGCGTGAGCGAATTGGAGATTATACTACCAATGCTGCTCTCTTTATGATCACAAACAAATGTTATAATGTTGTTTATTTTTTTAAGGGGAATTATATTTTGATTTCAATTACTTGATTTACTTATTATGCAAATTTTTTAAAATTTTTTAGATTTTTTAAATTAATTAAATGTACATTTTTAGACTTTATTTTTGGGATGTTTTACGGGTCTCGGTTATCTAAATTATGAATTATGTGTTTTACCTGGTATGATATATGATGATTATATGATAAAAACATGATATACTCGTATATTAATCACTCACTCACTCCCCTTTCACATGTTTTTCATACTTCCGACATAATTTAAAAACGGTCAATTTATCGTTACTCGGTTATGTGAAGGTAAATTTTAGTAAATATATGGATGAATCTATTTATTTTTAATTTTTTTTAATTAATTCGTAATGGCATAAGAATAAGTCACAAAAATAAATGAAATAACACCGAAAGTCCCGTTCTGACTCCGCCATGAAAACTATGTATTTTTGAAATAATTTTCTACGATTATATTCAGATCAGAGTAATTTAATATGTGCTATCTAAGAATATTTTTTATTTTTAATATAGATATCTGTGGGGAAGGGGATGTGTCAGATCCGCCTGTTATAACTACCACCACCACCATAACCATATAACCATATCACCCATATAACCGCCCACCCATATAACCGTACCATATAACTTGGTTTAAAAACCTGTAATATCCTAAGATCTTTATACCATTAAATATAATCTGATTTCAAAATACACATCTGATAGGCTTGAAGTGCCGCTTTTATAGTTCTAAATGCAAAAAAAAAACAAAAACATAATATTGATTAAAACAAGAAATAAAATACATGGCAAGGTAAATATATAAAAAAGTGCATATATACTTACATAACTAATTACACATTGACTAATTTACCAGAGAATTTCCTTATTATTAGAAATGACTGCAACGAATAACGCGGACGGCCAACCATGTAAAAGTAAGAAAATTGAATAAATAAATATAATTTCTTTATAGGTACTATATTTACATTTTTAAATGGATATTTATATACATACATTAATTCATGTTACTATTATATGTGCTTGCTGCAAACGTTTTGTTTTTTTTTTATATAATAATTCATAGTGTTGGTTTATTTCAAAATACTAAATTATACAGCAATGACTACCTTAGAACGGGCGTTGTCACGTTAGGTAGAGTTATAGATTTATTTTTAGTAGTGGTCGAAATTCGAGCGTAAATAATTAAATTTGGGCACTAATGAGGGTCCTATACCTCTATAATCATTGCATATATTTTAATTGAATTTTCTTCTAATTATGTCAGCTGCGAGCGTCAGTAGCGTATGTTGTTTGCCTTAATTCTCCGTAATACCTATGAAATGTTAATATTAGTAACAATTGAAAAAAAAACATAATTACAGCTTTCATTTGTAGGATATTTAATGATACAATTTATTGACAGTTTTAATTTTTTCATGTAAAAATGAGACTTGACATGACATTCATATAAGTATAAGATGGCATTAATAATTATTTTTGCTTGAAATTACTACATTGACATTGATAGACTATTAAAAAAAGGAACGTTTGAAACCACAAAACTCACAGCTCGAAACTCATTTTGTCAATCAAGCTGTCAGTAGTATGAATGTCTTATTTTATTTAATTTAGTGTATTTGTACCACATATTATAGATAAGTTTTAGGTTTCTCCACTCTTCCTCTATATAAACTTTAACTATGCCGAATCTCACAATCTTTCTCTTCACGTATTAATATATAGTTATAATTTGAAGTTAGAAAGATAATTTTATGAGTGATTATTATTAGTAAATTGTCAAATAAATCCACAAACCGCGGAATGTTTTGATTTCTTTTTCCGCTTGAAATGACACATAAATTTTCAGAAATGAATACGGCACTCCAGAGGGTCGCATGGGGTCGTTACTTGCACGAACGACTTATCACAAAATTGCCCATCACTACTTTAAAGTCACATTCACTTACCGATCTCACACGACGGCGCGTGTGAGAGGCGCGGGGCCCGGGGGAGGTCCGCAGCCCTCCCGGGTCCCCGCAGGCCCTAAATGGGCACTACCCATCGAGCGTTGGTCCGGATTAGGCCCTCGGGACCTCGGCGGAACAAAGCTATGAAAAATTAACGTCCCCTTTCTGAGATGGATTGGTGATATTACATAGTTTGTGTTCCCACGGTTCTAGCGTGAATACTAATCTCGAAAAACATGTTTGCGTATTTATTTATACATAAAATAAATATATATTTTACCGAAAATACATCCTATTTACATCTGTTAATTTCACTAGGGTTTAAAAAAATATACGTGTAGGATATTAAGCCATATAGCAAAATGTGTATAAAGGTACTTAAGAGGTTCTGTACTTGACAGCGTAGGATGTCGGTTTAAACCCAGCGCTGAGTTTTATAAAAATGCATTTTTAACTCTTTATTATGTAACCATCTAATTAGATGAATTAAGAAAAGGTGATATTTTAACAAAAAATGTAAAAATAATGGATATGTGATTAAGATGAAGGATTATGGTGAAATGAGATGATTTCCTAAATGACTTTTGTATGAAATTGATGAAAATATAAATAATGGACATGTAAAAAATATAAAAATTGAAGCACGTTTCCGTGTGCGTATTATTTATATAATTATATAATTGAGTTGTAAAGGTACTTACCTATTTATTATATTTAATGATTGTAGTTTAATAATAACAAATCGTCTGAAAAATAGATATATGACACAATCTTTGACAATATTGAAAATTTTAATAGAGTTTATTTAACTTTTTGAAAAGTGTAGAATATAAAGCCATATAGCAAAAAAGTATTTTTAGGTACCTCTCATCTGTCCTCTTTAGTGTAAAATACCTATTGTCAAATATAAAGTAACTATCTAATTAGATGAAATAAGAAAAGATGATATTTTAACAAAATGAAAAATCTTTTTTTCCCAAAATTCTAACCGATGACCAATTGTTTCTTTTATAATATTTTCTGATATTTGAACGAACTACCCATATGTAAAGAAATCGTTTTAATGTATGTATTAGCAGAAATTATAAAATAAAATTATCTCCTCCTACCGACATATATTCAACAATTCTTTTAAAAAAAGAATATCATCAAAAACAGATATAATGTCATCAATATAATAATTTATATTAATCTATATTATTTCAATTTTTTATACTTGCAACAAGGTCTTTGCACGCCTGTTTATATAAGAAGAAAAATCAACGTGACAGCTCCGAATGAGAAGTACTATGCGTACCCCAAGGAGCGTGTCGTATCGAAAGCGTGTTGTTACGCGATGCGTCCTACCGAGTTTACCCGATTGTACCCGAATGTGCGTGTCGCAATTACATTCTTTCACTGCCTAGGAAAAAATGTGTTTTTTTAATGTGTTACTTCAAAAAAACAATTGTTTTGCACATAAATGACAGAATTTGTATGGTATCTACATTTTTTATATTTTTATAAGAATAGTATAAGTTCACTGAGTATTAAAACTTACTTAAAAAA
Organism: Neomicropteryx cornuta; assembly: GCA_020383195.1. NCBI lineage: Eukaryota > Metazoa > Arthropoda > Insecta > Lepidoptera > Micropterigidae > Neomicropteryx > Neomicropteryx cornuta. Next base: position 10,123,237 of record JAHKQU010000005.1, on the reverse strand, counting down.
AAATTTTTTTAGGTTCAGCAAAATGCGTGTCAGGGAAATTGATTCGTGGGTCAAACCGTGAGTAGGTACTTATGCAAACGGTAGAAGAACCAATGTCGCACATCCGTAGTTAAACTCATCTGTTGCTATGCAGAAGCGTTGGCCTCGTCTCGAGATAAGGGAAAGATGACCAGTGTGGTTATCTGAAGCAGTTTTTCTATATACAGGATGTACCATTTAAAAAGACTTCCCGAGGTTGTTTTTATTTATTTTATTTATTTATTTATTCTTATACACCAAAATACATACATTACAGAACAGTAGTAACAGTTCAATGGCAATTAATGTAACCAACAAGCGACCGGCACCTTATGTTTATGTCCCCCATTGCGAGTGAGAAATTGTTTAAAACAAATCTACATAATATACTTAAATAATTAAATTTAGTTTGAAAAAATAATTTAACTACTGTTTAATATTATTAAAAAGAATGTTACTTTGCGATCGCCATGCTTTCAACTGCGTTCTCAAACATTAAAACGTTTTTGATTAAACGTTGAAGACGTTTTTCTCGTAACTGTGAGACATTTTTTAATATTATTCTTTATTCTTTATTAAGAGAAATCAACAGTTTTACAAACAATTGGTATTAATAATAAGTTTATATTATTAAAAAGTATTTGTAAAACTAATCAAGGATTTCTACTGTTAATATAAACACTAAAAACTAAGTTAAAAACTAAACATGTATAGTTAAATTATGCTTTTAACTCTTAATGATATTAAAATGCTGACATGGCTTGAATTCACATGATCTATGACACAATAAATCGGTTTAAATATATATATTAATTATTCATATAATTGTATTGCCTAATACAATTATATTGCCAATCGTATTGTATAATTGTATTGTATTGTATTATTCGCTGATTAATTGTATGATTGTCGATATAGATCAAACCCCTAGAAGGACATAAGTGGTTTTTAATACACCCTGCATAGAGTGCATTAAGAAAAGCTACCTACTAAATATGAGTGCGTGAATTTCAAATTAAAGGCATATCTTAATATCAACATTTATAGTTTTATATAAAATAGCAAATATATACTCAAAAATGGTCGCCGGTGATTCAGAAATCTAAACCGCAAATTATATAAAATCGACTCAGAAATACTTAATGGATTTTCGTGTAATTTTTCAACGGATGCTTACAAAGGTTTAATTTCATATCTGGCATATAAATTGACAAGCAATTACGTGAAATAAGACAAAGCCGACGGAATGGAATATCACAAAAAACGAGCAAAACCTAAAGACACGATCTCATTTGGCCAAACACGCGATTCCCATCTACCTTAATGTTGGAAAAAAAAAAAAAACCATACGATTCCGATCTGAAAAGTGTAATCGCGCCCGAATGACACAAGCGGTCGCGTCTTGTAATTGCGTGTTCTCGTTTCAAATTGCCCGACATTATAAGTCGTTGAATGGTTTGTGATTTTTTCGAAGGCAAGATTATCGACAGTCTCCAGCCATAACATTCTATCGTATTATTTGGTATTTTTTCGTTACCAATAAAATAATAAATATTGTTTTTTCTAGTAATATTTTGAAATGTCCTTCGTTAATTAAAATCCTTTTTTGGAAGTTATACTTCTTTGCGCCCGTTGTACTCATTGGGATGGGATGTTGGAGTAAAATCCGTAGAGTGCCTTTTTATACGTTCTCTACCAAAGATACCCTAAGAGTCTCGGTGGGTCAGTGGTTAACGCACTCGTCTCCCACGCTAGAGTCCATGGTACGTACGAATATACGAACTTAATAATGATAATATATAGGTGTATAGTATAATAATGAAGTTACTTATAATAATATATTGAATAACAGAGAAAAATGTCTTATATTTCATTTATATATCCTGTCTGTGTGTGAGTGGGTGTGTGCGAACGACCAAAGAAGTATAACTTCCACCGTCTGGTCCAATTTTTTTATATTCTAACAAGGGTCAGGGGAAATATAGGGAATTGTAAATATATTCCCTGTAAATATAGGGAATTGTAAGACTAGCATTTTGTACACCGTATAAACAAACTTCAAAATAGAAAATTCAACAGATACCGCAATACAGTATAGATAGTCAATTTATTGAAAACTTTTTTTCTTTGAATGGTGCTTTATTTATACAAGTTGTTTTATATTGACTAATGTCATTTTAGGGGGTTGATATAGATCAATAATAAAGTATTCAGCAAAAAATATTGGAAAAATGTTTCCCAATTACGAGAAAAATGAAAATTTAAAAGAAATGATTTCAGTATATTAATGAGAACTCTTTGCGGGCGAGTATATAAATATAATGGTGAAATGATGCAGTGTTTGTGACAGACTTCTGCATCAGCTGATAAAGTCATTAATCCCGTTTTTATGCAAAAAGTAGGTATACAAGTGGAAGCTGTCGTTAACCAAATATAAGCATCTTGTTAAAACAAATTACTGCTAGCATTAAGGGGCGTTTTCACGGTTGCGCACCCATTGTTGGCCAGTTATGAAAAACAGAATCAATATATGTCTAAAAACTTACTGGAAAAATACACCTTTAAAAAATACACTATGCTCCTATAGTGTAATTTTATCGACTTGTGTTCAGTCAATTAGATTTTTACGTCTAAACTTTTATAAAATGGATGGTAATATACAGATTTTTGAGGCTGTTAAATCTTAGATAAATTTATAAATTTGAATTTCTATGTAAGGAGATAAAACAATAAGTAATATTTTTTTTCTTCTATATCTACAAATAAAAGGGTCATATAACTACCGCGTTTGTATAGAGAAGTGCCCGGGTACTGTTTTTTTTTTGTTTTATTACCTATAATACGAATGTATACTATTATATAATAAATTATCAGATATAACATATATAGAAAATAAATTTCAATGGAATACCGACAAACATTTTATTTTATTATAATTTCCTTTTTACTATTATTTAAAATATGTTTTTATCGAACGAAAATGAACGACGAGTTAAATATTTGACAAAAAAACAATATACGAAGCGAGAAAAAAAATATAAAAAATTAAATAAATTTAACAACACCTACTTCGTGCAATATTTCACTAAAAATAACAAAAAGTACCATTTTATGCACGCGGGGTTTTGATGTTAAGGTACATTAATATTTTCCGAAATGGCTATCGAATGGGTTTTTTATTATATAGATATTTTGTGAATCGATTATGTTTATCGTAAGATTAAGGCGGCGTTTTTTCTTAACACCGCCTTAATCTTGACAAGATATATCGTAATATGTGAACAATTTAAAAACGGACCAAGTAAAATACCCAATGATCGTTGAGGTAAATAATTTAGTTCATGGTTTATACAATACACGCGCTTCTATTAAAACTAAAAAAAAAAATATATAAAGTTACAAATATTTGGTATGAAATCTCACAAAAACACTCTATTTAATTGTTTGTAGATAAAGTGTCTTAGCGTGTTAAATATTATTTTAAAATGTTATTATAAGTATACTTATTTTTTGATTGTAAAATACTACTAAACTATAAAAATGTATATAATTAATGTGTATATGTATATTGTAAAGGACGTGTAAAATACAGAACAAAATAATTTGAACAAGTTTCACAATTATTAATATCTGTATTTTACACACCAGCTTTCCAGCAGATAATCCTTGGGCTTGGCTGGTACATAAAATTATGATATTGTAAATTTGTTGAATAAACTAAATAATAAACTAATATTCGTATGAGTCAATAAAAACATTTATAGTAATAATAAACTTTAAGCTCGTGTGCATGTATTCCATAATAAACACTATAATGTACTTTACGTTCTTTCCAAAAGTTTATTATTTTTAACTCACATATATAATTTTATTATTAAAACTAATTATAATAAATTAGATATATCAAAAGATGGTGATCAGTGTATTACGAAAAAAAAAACTAACATAATATGGACTATAATAAGTAATTTTATATATTTTCTTTATGTTTAATTTTTTGGCAATTTAGTATATAAATTATATGTAACACAAATATTAGAAGTATATATTTAATACATGTATTGATCCTTCTTATTAGTAACGTCTCATGTGCGTAATAAGTATTTTATTTTTTTTTACAACCTTTTTCTGGCCGCTCTTAGAACAGGTTTTTTTTTAACCTAGTTACAGTGGCAATGTTGCTTTAAAACAATAATAACTGATTGGATATTACTGGTCTACATGATAATAATTTAGTTTTTCAGTGTTATTATATCATTTAGTGTTGTGCCATTATGAATAAATAAACACAATGCTCATTTAGAGGTTATAATTCGAAGAATAATATATGTAAAATATTTGTTCAGTGTGTCGAGGAAAAAGTTTAATCAGTAAAATATGGGCTCTGATTTTACAATACGATATAATAGTTATAATGTCCATAGTACTAAACTAGAAATCGGTATAAAATTCATGACAGTGCGAGCGTTTCGAAAAGCGTTGTTGAGGGTTGGGGTAGAGAATTAGACGAATGGGGAAATTATTTTTGTTTACCTTTCAATGGATTCTACCGCGAAGGGTTGAACAACCTAGGTTATTTGAGAGTATCTTAGGCGAGAAAATCATGTTTAGAACAAGCAATGCGCCTATTTGCTATACTCAATCTATCTTGCTCAAGGGCGGATTTAAGAATTTTCCGCCTTTTTAAAAAGTTGCCCACATACTACTTATTTATAAACGTTTTCTACGAAAAAAATAGTTATTATTGTGTACCGTACTATATGGGTCGTTTATTAAGATCACACAAGACATCAGACACTCTCGTCAGAACAAAATTTGAAAATGTTTTCTTAATAATAATTATAATGTGATTTGTATTGTTGATTAATGAAAATACAAACAGTTCAGCTATAGTCTCTTCTTCTAATTATTTCTTATTGTTTACATATACAAATATTTTGTTAAAAATCTACCTCTGCCTTCCGGCGTGTCGAAAGGGATTTTAAAGTTAGGGGAAAGGCGAACTTGTATCACCGCCACCCCGTCCCTAGCACAGCGAGAGTGCGTATAGTGAATCCCTCTTTTTACTGTGCCGTAAGGGTTGCTCATATCAAAAATTGTTTTAAACGAAAGGTGTGGGGAAATTATAGACCAACAATTTACATTTTGTATTAATTTCATCCTGTCCCTATTAAGAGAGGTATGATTTTTTTTTTAATTATGAAAACCACGTTTTCCCACCCCTAGGAATGGTTGGTGCTATCAAAAAAGTTTACTTAGGTATGTTTTAGGTTAAAGTATATTTAAATGAATTCGATATCTTTTATACTAAGTAGTTATAGTAAAATTTCTCTTTTTCGACCCCCACCCCTTCCTGCCCCCTGGTCTAATTTTGCCCATTATCGAACTTGACCGAGATTTTGTGCCCTTAAATTTTATGTATCAATTTGAAAGTGTTGGGTGTAAAATTACGGCAGCTATCGTGTCCGCAAGAAAATTATATAGATAGATAGATATATAAACTTATATATGTAAAAACTTTAAAACTGAGGGTGGTATTAGGTTCTAGGGGATGTGAAACGCGAAGATATGTCGAAGTTTTTCGGAAGTCATGACACGGTACCCATTGGAACTTTCTAATAAAATCTAAAAAAAAAACGCGATACAAATGTATTTTAGGTTTGATATTCTAATATTCGGTGAAATATTGATACATTCGTAGGTCAATTAAATTTGATTCTTTCGCTAGAGAAAGTAATATTTTTTACGCCGATGTTACGTGTGCTCGGCTCGTAACAGCGAAATGTCTGAATCAAAAAAACATCACCAGATCTTTTCAAATAGCTGTCAAAATAACAAAAAAAAGCTATGCTTCAAATTGGAAAGTAGCATTTAATAATTTCCGGCCTGCACACGACACGACCAATTAGACTTTCGTCGCACGATACAAGCACGCGTTGAATGACAGCCGAATTAAAATGGCGGCCATCTTTGTTATTTTGTTGTGACGCGTCACGCGACCGTGACGAAAAACATTCTGAAAAACCGTCGCGTTTGGCTATTATTTATTTTTATGTGTGATATATTAAACCGACGGTTTTATTTGAGTCGACTCGTGGAAATTCGCCACAATAGCTGATGATACTCATTAAAATCTGTCTCTGACATTTTGGGATAGCTCGTTTCTTAAAACCTACAACACCGGCGGGTAAGTACCTACATAGGTAGACCTAATAACCATACTGCATTAATTTTAATTATTGATGATATTTAAATTAATTTCCGCATCGAAACTTTATTTTTAAAATGCACCCTTTATGACGTTTGAAATAATTTGCAATTTCTGTCTTGCTATGATGATCCGGGTATGTAAATAAAATATAAGTTACTTTCAACACGTTTAATAACATTCTACCTGTATGAGCTCAGTTATGAATCGTATTAGTAAAATACTCTTATTATGGAACTAATCTATTTCCATTACGAATTTAAAATTAACTTAAAACTCTGTATTGTTTGAGAACGCTTCAGCGCGCTATAATAATATATATGATTATTTTAATATTAATTTTTTTCCTAAATATTTTTTCGTGGGACCGGCATAGCTGTCGATATAGGTCAACCCCCTCTGAACGGTGCAAAGTGAATAAAATTATACAACACTCTTTCACTAATTTTCGCACATTTCTACACCTACACCTACATACACTCCACGCTCTGAATTACACCTACATACACTCCACGCTCTGAATTACACCTACATACACTCCACGCTCTGAATTACACCTACATACACTCCACGCTCTGAATTACACCTACATACACTCCACGCTCTGAATTACACCTACATACACTCCACGCTCTGAATTACACCTACATACACTCCACGCTCTGAATTACACCTACATACACTCCACGCTCTGAATTACACCTACATACACTCCACGCTCTGAATTACACCTACATACACTCCACGCTCTGAATTACACCTACATACACTCCACGCTCTGAATTACACCTACATACACTCCACGCTCTGAATTACACCTACATGCACTCTACGCTCATACCGTGAACAAATAAACATTTGCAAATAAACACACTCACCCGCACATATTTTTAGTACTAAAATAACAAACTGCCCTCAGAATAATTTTGATTGTATAATATTTTATAGGAAATTATTTTTAAATTGCTTAAATTATCATTCATTGTCTTGTTTTTATATTTGTAAGATTAGCTTTTAGTATTTTTAAATATAATAAAATATAGAAGCAAACAATTGGTTAGATTTACCATATTTGTTGCTATGGCAGCAAAAGATATAGTTAAAAAATATTTCAACAAAAACATTTTGCTACGATTACAAAACAATATGGCGTTGTGGGTTGACAGTTGACAGCTGACGAAATAAGCTGCATGAAAATTTGGTAGCATCAAACATATTAATTTATTATTTTTACTTGTTACCGTTTTATTTTGCTGTGATTCAAATTAAAATGGCGGTGTGACGAACACCTGATCGTGAAATATGCAGTTTGCAAAAAATATTGTAGCGATAACTAGATCGCTGCCCAGTACTACGATATCTGCAAAAATCGGCTGTTTTGAGTTATGATCACTTTTGTGTATTTTTGGGTTTTAATGTTTAATTTAATAAATGTATGTATAAACAAATGAATAAATATGTATAAATATACTGACTGTTTATTCTTCAAACAAATAAAATATAACTATTGCTAATTGTATATAAAAAATAAATTTCCTTACGCATAGTGCAATAAGACATTACGAAGCATAATTTTCACACAAATAGAAAACTAAAAATTGAGTCACTCAAATTTTGTACGCCAAACGGTTGAATCGCCGTTACGAGAAACGGGGGCGTCGATTTTGGCTAGCGCGATACTTTGGAAATTGTATGTTTGTTTATTTATTTATTGTTATTTTCACAGAAAAAAAACTTACAGCTAGACATACAATTATTACAAAAAAATATATTTTTTATCTATAAACATACAAAGAGAAAATGAGATACATCTCCTCTGATCTAAATTCGCACTTAGTGGCATGTCAGAAACTGCACCGTGTCCATCTAACTAGGTGCTGAAGACCTGTCCTAAGATGGACGATCTATCTGTTTCCAATAAAAATCTACCTGAATGCGAAGTATACGGAGCAGAAAGGGCAGTAATCTAAGGTTCCTAATACCTTCTTTTTTTTTACACTAATTTACCTAAATTATGCACAGTTTTATTTGTAGCTGTATATACGCTTGCTCTGATTAGATTCTCTTGTAAATAAAAACACTATATCTATACCAAAACTTACCGTATTATTGCGTTGTAAATGTTAGCGTCGGCTGTGAAGTAAATTATTACGGTCACTTCAAATTTGAATAAATCCACGCAGAGTATCTTTTATAATAATGGCAAAAGTAAGCACATTAAATCACCATTAATACTGTTTGTATCCGCATTTAAATAATATGTCCGATCACGTTTCAGTAATTGCAGAGGAATATTGTTCGCACAATGGCATTCAAATCAGTATAATAATTGGCGAACGTTTTGTGTTAATAATAGCATTTATCGCGTGATTATTTAAGGATTATTATTGATTAAAAACAACGGCTTATATATACAGTCGATGGTACAAATATGATGATTGTTTGAGAGGTTACACTGAAAAAAAATTATGGTGATAGCAGCAAAAATATGGTATTGGCAACCATAAAGTATGGTTGATATAGTGACAGCAATAGTTTTTGTTGGAGTTACACATCGATTTTTGTTAAACTTACTTTATCCCATAATTTTCTAACATATTTCTCAATAATTTTTGGTTGCGTTTAACATAATATCTAGCTAACGCTATAATAATTTATGCAAACTGCAAATTCACGATCAGCTGTTCAGTCACGCCGCCATTTTGATTTGAATTACAGCAAAATAAAATGGTTGCTGCTACCCAATTTTCGGGTAACGTCGTTTTATTCCGTCAGCTGTTCACCCACGACGCCATATTGTTTTGTAATCATAGCAAAATGTTTTTTGACTACATCTCATGCTGACATAGCAAAGAAATATTCATATTTCTTGCTACGGGTGCAAATTTTTAAACAATCAAACGTTTAAAATATTGTTTTAGTGTATGATTATTTATTATAATTTACATTGTACAATGAAAATGACACAATAATATAAAAGAACGGTTCGAGTTTTAATCTCAGTACTGTTATTCGATTATTCAACCGACAAAAACGTCAATTTCGAGTTCTGAAAGGTAACTCTTGGAAAACATTCACATTTACTCTGCTTATTTTTTATTTTTTATTCGCATGCAAACTAGGAGCGTTACAAACATACAGAGCGTAATATTATTAAAAATTATACAAAACCGATTATGAGCCAAAATTTTATTGAAAATTAATTGAGTGACAGTTATAAGTGTACGAACATAAAAACTTAAAAGTGAAACTAAACAACAGAAGAATCTCTATTTAGAACTGAAATAAAAACCAAATTAAGAAATCAGAAAGTAAATGGCTGTGAATGGTGTAGTATGTAGTATACCTATCAAATAATTAGGTGATTACACTGAGAAAAAAGTGGCTATATATAAACAAAATCGTGTTGCCGTAAACCAAAATCCGGGTAAAAAAAGCAACAAATCTGAGAGAGAAAAGCTTAAATTAGTTAATTAGTTACTGCTACCATTGGTCTAGATGATTTGGTTATCTCACCCGGCGATGGTACTCGAACTGACCTTCTAGTCGGCCAGGCGTTCCACCAGCTTGTTCCGTGACTTCATACCTACCTACCCTCTTCGTCTGTTTTTTTTTTTTTTTTGCAAAAACCTCGGGATTCGAACCGGGGGAACGTCAAAGCGTTCAACCTCTTTTGTATCTGCGCTACGTAAGCGCTTATTAAAAAACGAATAAACGCAGTATTTAAGCTGAGTCAATATTCTCACGTTTAAACCAATTTTAACCTGAGTAAGTTTTACCCGTGTGTTTTGCTAAAAGAAAATACACGGATGGTACAATTAATTAAATTATGGGCCTATATAGGAATTTTGTGATGTTGAAATGACTAGCTGATATATTTCGTTAGTTTGTGCTTCTTCCACCGGAATCTATAGCAAATGTAGCTTATTTCTTACGTAGACTTAAATATATGAGGCGACCATCAAACTTAACCAGCTAGCTAGTTGGTTAACTGTGTCGAACATAGTTTATTTACCTTTTCTTTATGTTTAATTCAACTCGAATTAGTTAATTCTGACAGAAACGTGTTCACCCAAAATGAATAGTTCATTCATTCTTGTTATTATTGGTTATGGTCAATTCGTTTTTTTGATGCACTTATTATTTTAGCTATATATGTACTAAAATAGGGATAAGTTACTAAGATAGCATTTAAATAAAAATTAAAGGTTTTTTCTCAGTGTATATTTGTTTGTGTGTATGAGGGAAAGAGAGTTAGAGAGACGTAGTATAGCAACAAATTGTTACTATGGTGCATAAACTAAGCTTTATTTGTATGTGAAAGAATGGCGTATTATAATGGTTATTACTGTGACCATTCGCCTATATTCCGGATGTCTGGGTTTCTACCCAGATAATTTAAAATTTAATAAAACATTATTGCACCTTTTCATTCGAAATTTGTAACTTCATACAGATGTGACCAAATATTTGAGGCGAGTGCATAATATTTAGTGGAACTGATAAATTTCAAGGTTTGAAAACATTTTATACCTACAAACGGTTGCATTGTTTTCAATAATAATAAGGAAAAATATTTATTTATTCATCTTTATTTTTTACATTTTTTCTTTGATGATGAATAATATAACAACACCTAACTGGACATTACTCGTACGAAGGTTGGCTAATTTTAAAAGTTATTTAAGAAATTATTCAAATTTAATATGAAAACAATAAAACAAATGGTGTGAAAATAATGTTCATCTTGTCAAATTTCCTCCTTATTGTAAATCCCCCTTTACCGAAAAGATAACCTTTAACCCCCAAGCCATCAAAGATAATAAGTGTATTCCGTGTACTCCATTAGACCAGGTTGTATGGTAGGTACCCGACGTCGCGGGCCATAAAGCCGGGGTTCTAATCGCCCGTCAGCGCGGCGTCAGACGCCAATCAATCAAACCCGCCCGGCGAAACGTCCCGATGCCAATTTGGCGTCGTGTGGACCGGCCTTTAGACTGGAAATGTAATTACAATAAAAATGTTTGAAAATGGAACTCAGAATTCGGTTCATCGATAGAGTTCGGCGTTCGCGTTGTTGTATTTGAAAATCGAATAAAAAAAAACGATCTTATTAAAAATTGAAATTTGGAACAAACTCGAACAAGGGTTTATTATTTCTTTAGAATTCGTTATATTAATTTGAATTTGTTCACACAATCATAACGATCCAATGTCTCTAATCTCTATTGTCTTCTAATCTCCATCTCCATTGTCCAGTGTCTTCTAATCTCCATCTCCATCTCCATTGTACAGTGTCTACTAATCTCCATCTCCATCTCCGTTGTCCAGTGTCTACTAATTTCCATCTCCATCGTCCAGTGTCTTCTAATCTCCATCTCCATCTCCGTTGTCCAGTGTCTTCTAATCTCCATCTCCATCTCCATTGTCCAGTGTCTTCTAATCTCCATCTCCATCTCCATTGTACAGTGTCTACTAATCTCCATCTCCATCTCCGTTGTCCAGTGTCTACTAATCTCCATCTCCATCGTCCAGTGTCTTCTAATCTCCATCTCCATCTCCGTTGTCCAGTGTCTTCTAATCTCCATCTCCATCTCCATTGTCCAGTGTCTTCTAATCTCCATCTCCATCTCCATTGTCCAGTGTCTTCTAATCTCCATTGGGGAATTCATTTTGGTGATGTAGTGAAAAAGGCTTGTTTGTTATGCGAAGTCTTAAAGGTGCTGATTTTAAAGCGCGACCATTGGCTTATAAAACGTCGGTTCGTCCTACCCTTGAATACTGCTCATCAGTATGGGATCCTCACACCCAGTGTCTTAAAGACGAACTATAAACAGTTCAGAGAAAAGCAAGCCAGCATGTCTTTAGGCGTTTTAGTCGATATGATGGTCCATCTGAATTAATTTCAACTCTTAATTGGGAGCCACTAAGTGGAAGGCGTTTCGAATTCAGGTTAACTAGTCTATATAAGACTGTGACGAATGAGTCTGCTTTAAGATCCCAACTCTCTAAGCCTCCTTATATTGGCCGTAATGACCATCCTTACAAAATAAAACTAATCTTGAGAAAACGGAACATTGGGTTCAATTAGTTTCTTTCCAGAACAATTCGGCAGTGGAATTCTCTTCATAGGTCAGTATTTCATCCTTTTTCTTGTTCCAAGGCTGTTTTTAGCGTAGGCTGCGAGTTGTTAAGCATTATTTTTTTTCCTCATTTACAGTACCACCGGAGCTAGCTCCTAAATATTGTAATTACTTAATAATAATAATAATAATAAAAGTAATGCCGCCATATCTCGCTACAACTAACCTTAAAAACAGCTTTCCAAACGAACATTATTGATTTAATTAATTACTTATATTTTTCTCCATAAAATTCACGGATAACAAAAGGGTACTATGAGAACCTGCTCCCTGAAACGAATTTGATAAAAATATCTGTCTAAATATATTAATCTAACTAAGAATTAAATATTAGTCATATGTCATTTCTCTTTTCGCTTTGTGTATGTTATGGGAACTAGTCATTCCTATGTACGTATGCGGTATGTATACAGGGTGTCCCAAGGTCAATCCCAAAAAAAAAAAACAGCAAATAGGTCCTACGATTCCTAGTGTTATTTGTTAAAAAAAACTATATCAAAATTCAATATGGTATTCGAGAACAAAAATGTTGAAGTTTCTATTCTAAATCATGTAAAACAGATATTTTTCAATGGCTTCTCCCTCGGATAACTACGTCACTGGGTCACTAGGCCGCTGTCAGTCAAGATCGAGGTTAATGACCTGCCGCGTTGTTCGAAATCATTGCTGTCAGATGCCACTGGTCGAACAGAGGTCGGTCTAAGAAGAAGGGGTAACCCCTTTCCCCTTCTCTGGGGTTGTAAGAGGGATGCTATTGGCCGACAGATAATATTGATTTATCGATTGATAAGATCGATTTACACCAATTTTATTACAAAAATAATAAATTTGTGATGAAAATTTTTCGCATTTTGTTACATAATTTCTTACTCTTAATAGGGAACTTAAACACCCCCTAAAGTTTGTGGGATTGGTCTTGGGACATCCTATATAATGGAAAATGAATATTTTTTTTTTATTGTTTACTGACAATGAGCAGTTTATTGTAATATTTCTGTTTTTTTTTTTTGTTTTAGATTATTAGGAAATCGTTTTTTTTAGGACTCAAGGGGGTGTTTGTGTTCCTTATTGCGTGTAAGAAATTGTACAAAAAAAAAATGCAAAAATAATTCATTCTTAAATTTATTAATTTTATCAAAGCGATCGTGTGCGTTTCTTTTTGCTCTCAGGCGCTCAGTTAAGGCCGAACAATGACCCGGCGGGGCGCTTCCTTGATAGCGACCGAAGTTATGACGAGAGCGATTTCATATTACCACTTAAAGTTAACAATTTTTATCCTCGCACACCATGATGAATGTTGATAAACAAATCACGTTTGAAATCGCATGGCCAATAAGGTGGATTTTTTATCGGGAAAGGTGTTGTCGGAACACGGTGTTTAACAAATTCGTATGCCGAGACCAAATTATCCTTTTCAATCATATAGCTTTCACACTGCAATCATCTGGGGAATAGATAGTTCCCCGATACTATATGCGTATATGTATTTATCTATCCATCTAGAACTGCGAGACAGAGATATCTTTCATCACCCCTTCCGCCATCCGCCATCCGCGTAGTTCGCTGAGTGACAGCTAGAGCGGGTGGCGCGCTGACGTTTCGATGACAGCTCGCGTACCCAACTCAACTTTGAAATCTATCGATTACTGTGAATCTTTTATGCTATTTCAAGCATGTTAGAATTTAGATGTTAACGTGTTTAAGTTAAAAAAAACCCAACAGGTTGGTAATACTTACTACTCAATTCGATATAAGCTGTTTTTTTTTGTATGGTAAATCATTTAGTTACTTCAAAATGTGCAGTTCATTGAGTCGTCTAATCTATTTTAACCGCAATATTGCATTTAATTTGCTGAAAACAATCTTGACGAACCAAATAAGCAATATTCATCTCTGTGTAGATGGACCACTGTTCCATATTTTGTATAACGGTAGTTTTTAAGATTTCTGGGCATTTAACGACATTGATTAATGTAGGAATAAAAATGCTAAATTGTCAAGTGATTTTATTTTAGCAAAACAATATGGCGTCGTGGGTGAACAGCTGACGAAATACCTGAAAATTTGGTAGCAGCAACCACATATGTGCGCTTCCAAATTTTCTACGATTATACAAAAATTACCAATTTTTTATGACAATTAAAAAGTTACAAGCCTGGGACAGACGGATAGATAGATAAGGAAGGGTTCACTATGAGGGTTCCTGTTTTTGCTAATTTTTTTCGGAACCCTAAAAATGCACATTTTCGGACGTTATCTGTATATTATGCGAACAAGTTTACTGTCCAGACCATTTTTCGCCAGCCATCACAGAAGGCTTTCGGAGGTTTTTATAGTAGTAGAGTATAAGTGTATTGTATCAAGCCAACTCGGTCCAGTAGCTCGGCCGAGGCTTAAAAGCTGGTAGTCGTATGGTGGGCTGATTCGGTCGAGTGTGCGAGGGAGACGGCTATGTGACCTCAAGTAACTTTTGCGTTTGGCGGAGCAAGGTTTCCTTGCGATGGGAAGCAAGGTGTGATGGGCCCAAACATAGTAAACCTAGTAAGCTTTTTTTAGTATGAATCACCCGGCTCTTTCTTCCAATTCCTCGGATGACCGTATGCCCTGGAGGTGCACCTCGTAACGGAATGTCCTATTGTGTATGCCCTACAGTGGACATGTCCGGCGCCAAGCAAATAATGTCAGACACATGTAAACCCTATGGATTTCGAATTAAAGAACAATACATACCATTAATAATAACATTTAGCTAAATAAATAAAAGAGTGAAATACTTAACAATGATTTAATTTATATAAGTACGTTGTATTTATTTACATGCTCCCTTATTAATTATGCGATTTTTTTCTACATATCATTCACGTGTTGCACTTAACATAATTAACTTAATTACAAAATATTTACAATTATAACAAAAGAGAAAGCATTTATAATTTAGTAAATGTCATAAATTTTGCATTCGCAAAGTTGATAAATGTGGAAATCAAAATTTTCCTAGCCAGATAACAATAAAATATGCAATAAATAAAAACTATATAATTATGTTAATAAATTTATACTTGAATATTTGAAATAGATTATGTGCAACTTATTTAGTAGGAACTCACAAAAACAGAGTGAAGGCGGTCTGTGATACGAATCCTTTAAATGGAGAAATCAATTATGTACTTTTTTTAATTGGGTTGAATTTTAGGTTATAATCTCCTGGCCATTCGCTGTGAAGCAATCTGAATTATAATAACTTTAGGATTAACAAATCAATGACGTTTTTTATTTTACAATGTACTTACAATGTACTTAGTTTATTCATATTTTTATGCACTTCGTTAATTTGTCGATTTATGACTTTAATTATTCTATAAAAAGTTCAAACGAAACTTCTTCAATTTTTCTGTTTTGCATACTGATTATAGCTTTTAGATGTGTAGTTTATAAATATGAGAATTTCATACGAATGATATCAAAAAATAATGATTTATTATACAAGTTCAAAGGAAAAATAAAAACTAATTATTTTTATTCTATAAGTCATTGCGTTATGAATCGTGCTAACTCAATGCTATAAGTATTATGAACTCGATGATAAAGTTTAAAATCAATGCGATAGTATTAGAATGAATAACATTACGATGCATTGCAAAAATCTCCAACTAAGATAAACCCTGCATAATATTATAAGGATGTTATTTTTTTCTTTGACAAATTTCACTGTAATATTAACGTTCTTGGAATAAGCGAATACAATTGGGTTTGGTTTGGAATACAGAATGAACTTTTACTTATGCACATCTTTTCGTGGGGTCCATTCTACACTCCTAACTGATCAACTTTTGTTCATTGTCCATAGAACCAAACATTTAAGCTAGTACGTACTAAGATATTTTTTTTATCGGTTCGAAAAACTAAAAGTAAAAAAGCCTAGCTAATTCATACAAACTTACGTTCTTATTTTTTAACAGTAGATTAATCGCGTTCCTAATCACAGTTTGTTGAGTACATACTTTCATTAAATACTGCTTAAATTTATATAAGAAAATATTTTACACATAAATCTCTAAAAATAAATACTATTATGTAGAGACCACTCAAAGAAAACCCATTTATTTTAAAAGAATTGCAAATTTATAGTGTGTTTATTGGAAAAAAACCCGATGAAGAAAATTCAGCAATGAAGAATTTTTACCTAAATTTGTAAATAGTAACAGAAATGACACAATACCAAGGCATCGAAAAGTTTTATTTTAAGTAACTATTTTTGTATTTAAACATTATTTTTTACATTGTAACTTTTTGGAAAGCCTTTTGAGAAATACACGTATGCTGAAATAAATTTTCCTTAGGTTCGATAACTTTAATCGAGTCATTAAAACATTTAAATCGTTAACCTATTTTATTATTTACATTTAACTATATAACGAAAAGGCCTTTAGAACATAACAGTCAATATTTTAAGAATGTTTTCATTCATACTTATAGTTCCTTATCAATGTAGCGTTTCAGTAACTTTTTAGTACAGGAGTTACTTATACTGACCAGCCTATGACAAATTAAAATGAGCAATGTCTTACAACGATATGAGCTTTAAGTATGGTGAGGTCAGAATATCTTGAACTGAATGAATCGCACATTAGCCCCACGTTGGGCGCCAGGAATTATTATTGCATTTATAAGTGATTCAATAAAATCTAGGTTCAGCATATCGACGCCGTGACCTGCTGCGCCGTGGGCGGTGGCCCGACGCTGTTCCCGCTGATGAAGCCCCCGGGTCCTTGGCTCGGAGCCCACGGCTGCAGGCTCTGCAGCGCGTTCAGAGCGGCGTTGGCGGGCGCCGATGCCGTCGCCGTTGGCGGCGCGGCCTGCTGCTGCGACTGGTACGCGGCGTGATGGGCGTGCAGCGCGGACAGCTGGGACGGATGCTGGCCAGGGTGCTCGGACAGGTAGCCCTTGCTCAGCGCCTCAGCCTGCAGCGACAGCATCAGGCGATTCGCTGCTTGCCGCTCGGCTTCGCGTTCTTCGGCTGTTTGACGTCTGTGCAAACAAATAATAAAATAAAAATTATAAATAAATAATATGAGTTCAATAAATACAGGATTCGACTTTGAGACGGGGTTTTGAGTCTTCGAGCTAACTACAAACTAATTGACTTTGTAGCGGCGCTACATATTTCTGATTGGTCGGCGCCTGCGCAGGTGCGCATTGGAACGGCACACGGACAGGCTTGCAGGCCATTGCGCGCATTATGCGCCGACGACTTTAAATTGTACCTGACTATTTATATCTTTTACACTGTTATTTCTATTCTACAAATGTTATTAGTTTTTTAAGTTTACGTAAATTTCCGCGTGAGGAATAAAATGATCCAGAGCATCAGAGAAGACTTCTTTATTTCGCTTCCATCAACCCTGGACCACCTGAACCTCCCCGGCATAACTTTTTAGCAAGGTCGAATATACTTGTAGATAAATGAAGTTGATAAAAGGCAAAATACACTGAGAAAAAAATCCTGTACACTCTACCTGAAAATCCTATAGGTATAGTGACGGTTGTAGTTACAGTTCGATTCTGGTTTAAGTTAATTCTACCCACAAACGAATGAGCCTTATAGCTTTTAGTAGGGTCAACCAACGTTTGACAAGTCTGACTGAACTCCGGGACACATAAACAAATTGCCTTGTAAGCGCTACCGATCTCTTCGGTAGGAAAATAATGGCGGAATAGGCGAGAAGCGCGTGGTGTGTATGCGAGTCTACTACTGATTGTTTGTTTGACGTAACAAAACAGTCCGGTAATGTGTACACAACTTTTCATTCGCACGCTGCATCTACGAGATTGTTTGATACGGGTTATAAGAAAGTTTTGTTAGGTGTACGATTTATTAATCTACAGGAATTGGTTTGTACAGTCTATCAAATAGATTGTAAACACTACAATATTGAACTACTAAAATTCAGTAGTCACAACAAATTATGTTTCTACTGAACTTTTCGGTTAACACAGAGCTCGATATATTTTTACGTGTATTTTATTTAAAAAAAATCAAACAGTACTGTTCCACCAAACGCAGCACGGCTAGGTTTCATAGCTAGGCCCTGATCGCGATGTCCGGCTTTTCTGATATAGTGTACCTACATATTATGATACATAGTTCCTGAACCAGAACTGGGTCCCTGAAAAAAAGGGCCTTGAAGCCATCATATAGGGACCTGCAAGCCAAGAACTTACGAACGATAGATACATAGCTTTTCCTTATTTTCTAAGTTGTTAGTTATTCTCACGATATTGTGCGATTAGATCTACATCCATATACTTCTATGAAACGTTGATTTTAAATTTGAGTTTGTAATAAACACGTGATAACTCTATAATATATTTATATACCAAACATTTTTACATCTAACTTTTTTTCAAAGACAAACCTATTTTTTTTTTATATTTATTGATAAGTTTTAATCTAATACCTATTACACCTTTGAATGAACGATTTGAGGTACTATTTTTACTAATAATAAGCCAAACCTAAACCTCTAAATAATAAATGCTTTAATTTCATGATCACATCTTACGGCAGTTACAAATTCAAATTAAACATTTCAAACTAAAGCTAACATTTCTGTTGCAGTTTGCGCTCAAAAGCAAGTATTGATCGGATGAATAGGTACTCGTACGGACATCCAGCCGAGAGAGGTGTCGCTCAGGGCAGCCACTTCGGTCCAGTCGGGCAGTTCGTTTAATGAGGAGGCATTAGTGTCAAGCGATAATTATTAGCTGGATATGCCTAATGACGTGGTAAATCATTGATATTTCAACACTATGCGGCTAAATCACCACAACGGGCTATTATTGAATTAATACAGACACGCGACAGAATTAACACACTACAGTGCGATATGTAAAACTATATAAATGGATGTTGTGTTTCTTTATACGATAAGCTATCATTGGGCTAATTGGGAAGTTTAGTTTTTTAACACTAACGTATTCTTACTAAGGCTGACAAATTCATAATCAACCAAAAATAAAAATATTCGCCGAATTTGTCAGCCAAATCCCGTGCGTTACAAATTTTGTTACAGATCGAATCCATCAAACTTAATAATCTTGACTATTATTTTAGATAAAAATTCTTTGATTATTATTTAGTTTTATTTATAAATAAACGTATAAGTTAGTATGTACCAAACTACTTTATTTGTTAACTTAATATAAATAAACCTAAAGCTCAAATAAAATAAAATATGTATAAAATTTGAGAAAATACTAATAAATCAAATTATTTAAAGTTCCTGTTCTGATGTGTAACTTAATCAAACCAATAGCTTTAATTTTTAGGTTGTTTGTATATTTTTTTACTTTGAAGTCTGTTGAACAAAATATTTTTTTTTTTACTTTTTTGATAACCAATACCTACGATAGCGTTCTTTCTGGTTATGACGAAGCTCAGGATTTTTCAAAATATTGTACAAAATATTGTGCAAAAGAAGGTCCTACGAAAATAATAGTAAGATTGTGCTTTATCACAACGTTCGTCGAAGTATTCCGAATACATCCGAAGCAGATACGAGTTAATTTCATAGCACAATAAAAAAAATCTTTTTTAAAACCACACCTACTTTAAAATGCACTAAAAATGAGAGAATAAAATCGTGACATCAAATCATGACATAAGTGCGTGAATAAAATGTATTTATTTTATTCTTATGTATGTTTGTGTCTCACCTTTTCCATTCGTTGCGTAGCAGTTTTTTTTTTATTTATTGTTTAAAAAACTTACATTTATGATCCCACAATAATGGCAGCAAATATTGTCATCGTAAATATTACAGCAAGATTGGAAGTGGTTTAAAATACGAATAAAGATTTAATATAGGGTGTTTTTTTTAGAGGCGTGGTTTTCAATCTGGCACTACTTTTTTCGTAGTTGGTGTTTTTGACAGCTGTCACTTGATTTATGCTCAGTTTGGTTTGCCATTTCATAATGAATAGACTTACTCCTGAACAACGTTTGCAAATAGTGCAAATTTAGAAAAAAATCACCCTAATTTTTTTTTAAATCACTCTAAAATAAAGTAAAAATCGCGTCGTGGGCCTGTGGCGTGGCCTCCAAGATCGTGCGATTTAACACCGCTGGACTATTTTTTGTGGGGTTATGTGAAGTCGCTTGTCTACGCAGATAAGCCGGACACGATTAACGCCTTGGAAGAGAATATTCGGCGCGTTATTGCTGACATACGGCCCAACTTGCTGCAAAAAGTGGTTGAAAATTGGGCCTCTCGGCTGGAATTTGTTCGAGTCAGCCGCGGCGGCCACTTACCCGAAATCATTTTTAAAAAATAATGGCAAACCCTTATCTTTATAATAAAACTAAATTCTTAGCTATAACATCAAATTATATGCGTTTTATCTCTTCTTGAAAACCACGCCTCTAAAATCATCACCCTACATAAGCGCAGTACTTAATAAAAAATATATTTTTGGATTGAAATAAATTTAAGTGCTTGAATTTCATCTGTGCTGTTAACCTTTGAGGAGTTCCTTCTTCTAGAGCCATTATATCAATTTTCAACTCCGTTGGATAACAGGAAGTGGTTTTGATTCAGCTTGCAAGATGTGACCTAAACATTGCAAGCTAATTAAAAGCTCATGACAAATCGTACCTATTCCGAAGACTATATTTCAAAAGCTTAATGAGTAGGTAGAACTACCAACATAAGGGAGGCGGGCCGTAGACAATTTCCATAAATCATACTTTAGTTCGAAAGAAGAGACGTGGATGAAACACGGGAGATGCTTAACACAATGCCAAAATTCATTAGGGCTAAAGTGTCTGGTGAATAATTAGCAGGTCCGGGAATTACCCGCGCCGCCGAAATATTAATTGCATAAGCGCGGTAGGCGCTGGAGGAATAATTATTTAAGCGCCCCCGCCAGGGCCCCACTAGGGCGGCGCTGGGGAGGGTTGGAGGGGCGCCGGGGGGTTAAACGAAGCCAAACCGTGGCACAGTCTTTACGGTCCTTCGTTGGATATTTAGCTAAAGAGCTTTTAACGTTACGGCCTGGCTCCAATTCAAAATTCACGCTGCTCTTAATGGGTTACGTTGTCTGAGCGGCGGCTGCCTTTGACCGGGTGAAAGATTATCCACTTTCCTTGTGTGGTTAGGAAATCTTTAATTTAAATTGGGATATTGTCCTACAAAAGGTACTTTTGTAGTTTTAATTATTTATTTCTTAGATATGCCTACAGCTATACATAAAGACAGTTACATAAATATACATTAATTAACTAGGCATCTCTAATTTAACATATTAACAGAACGAACTAGCATCTATATTTATATATATGAGAATAGTACGAATGTTGCAATTTGTGAGTATATTAGAGTGTGGAATGTAAGAGAGTGTTAATGTGTATGTATTAGAATGGTGTATATACCTATACATATATGTGCGGTGTGACGATAATACTAATACTAATTTTATATATGTTCAAAGAGAGTTTCTTTTATGTTGAGTATAAAGTCACCTTAAGTATAAATTTTATTTGCATTTTGCAAATGAAAAAGGTCTATATCGCTAAAATTGTGGTTATATGTTTTAGCAATACAATTTATTACTAAGTTCATTGCATAATACGTATTGGACTTAGGCACAAAAAATAAATCTTTATTTCGAGTTAGACTTGGTGGAACTCTTAAGCACAAACATAAGTAGCACTTTAAATTATTTTTTATGTATTTTATTATTTTTTTTAATAAAACACCTTTACATTTTCCACAAAGAAGGTGCTTTTTTGTGGGGAAAACAAACATTCTTTATAATAACACAATAGTTTCAATAGGTTAAAATCGATAAGAAAAAAAAAATGCAAAGAGAATAATAAAATGCAAAAATAGTAAATACATAACAATAAAAAAGTAAATAATTACCTGTGTAGAAAATGGACAAACAATGTATATTTTTATATTTCTATGTATATGTGTTTTTCGTACAGGTCTGTACACTTTATGCTTATGCTATAAGTACTAACCTACTTTCTTTCCACCTCAAGCAGATAAAGAAGAGAGCAGGTATACAACTTTCTTACATACCTATTTCAGATTTTTTTTCTATAATATTTTTTTTTACGCGTCTAACTTTATATTTAGGTACATTGGTTTTGTTTTTTATTAATATACTCGTTAAATAGAGTAGGTATAAGGAAACTAATGGTGCGTTTGCCGTAATAATACCTATGTGCCACTAAAAACCCTCTACTTTTTAGTGATCAGAGGGTGCCTTGTAAGATTCGTTATGTAAGTGATCGAGTAATATTTTATAATGAGCTAGATATTTAGTAGGTAACACCTTACAGTTTCACTTTCATAATTTGAAAGATGAATCTGTGGAATATCTCTGCATAATCGAATTTTATTTTGTAACCAATACATTTGTATAACTATCTATTTCTGTGAATAAACCGCTTCGTGAATAGTAAATATTGAATAATCAACGGCATTAATTTAAATAAATTGTTTTAGGCTGCATGTGTCACGGCGAGTGCGTAAGATCAGTTAAATGAATAATGTCCCCACAAACAGAACTTAACCTGGGAATAACCAAATCTGGGTCCTTAACATATTTAACGTTTCTTATATCCATATCAGATGAATGATATAAAATCAAAACGTATTTGCGTGTTTGCAAGCTATATCTAGATACAGCTCCTAGGGCTCCTAGCAACTAGGGTCGCCAAAAAGATGTCAATAATTTTAATAAAACCCGGTCACTTAATTGTTGTAATGTGTATGTTTCTATGAAAATAAATTATGGTTTTCTTTGGTAGATATAAAGACTTTGATCTTTAAAATTGCTTGATCGGCGGCTAGTCTAGTACATTACATTAAAAATAAATAAGTATAACTATGATTCGCAATTTGGTATTTTTTTTTATTGAAAAACCGCCCAGACTTATCACGATGACCGTGACTGTGTTGTGCCTGAGGTTCGTAGCAAAACTAATTGTTATTCTTAGGAATTTAGTAGGGGCGTAAAGTATACCCCTTGCCCTGGGCGCAAATAGACTTTGCTTGGGCCCTGCCTTTATAATGAGACGCCTTTTGTGTATCACTTCGCTCTCCGACAGATCACATATAAAACAAACACACACACACACACTCGCACGTACACTTGACACTTTACACGCCACACACACATACACGCTTCTCTCACACATACATTTCATGACTCTTTTCATATATTATGTATAACATTGGCTCATACACACACTAACTGAAACTGCAGCTACAAATTTGTTCAATTTTACTGTTTATAATTCTTGTAATAAATAAAATATCAGCAAAAAGAGAGAACTATAAAACTGAACCAAAAAATAACGAAATTGCTAATTTTTTTTTTTAATTGTGGGGGGATTTTAAGTATCGCGGTTAGAAAACAAAACACATATTTTAAAAAATATCGAAAACACATGGTTTAGCTGGCACTACTGCACTTGTATAAATGTCTCCTTATCTCGACAATATAATTATGTATAACCCAAAAGTATTCGATGCTCAATAATGCCAATTATTAAGTAGTAGAAACTGCTTTCTACGAGAATATAAAAAAGTACCTTCAGTTTTATTTGACCCATTAAGTACTATCGCAGGGTTAAACTGAGCACTCCAGCTATTGCCATAGAATGCTAATGAAGATACCTGAGTATTAATAAATAATTAGCTCAGCCGGAATGGCTTTCAGTTCGTACCTAGTACGTAAATAGATTAATACTAATAAGACTACCTAGATAGAAAAGAAACGAGGTAGGTACGCAGAAAAGCTTCGATTGCAACATGATTTGTTAGGACTACGTATCAAAATTCATTAAAGTTTCCGAGGAAAAATACGAAAGCCCGCTCCGCTCGTTACGCCGGGTCATTGATCGCCCTCAGTTAAAGGAATGGTTTATTTTCGCATTTTTTTATATAGTTTCTTTATCATAATAGGGAACATAAACACCCCCTTAAGACTTCGGGACACCTTCTATACCAGTCTAGCCGCACCAAGCTAACCTAGCGTGGATGGAATTCCATCAGAGGCGGCTCTTCAGACGGCGCGACAAACGACCGTCTCTTCTAAGCATTTACGCGAATATTTAGTGTTCAGTAATGATTGATAATGTATGAAAATTTCTTATAATCTGTATGCATTTCGAATATTTACTAGATGTAAATCTTATTCAAGTTAACAGGTATTTACTTATCATATTATTTTCGATCGCTTAGGCAACTTCCTAATGCCAGTTTGAAGTTTTTATTAAATAAAATAAGGTATCGGCAATATAATGTTCAGTTTTACACTAAATATTAAAATAAAATACAATATCCAAATATATAAAATCGAGTACCTGGGTACCTGGGGCCGATAAACTTCCAAAAAACCTAAAGGTAATCAAATAAAAACATTTATTCAAAAAGGTTTTAAAATATGCCTTCCTTATAAGAATATATATATAGTATAGGTGATTTTATTTCAATTAAAAACT
This sequence comes from Neomicropteryx cornuta, assembly GCA_020383195.1. Lineage (NCBI taxonomy): Eukaryota > Metazoa > Arthropoda > Insecta > Lepidoptera > Micropterigidae > Neomicropteryx > Neomicropteryx cornuta. The sequence goes on along the minus strand of JAHKQU010000005.1, from coordinate 10,098,351 downwards.
GTGTTTGTTTATTTTTCTTACTGTTTACATTATTTTATTATTGTTCAATGCATTATGATTCATTTTATAATTGCTTGTTTAAAAAAATATATATCACTAGTTTCTATACGTACCTTTGCTAATGCTAATCTTATCTTATGGTAAGTTACCTATTCTAAGAAAGGTTACTAAATTTAATATATTATTGCTTTTAAGGCGAGAATTTGCCGATGCGATTATAATAAAATGTAATGTGTTAATACATTTAAGATAATGAAACAGATATATAGTTAAATATGTTAATTAAATGTTTTCCTGATTTATATTATAAATGAAGAATATCATCATTCACGATATTTTCTAAGTTAAGAACGGTCTGCTATTTAAATCATGCTAGAGGGACTCGAATGGGGGTGTTTGGAAGGTAGAAAGGGATGAATTAGGACTAATTTCCCTCGCAATCATCGCAGTTTACGCTCACAGCGGCTCGTTGCAACAACTCACTGGAATTACCACACGTCGTAGTCAGAATACGGTGAGTTTACCTCTATAATCATTGCACACATTTTTTTTATGTTAGTAACAGTTGAAAAAAACAGCTGGTATTTGTATAGGTTGATGTTTTTAGAGGCGTGGTTTTCAAGAAGAGATAAAACGCATATAATTTGATGTTATGGCTAAGAATTTAGTTTTATTATAAAGATAAGGGTTTGCCATTATGTTTTAAAAATGATTTCGGGTAAGTGGCCGCCGCGGCTGACTCGAACAAATTCCAGCCGAGAGGCCCAATTTTCAACCACTTTTTGCAGCAAGTTGGGCCGTATGTCAGCAATAACGCGCCGAATATTCTCTTCCAAGGCGTTAATCGTGTCCGGCTTATCTGCGTAGACAAGCGACTTCACATAACCCCACAAAAAATAGTCCAGCGGTGTTAAATCGCACGATCTTGGAGGCCACGCCACAGGCCCACGACGCGATTTTTACTTTATTTTAGAGTGATTTTAAAAAAATTTAGAGTGATTTTTTCTAAATTTGCACTATTTGCAAACGTTGTTCAGGAGTAAGTCTATTCATTATGAAATGGCAAACCAAACTGAGCATAAATCAAGTGACAGCTGTCAAAAACACCAACTACGAAAAAAGTAGTGCCAGATTGAAAACCACGCCTCTAAAAAAAACACCCTATATATATTTTTTGATACAATTAATTGACAGTTTTAATGTTTTTATCTAAAAATGAGACGACGTTCTTAGAATTATAAGATGGCATTAATAATTATTTTTGCTTGACATTGACATGACCATAGAAAAACGAACATTTGTAATCTAGGAATCTCATTCTGTCAATGAAATTAGCCAATAAAATGACCATTTTTAAAGTAAGTAGTGTTTAGGGAGATTTCGACAATCTAGGTATTACCGATATAAAGATAACCTAATGTTTAATATTCCTAAAGTAATAGCGTTTCTCATATGATTATATTTTTAGAGAACTCATTCAAAATAAGATATTTTAAAGCTAGTTTCCATTCCACAAAACAAAACTGTTTCTTCTGTGAAAGGAGTTCAAAGAATTTGTATTAAGTGCCAACTGGTTGTAAGAGTGCGCCAGTGATGGGAGCTTCAATCTTCCCCGGGCCACAGAATAAAATACCCGGGCATGATTAATGAGCAAAGCTTCCCCCTCCAGTGTCGATTACCCCCACCAGGTCTCCCAACGTCCCCCACCACTCCCCAACTCTAAGCCCCGCCTTCAGGGCCGTTCAACACAAGTATCTCATGATCAACGTGTATTTTTAAGTTCGGAAATTTCAGCTCAGACATTAATTATGACAATACAATTTTATGACACAACGGTAGAATATATTTCACACGTAATACAATTTATACTTCTTACGATATACTGTATTACCTATCACTTGTTATTTTTTTTTATTTATTATTATACTAAAATAATTCTATAATTAAAAAAATACTTTTTCTCCGCGAGCCGTGCGCTCGGGGTCACTGAACTGTCGCGCTATGCGTTCAACCGCGCTCTCAAACATTAAAACGATTTCTATTTAATTTTAATTTAACGCTGAGGCGATTCAACAGTTTGTAGGTATGTATATATGTAAATATTAACCATATATACGCTTATACGGTGATGCGAAAGCATTCTCATAGATACAGTACACACACGTACTATTTTTTTTTCAATTCAACTTTAAATGATCGGGCTAAAGGTTCGTTTTTTTTTCTCTTAAAAATGAATTAATCGAGACGGGAGATTCCCGAGAAGAGACCAGATGCAGGTAGGCAGATATAATAATTAGTATCAGAGTGTGCGTGAGAGAGAGAGAGAGAGAGATAGGGCGAGACTGACAGCTCTCTCTGCGGTGGAGCGCTATATTAAAATTTATCGTTGGAAAATTAACGTAGCAGCGACTTTTAATTGAACATCGCCCGAGTTATCTTCTCCCGTCGGGAAATTAGATTAATTATATTAATTGCTATTTCAGTCGGGATAAATCGCAATGCCCCGTTCCGTAGGCGCAGTGGTACGCTTCTCACTCAGAGGTCCCGAGTTCTATGACCAGTAGGTCTTCATAATTTCCCCTTGGGATTATTAAAAGGGTTTTAAAAGTAAGACGAGGAGAGTAAGTAAGCGAAGAGAAGGTACAATGGTAACCAATAAATATGAATTGAAGAATAAATAAAAAATAAGTTAAAAAATGATTTATTAAACTATAAAAAAAAATAAAAGTTAACATAAGAACTAAATTAAAATTCAAAAATAATATTCAGAATTTAACATGGTACCTACCTACTATTACTTAAATCTTTACTTGTTAACAAAATAACTCAGAAAGGTACCTATTTTGGGGCCCAATAGACTAAGCTAATCTGGGGTTAAGATTTGTATAATTATTTGAAAATTCGACCGACCTCAGGGTTAAAAAACTCTCTGTCTAATACCTTAGCAACTTGACTACTACGATCTCTTATAGGTAAAACACTTAAGCAAATATAACAAAAAAAAAGCAAATATTAGTCACTTTTACGCTTACTTCAATTTTACACTCTTATTTCGGAATGTGTAGTTGACATGGTGCACCGCTGGCAAACTGAACAATTCAATTAACCGGGTCCAATTAAAATTTCCTTATATTAAGTAAGCGGCCTGACGGGTTTGGGACGGGAGTGGGACGGTAGTGGGAATATCTCGACTGCCAACACAACTTTGCGAAATGGCTGGAGCGTTGGTATCGAGCTGATTTAATGGTTGCCGCTATAAGGGAACGAGCAAATTGGCTTAGTTCAAAATAAGGTAACTAGCGTTCGTAACTTGCAAGCACCTCCTTGCATTTCATTTTAGCTTCTATACATTCATTTATAAGAAGCTATTCTTTCCATTCATGTATTAGAAGCTATTCTGTACATTCATAGATGAGAAGCTTTCTTTACATTCAGTTATAAGAATTTATTCTTGACATTCATATATAAGAAGCTATTCTATACGTTCATGTATAAGAATGTATTCTTTACATTCATGTATAAGAAGCTATATTTTTTACACTCATTTATTCAAATTCAACTATAAGAAGTTATTCCTTATATTTATGTATACGAATCTATTCTTTACATTTATGTATAAGAAGCTATTCTGTACATTCATATATAAGAAGCTATTCTTTCCATTCACGTATAAGAAACTATTCTTTGTATTTATGTGTAATAAGCTTTTTTTACATTCAGGTATAAGAATCTATTCTTTACATTAGGTATAAGAAGCTATTACGTATGTTTACGTGCCTATGTCCAACCTCTTGTATGTATAAACGTAAACCCGATAATATAAGACATTCAAAATAGTTTATTCCAACTTTTTTAAAATGACATAAATTTCTTGTTAATTTTGACATTTTAATCCACTCTGGCACTATTTCAACGAGAAGTAAATAGTCTGGCAACACTCATAAATGATTATTTTATAAATCAATTATAAATAAAAAAATAACCTTTACACAATACAATACAATAGTATTATGTATTTTTTGTTGAATTTAACTACTTTTAACTCCCCTCCCCCTCTGAAACGAAATAATCGTAGTCCAGAAAAACGTCTTAACATAACTGTGCGATTTTTGATGCCAGCTCTCTGTCTATATGAAAAAAATACTTTGGGAGATATTGTTTTTAATCTAATTGGTGAGTGATCCTAGAATTAGAAGAAAAATATGGAAAAAAAACATTTATAAGTTTTTACCACGCTTCATTGAGAGCTGTCGATCGTACATATAATTTAACCACAGATATACAGGTTGTTTTTAAGTTTAGGGCATTCCTTTTAGGATGTTGATCTATATCGACAAACAAACATTAATCAGCAAAAAATATTGGAAAAACGTTTCTCGATTTAGAGAAAAACGACTTCAAAATTAAAACGAAATCATTGTGATGTTCGAGAGCGCGGTTGAACCGAACCATCTTTATTTCATAAAGTTGAATCCTTAGCTGAAAGAAGGTCTAAAGCTGATGCTGTATATGCATACAAAATAATCTCAGGTGCAGTTAACTGCAGCTCTCTGCTGGAGCTAATGCGCCTCAGGGTACCTTCACGTGTGGCAAGGTCAAACGTTTTGCTAGACATCCCACGTCGTAGAAACAATTATGGGCAAAATGAACCCATTCATAGAATGTGTATACCATACCTTAAATTCAAAATACCCAGATATTGATATATTCAATATTAATTTAGTGGCGTTCAAAAGTCTTATAAAAAATGAAACGTTAACGTGAAATTTTCCTTGCATCATCTTGCATTTCTTAGGTTAAGCACTAATTGTATACTCACTCGGTGGAAATATTTAATTGGTTTTATTTTTTACTCATAAGTTGGTACCATTGTTTTCATTATTGTTATTTATTTATTTTTTTATATGATTATATACTGCCTGTATATAATTTTTCTAGTGTAACTGTTTATTTCCCTAATAAAGATAAATTAAAATTAAAATAATTACTTTAGTGTAAAAGTTTTTCTACTCGTGAGACCGGTTTAGTTATCAATATAGATCAACAGTACCCTAAATTTAAAAACATTTTGTATATATGATAGACAAATATATATAGATGGTTCGAGGGATGGTTTTTCCACTAGTTTATTTTATTTATCTTACGACTGTATTTCTTAATTCCCCTTTCGAGGTCTGGAAAGCCATTAAGTGTAACGCTACATACTTACGTAATTCAAAGGAAAAGGCGTGTATCTCGCGTTTTTCATATGTTGCAATATCTCATGATGGCCCATGATGGACCCTTGATTGAAATCCGAAGCGACTCTTGTAGGTAAGTACTAGAAAGTAATCAAAATGTCGTATTAACACCGTCTGCCTTCCCAGCATCAAATTCGCCAACACGATTACGATAGAGCAGTGCTGCCAACAGTTCGATCATTTTGTTTACAACAAAAATATATTAACAAAGACACATACATATTAACAAGGATATTTATGTAAATTTTTATTTTTTGTATTTCCTGTGTATACTTTATTAGATCTCTTTTAATATTTATTTCTCTGGTTTGTTAAATTAAATTTGTTTTATTTTGTTTCTTGAAAATCTACATTATATCTACATTGTTTTATGTTAAAAGTTATTATGTGATTCCTATGTACATTTTTGTATATATTGGAAAATACATCTTATCTTATCTTATCTTATCACCTTAATCAAAGACACATGTATTTCAAAACAGGGTAGACAGCACGCACAAAAAACTAAACAGTAAAGAATATTATAAAATCTTACATGACACATACAAAACTGATAATAATAGATTGGTTATATTAGTAAAGTAACCAAGATCTACCATTATAGCGATTTCGTTGATGTTTTATATTCTAGTGCCAAAATCTACTGTATTTCGCATACTTTTAATTGGCAACGCCGTCTGTCGTGTGGGTTAAAATATAATTTATTCTCCTATGATTATTTTTTCATTTTTGTATGGTAGGACAAAATAGACTGCATTGTTATATCAAATTCAATATTATGTACGATTTTAAAAAGAATAAATCGAAAAATCAGTACAGAGATAGGTACAGTCTAGCGCATAACAATAAATCGTCTTGCATGGAATCGTGTGGTGGCGATAACTACTCATCGGATTGCGCCTTTGAGGCGAGTGACTCTTTTGCGCTTGACTCTACTTGGTAGATACATAATACAAAAAAAAAATGCGTGTGCGTCGGACCAGACGGTGGAAGTTATACTTCTTTGGCCGTTCGCACACACCCACTCGCACACACAGTCACTTCATTATTACACTTTACACCTATACATTATCATTATTAAGTTCGTATACTTTCGTATAATTTGTGAAAAAAAAATCCCAGCCGGGGATCGAACCAGGGACTTTAGCGTGGGAGTCGAGTGCGTTAACCACTGACCCACCGAGACTCTTGGAGTATCTTTGGTAGAGAACGTATAAAAAGGCACTCTACGGATTTTACTCCTAACGCGTGACGCTGTTTCTCAACCAACATCCCATCCCAACGAGTACAACGGGCGCAAAGAATTATAACTTCAAAAATAGTTAATAAATACAACAAAAGCGATAGTTAATACAGTAACTTTTAAGTTGGTCAATGGTCAAAAGTTCATTTGTTTAACGATGTTTTTATTTTTATTTTTAGTGTTTTTATTTTGGATAGAGTTGGCAACGCCAATCGCAAACGAATCTCATTTATTCGCCATCTCTTTGTATTGAAATAGCGATGGCGTCTTTCTTATGTGAATTAAGGTCGCCGTGGGTCGTAATTCAATTGTGCTCACCACACAATTATGGCCTCTATATCGTAATACGTTGTGCTCATGTTTCCATCCCATCTCCTCTTAATAATGCAGATGACTCCGAGTATATGAATGTGAGCGCAAGAGATGATGATGACAAATCATTATTTAAATTTAATAATCAAAAGATATTATCGAGAACCCTTCTGCGCCTACGCACATATAACGTCAAGAGCGAGTTTATTACCACAAGACCATCTCTACCAATTAACACAAAGAGGTCGTGTACTATCTATACAGGCCATTCCCGACCATTCCCGAAGACTTAGTAACAGTCTATATTCCCTATTATGAGTAAAAAATTATATAAAAAAAAAATCGAAAATAATTCATCCCCATTTTTTTTATAATAAAGTGTTGGTAAACATTACCTTTCTTATAGGCGCCAAACTAGTCGTAGCCGCGTCGAGCAGCTGTTATTACAAGAACCGTATAAAATTATCAAGTCTGTACAAAAAATACTCGAAATGGCAGGGCTTATAAACTGGAGTTTTTATCGGAAGTGATCTCAGTTCATACATGCGTTTTTAAATTTAGGGCACTTATTAATCTAGGTATATCGACAATTAAACATTAGTAAAAAATATTGACCGGTCATTGACCCCCGAGCGCACGGCTCGCAAAGCACTTCGAAGGGAAACAAAGTTTTTTTAATAATATAAATATTTTTCTATAAAAATGTATTTCTTTTTTTTTTGGGAAATCGGTTTAGTTATCGATAGAACAACCTCCTAAAAGGGATGCCCCAAATTTAAAAACATCCTTTTGAATTGTATCAAATTTTGTCATTGACAGTTTTAATTTGTTCATGTAAAAGTGAGCCCTGGCATTCAGAAAGTAAGTATGAATTAACCAATCGCATCTGACAATCGCATCTGACAGCAATCATTTAGCTCCGCCCTAATAGGGCGTTTCGAACAATGCGGCAGGTCATTAACCTCGATCTTGACTGACCGGGGCCTAGTGACCCAGTGACGTAGTTATCCGAGGGAGGAGCCTTTGAAAAAATATCCGTTTTACACGATTTAGTATAGAAACTTCAACATTTTTTTTCTCGAATACCATAATGAATTTTGATATAGTTTCTTAACAAATAACACTAGGAATCGTAGGACCTATTTTTTTTATTGGGATTGACCTTGGGACACCCTGTATAGATTACTACTGAATGTACTTCCATAAATGTATTTTTACAAGTGAGCCAAATGTTTTTATTTTCTCCCTGCGCGTAGGGGGGTAGTTTGATACAAAGCAGAAGCGACGACCGCTCTCGCAGCCAAAGATTTCCACCCCTGCGCCGAGCTAAAAGGAGGGGATATAAAAATGTGCACAATTAACTTCTACCTCCCCACGACTCTGTCTTCCAGCATTAATCGTTTGGTCAACGACTGTTGAACACAGCTCCTGGTTGAAATACGCACCGCAATGTTAAACTAAACACCAAAAGTTATCGTAAACTGAAAAAAAAATGGTATTGACAACCATAAAGTATGGTTGATATAATGACAGCAATGTTGTTGTTGGAGTTACACATCGATAATAGTTGTAAGTATTTAGTTGCCTTTAACATAATATCTAGCTATCGCTACAATAATTTTTTCACACTTCAAATTTCACGATCACCTGTTCAGTCACGCCGCCATTTTGATTTGAATCAAATTAAAATAATAACAAGTAAAAAAAAACAAAATATTATGGTTGCAACTACCAAATTTTTGTCAGGTCGTGTTATTTCTACAGCTGTTCACCCACGGCGCCATATTGTTGGGCAATCATAACAAAATGGTGTTGTAAAATATTTTTTAACTACACCTCTCGCTGTCATAGTAAGAAATATGGTAAATCAAACCAAAAATTATTTAATTACAAGCTGACCCGGCGAACTTCGCACCGCCTCGAAATTAATTAATTTTTTATTAAAATTACTCAAAAATCAAAATATTAAATTATCGATGCGCGCACAATGACAAATGTTCACAAAGTGAGATATCGAGATTTTTCTTTGCTGTGGGTGGGTTTTTTCTAGTAGATGTGTAATTGAGGGTAATAGAAAGGGTTTAAATAAAAGGTTTAAGTTAATACTCGTATACTTTAATTTAGTAGGTTATTATACTATCATTAACCTAATTAACCTATAGACTTAAACAATAGGACGGTAGGTACGCTGAAAAATATAAAACGAGCTCCGAGTTAACCAAAAAGTTCAGTAGAATCATAATTTGTTGCGGCTACTGAATTTTAGTAGGCCCAACCGAAATATATTTTAGCGTTTGATAGACTGTACAAACCAATTCCTGTAGATTGATAAATCGTACACCTAACAAAACTTTCTTGTGACCCGTACCAAATAATCTTGTAGATGCAGCATTCAAATGAAAAGTCGTGAACATATTATAAGACTGTTTTGTTAAGACTACCAAACGATCGGTAGATGCGCTTTCAAATGAAAAACTGCGTACACATTACAAGCCTGTTTTGTAACATCAACCAAACAATTTGTTTGCCAGTTTTGCCGGACTCCATTTCAATTGGGGCGTTCCGGATCCGACGGGCTATATTCTCGGACGCGATTTTTCCTCAAACGGAGTCCTAAATGAAAAATTAATGCGGAGATCTCATCTGCAGTCCGCCTGATTCCGAACGGGAGGCTGATGCGAACAATTACCATCAATTCGCCCCCCTCCCCTTCCACCCTCCTCCTACCCCCGCCCCCGCTAAGCTCGACTTTTCATTCTTAATATTCATAAGATTCAATGTTACGGCACATAGCTCACTGACAAAGTTCTACCTTAGAACATAAGGAAATAAACTGCAAGCGACGTCTTGCAGTTTATTTACTTTTTTCTTGGTAAACGTTATCCAGATACATTTTTCTATATCAGCATGCTACACCCATATACTAACATATAATAGCATATATAACTCAGTCCATAAGTCTTCAAGGCATTCGATTCCTAAGACTTAAATTTGTATTGCGGAAACCTTCCTTGCTCTATGGCGGAAACATGAATACATTGGTACAGTATAAAAAATAGCTTGTAAACATTATCTCAACTGCACACATACCATACCACACCATACCAATACCATGCCATATTTACCATACCATACCATACAATACCATATTTAAATGAAATATATTTATCGTAATGTGTAGCTTTTAAGGACGACCTATGTTTCCAGAAAATGTTATGGTACTTTAATGGTTTTTGATAAAATACCTAACTTCCAATAACGAATGTTGTTGGATTCGTTGCAAAACATATTTTCTATGGATAATACTACCTGCTTGCGAAGGTTTCATCGGCAAACTAGTTAGTGTATGGGTTGAACCCTTCGTTTATCGGACTATATCCTAAAGAAGGTAGTTCGCTTGTTTGTAACTTTATTTGTAAATTTGCCAAATGTCAAGAGTATACTCACACATATTAGTAATTATAAAAAATAAATAATTTAAAGTAAATAAAAAATATTAATGTTAAAATTAAATATCGCTTATGTAGTACATTATAAATGTGTATATTATTATATATTATACTATAAGTATTATTAAATATCATAATTAAAACGACAAGCTGCTGTTACATTGAACTATTGTTCAAAAATAGATAGATAAATATTAAAAATCATAAATACATTTAATAGATACTGTAACATGTATAACTTTTACACATGAAAGGAAAATAAATAATGAATGTTAAATATTGGTATTTGTTGTTTTTATTGCAAATTTTCGCATTTTCTATTATTCAATTATTTAACCATTTCCCTAATACATTTTTGTTAACATTAGATCGCCATTCCTCTTTTATTGAGTATGCTTTATAGGGCTTGGTGACTTCTTTGTCCCTAACTAGTTTTTATTTTAGGAGCATCTAAATCTTTCTCGGCTGTTTAATTTGTGGACTACGCTACATTTTCTTGTGTTTGGAGGATTTTTGATAATATATATTGGATCAAGCATCGCATAAAATATTCTCAAAAGATGATATAGCTTATTTAGACAATTTTGTAATGGTTGATTGTTGTTTTCATTCATAAATCAATATGTCAATGTGTTTATTTATTGTATTTATTATTAAGAATACTCAAAATGAATTAGGTTCAATAAGTGTAAAAAAATCAAAATGTATTTAATTATCGATGCGCGTACAATGACAAATGTGATAACCTCACAAAGTGAACATCTTCGAAGGCAACTTTCTGTTTGTAAATAGAATTTCACAGAACAGCCGCTCCATACAAAATGTATGAGAAAATGAATCTTCTTTATATTTTTTTTTCGTGAATTTTTCTGATGTTTTCATAGTTATTCTGCTATTCGGGGTAGAGACAAATTCAACAAATGGAAGATCTTAAAAAACGCTCCAACTGCTTTTGAGTTATTAATGGTGTAACTAACCCGACTTCACACGACTAACAGGGTCACACTTATGCGGGTACCAGGCCATTCAGGCATTGATGGCAACGAGAAAGCGAACTGGCCAAGAAAGGGGCTAGCATGACTATGATAACCCAGAACCGGCCTGCGGCGTAGCTAAAAGCACTACCAGCAGACTACTAAAAATCTGGGCTTGGAAACAAAGCCAAAAATACTGGCAAGAACTGCCCGGACAAAGGCAAGCCAAAGAACTCATAGTAGGATTCTCGCAAAAAAGACTCTCGGAGCTATTCAAGTTAAGCCGATACCAAATAAGGATCTAAACAGCCACTGCAATCTGAATAAACATCTGCACAAATTAAACCTATCGACCAACGACAGGTGCAAACTTTGCCAAGAGAGCCCAGAAACCCCTATACACCTACTGGGTGAATGTGGGCCCTTCATTTACAAAAGGCAACCATCATCTCAAGCCAGAAGAGATTAGAATCATCGCACCTAAAAAGATACTTAACTTTAACTACAGTACGGGACTAGAGGGCGAACTATAAGTGGATTTAAAAGTACAATAGTTCTGGAAAGGACGCGGTACACGGGGGGAAAAACCCCCCACATACATAACATAACCCGACTTTGTTTTGTATATATAGATTTAGAATAATGTGTTACCAACCACAACGATCAAAAATCCAACGGTTTTAATTTTCATAATTACAAACATATCTTATAACCAACATATAAAATTATATTATAGATTTCAGACATTTTACAAGGCGGGCGGAATGATAATTTACAGATCATATATCTGAAAGAGTTCTGTAATCAAGTCATAGACTGGGCTCGAGTAAGTTGTATCCGACATGCCTCGTGAAAATGTTGGCAAACTACCCGCACGCAATAAAAAGCGTTTACACGCCGGTCCACCACCCCAATGAGATTACCGACGGGAAGAGCAGAGCCTTATTGGATAACATCACGGAGACAATCCGCTTTGGAGGTAGACGGTAAACCGGTAGAAGGTATAAGCAAGTACGCCAAAGCGAGTTCGCGTACTTGCTTATACCTTATAATAACTATATGTGTACGCATATATTATTTTTTTTTACAAACTTTTATTTAGCTTGCAATGTTTGTATGACAGTTTAGTTGAGTTGAAATGGGACATGTTGGTTCAGTTTCGATGACAATGCATTTTTATGGTAAGCACGACCTGATTTTACACCCAGTATTGGCTTCAGACAAAGGAACTCCTCAACGGTCAACAGCAGAGACAAGAAATTTTTTATAAGCATTCAAACACTTAAATTTATTTATTTAATTATTATAATATCCAATATACAATTAATATTATTACATGTGTAATAAAAGCTAATTTTTAAAAAAAAATATTTACATTGGTGTCTATACATAAAATTTGTTGCCTGAGGTTAAATCCATGCAAAACCCACGCGGTTTTTTCGCGCTATCTAATCAAAAGACTTTTTTTTTGAAAAAAAAATATGGTCTAACCAACGTTTGGTACACCTGCCTGGAGACTGGTACACATAAACAAACTGCTTTGTAAACGCTACCGAACTATTCGGTAGAGAAACAATACGCGGAACAGTCGAGAAGCGCGAGGCTTGTTTACGAGTCTACTAGTGATTGTTTGGTTGACGTAAGAAAACAGTCGTGTATGTGTACGAAACTTTTCGTTTGAAAGCTGCAACTAGGAGATTGTTTAAACAGGTTACTAGTAAGTTTTGTTAGGTGTAATATTTAATAATCAACAGGAATTGGTTTGTACAGTCTATCAAATACTACAGCACACTTTAACACACTCGAGTGTAGGCGGCAAGTCCGTACATTATTCAATTTTTTTTAAGTTATTCGCTGATTCATCAGGAAACTAATTGTCCTCGAAGAGATTGGTTTCTTTGTTCCGGACCCTTTGATACTTGTACGGACCCGTATACAAGTGTAGTCCGATCGGGAGAGCAGTCGAATTATTAAATTCCATTTCGGTGTTCGCCCAATAGACAAATATATCTGCTTTCTATTACAAATGTGTTGTAAGATCAATGTGAATCATTTATTTGTTCTTGTTTTTTTTTTGCTTGTATGTTACGAATTGAAGTGCATGGGGACTTGTTAAATAAATAAATAATATACTTCAGTTGGGCCTACTAAAATTCAGTAGCCACACCAAATTATGATTCTACCAAACTTTTCGGTTAACTCAGAGCTCGATATTGCCACTGCGTAGAAACTCTACCACACTGCCGAGTTGGTCCACCTTTGAAAGTCTTCGAATTCTCGAGTTCTGCGAGAGTCGATCAAGTTTGCCTTGCCATCTTGCATGATCGTCTGCTAGCGACACCCGTATCTCACGTACCTACTCAAACTGTTTGCCTTTCTCTCAGCCTCGCATTGCCTCCTAATTTAATTACTTAGTAAATAATCGGTAAAGGATACTGGACAAAATTGAATTACCAACATGTGAAATATATTTGCAACAAGTCCACACAAGGTCATTGAACAAGGTAGCTTAGAAATAACAATGATTGATTGGAACGCGTTCGTGACTAATAAGTGATTGAACTGCACTGCATACCTGAAAGCTATAAAAGTGCGAATTTTACAGGTTTTCAAAGGCGTTAGGAGTGTATCCCCACGAAATATAAGCAATCCGGTTTATTTACATTTAACATAATTTAATATTCTAGGGAAAATTCTTTAAACATTATGCAAAAAAATATTTACCTAAAATACAAGATTTTTATTTTAGGTTTTAAATATTAAAATGATAAATTATGTTAACATTTTTAGAAAATATATGTTTTTGTGTTATTATTTAAAAAACACATCCCTTGTTTTTTTTAAAATCAACTGAATGCTATTAATATTTCAAACGGTTTGTGCTGTAAGCGTCGTAGAGTTTACACCCTTTCGCAGGCATCGATTTGCATAACAGAATCGTTTAAAAACGGTGTCCTTCATTCATGTGTGAAGTCGTCGCCTTAAATGTGAGACAAATATCGCTTGCCACTTTTGAAGCACATATAACGTGCTTATTTTTAACCTGCAAACAAAGGGCTGTTAAGTTTAAGATGTGTCTGCCTGTCTGGCTGTGCGACGTCGTAGATCCCAAACGATGAACCGATTTTAAATATCTTTTTTCTGATTTGAAAGGTGACATCGATTTGATGCTTCAAAAGTGCGGTGCAAGGCTCTACGCTGAAAATTTTGCTCATAGAGAGTTTTGAGGTCGTTTCCGAACATAAAATACTAAAATCTTTGTTTTTTTATTAAGATATCTGAATAATTCTTTTAACGCTGTTTAGAAAATCCTTCTTCTTAGCGAAATATATACGAAAAAGACTTGCACTTTTATGATTTTACTTTATAAGGTGTGGTGTGGATGAACTCCACCTCGAAAATCAACATAATTTAATTTTTTAATTTTAGTAATATTGAATTTAGACAGATATATTCGGGAACAAGAAAATATATATGTATTTTGTGGGAAATTAAATTATTACCTACTGAAAATAATATCTGGGTATTTCCACGGAAACATTAATTTATTAAAATGTTTTTTTTGTCTAATTAAAAAATATGTGTCTTACATAGCATCAATTAAAAAAGCAAATTTGCTTTCACTCTACTTTGTAAGCAGATTTGCTATTTTAGAATTTAATATTTATTCTTATCTACCAGTAATTACCATTAGTTTTAAAAGTTACTGAGCTACCGAGACTTATTAGGTATTTGTTTCACACGTTTAAAATACTTAGATTACTTTTGTAAACATCTGTCGTGATTCGAGACGTCGCGTTTCGTTTAAAAAAAAATCCAAAATGGCGCCGAGCGCCGTGAAAGTTTGACAGCCCGATTGCGGCGTTGCCAGATTTAAGCCTCGTTCGAAAGGCGGCAGATAATGGAAAAGTTGTTATTTGCGCGATTCGCGAAACGCCTCCCCCGGTCGCTGAATTTTTAACCGCCTTTATATCAACGCAATGGCGTCGCCCGTCGAGGTACGGCTTTAAAATTACACGTAAAAGTCACTAAAAGCGAAGAGTTTGACACTTCGAAACAGAGAGCGCCTATGTCGAAAGAGTTCCCGAACTTGCCTGAGGCTTCATAATGAACTCTGCCGGGTGAGTAGGTACTCACTCAGTATATGGTATTCTTAGCCACGGATAAACAAAGCTCGTTACCTGTAGATATTACTTCGACCGTAGCGTTTTATCACATGCGCTTTATCCAAGACTTTTTTGCACCCGCAGCAAGTATTTGCTAATCGAACATAAGTGTAAGCAAATCATATAGTTAAACGTACAGACTGATTATTATTAAATATTTTTTTGGTTAAATTTACCATATTTCTTGCTATGATGTAATTAAAAAATATTTTAGCAAAAGCATTTTGCTATGATTACAAAACAATATGGCGTCGTGGGTGAACATCCGATGAAATAAAACGTTACCTGAAAAAAAAATGGTAGTTGCAACCATAATATTTTGTTGATTTACTTGTTACCATTTTATTTAGCTGCGATTCAAATCAAAATGGCGGTGTGAGCGAATAGATGATCGTGAAATTTGGAGTTTGTAAAAATTATTTGGAGATAAATTACGGTACCTACTTACTCGTACATTGAGAAATATGTTACTTACAACCAGGTAAGTTTAACAATAATCGATGTAACTCCGACAAAAAATATTGCTGTAACTATGTCAACCATACTTTATGGTATTTTTCAGTGAAGCCGCATCATAGATTACTGGATGGCATTCTTTTCAACCTATTTGAGTAGGGCCCAAAATAATTGCATATGACCTAGGTCAAAAAATCGACTACTTAATTTTTAAAGATTAAATGTAAAAAGAAAGCCAATTTCTGCATACAACACAAGAGTGTGCGCGCATTATATGGCAGGCTGATACTTACAGATGTCACATTTATACACTGAAAAAAATATGGTTTTGGCTTTGAGTTAGTATTGCGTTTAAGGAGAAAGCAATGTGAGTTATATTTTTAAAGTAGCTTTTATTTTTACCATGTATTCAATTTATTATTTGGTATGAAAGTATTTTTCTTAGGTTTTTTAAAATTAAGGTTTCATTTATTGTTTTTTTGTACATATTTCGTGCCCTAAATGTAAGATATATCATTTACTAGCTGGTAAAAACCTCTTAGTAAAAACACCGCTCGGTTAAAATCGGCTATTGAATTTTGTGTTTAAGTTGACCACTAATTTATAATACCACTCTTACCACCCTACCGAAGCAACCTCTGATAAACTCAACACTTTCTCATACACGTATGCACTTATATATTATTTTTTAAATTATTTTATTTATTGCACGGCTGCTATTCGTGGTCCTAATCGGACCTTGTAGATAGATAAGTGTAATTTCTAGCTTTATAATTTATTAGACATTTTTTATTTAAGTAACTGTGAGCTGTAATAAAATTATAATGGTGTACCTACACTTATCCCGAGACCGTTCACTATAAAATAACCATCTAATTGGCCCCCCATTCCAAACAAGATTTGTAAAGACGACATGTTCAATTCATCACTGTTTCCGATTTAAAAAAAACAAGCTTTACGCGATAATATTAAATTGTTCGCTCGGTCAAGGCTACGAGATAACGATAGCATTTTGCCACGCCAGTGTGACTGACTTCAATAAAAAAAACAAATTTAGCGATGAATTATTTTCACATTTTTTTTAAATATTTTACATACCCGGAAAAGTACATTAAGTTTGGAGGGTGGAAAATTGAAAAATAAATACAAATCCGACCGGGTACGAGATTCCGTCTGTCCGAAAGTTGAAAATTATGTGGTTCAAATCGCAACGCACGCCCCGGCGAGATTTGTAGCAACTGCCGGAGCAATCTGCTACGCCGACTTCTCCCCTCCCCCCCCCCACCCCCACCCCCACCCCCACCAGCCCCGAATTGACAAGAATAAGAAAGGACCTAAGGAACGTGAGCCTATTAGACATCGCCAATTTGTCACCCGGGGAAGTAAGTGATGTCTTCAATCTTAGCGTGGCGGGGGGGAGGGGGATGTGGGGAACCGTGGGGGGGGACTGAATCAAGGGATGGACCGTTGCGACTTCACTATCAAATACGGAGGGTTAAAGTATAGAATTACATAGCTATGTTCACAATTACTGTCCCCAGCGGTTAGGTATGCTTACGTGTTTAGGTAAATTTCTATTATTTTTATTCACATTTTTGATGTACGGATATACCGAAAGCATATCGGCACTAAAGGTGACTACACACGTGAACAGCATACCCTCGAACGATTCTGACCTGCAAATCGTTGCTCGCAAAAAGAAGCCTTGCACAATGAACGGAAAGGTGTAAGCTCTATGACGGGCATAGACGGCGCTTATAACACAAACCGTTACCTATCATTTTGTATAAAATATTGATAGAATTTTTTGAATAATAACGGAATGTTTTTTTATTATTTTTTTTTTGTTATTAATAACGCAAAAGCATGTATTTTATGAAAATTTAAAATTTTTTAGTATAAATTATTATTTTCATATTTAAAAACCAAAACAATCTCCAATTTTATGCAAACTTGTTATTTTATTTCTAAGTTATGCCATTTATCTTAAATCGCTTAGGTAAATCTCTTCTCCACTTTATTCTCACCATAAAAATTACTTTATTTTATATGGGATATTTCTGGTTTATGAAGCGGGTGACTTTAAAAAATGCCATTTCAAAAACATGGTGGTTTTGTTTGCATAATATTTAAAGAATTTTGTTTAGGTAATTTTAATAAACTAGATTACTGATATCTCTTATGGTTATAACACATACACATATAGATACAAATCACACACACTCACAACTACCACAAACAACACTCATAAATTACACATTACACATCAAAAAATTCTACTGTATACGTATATAATATTCATAATCTATACTATATGAAGAACACTGTTCCAATGCTAATGTTAATATGTAAAATGTCCGCAATCTATAATTGGTTTTGTATACTAGTAATAAGTTTTGCTTGTAATTAACTTGTAGATTAATTTGTTTCTAAAAAAAACTGTTGGATTTTTCAATAAAGAATAAACAAAAATAAAAATAACTCCTTTGAATACTTGTAAAATTCGCATTTTTCTAGCATTCAGGTATGTAGGCGCCTGAAGTGAGCGTATTACGTGAATGCTCGTTTGTGTGTGTAGCGTTATAGGTGTGTGCAGGGAGTGAGGGTGTGTGTGCATGTGTAATCAATATTCTGTAAAGGACACAGGACACTGTTGATTAAGTACATTAAGCGTTAATTTCTATTATATGAGATGGAAGTCCTTTTTAGGTTTTCAAAAAGAATGTTTTAACTGAGAAAATAGCCACTTTCAGTTATGAAGATATAATTGTTCATTGTTAGTAATATAAAACACATTTCGTAGGTATTATACAAAAATGACACGTTAGTAAATAAATCAAGGGTTTGTAATTTGCAAATCG
Organism: Neomicropteryx cornuta; assembly: GCA_020383195.1. Lineage (NCBI taxonomy): Eukaryota > Metazoa > Arthropoda > Insecta > Lepidoptera > Micropterigidae > Neomicropteryx > Neomicropteryx cornuta. Next base: position 10,079,650 of record JAHKQU010000005.1, on the reverse strand, counting down.
ACTGATATTTATATGTCATTTCTTACCGAGCATTTTAGTTACTAGTCAGTCTGATGATACAGATTTTATTAGAGTCATACAGATTTTCGAGGCTCGTAACATTTCGAAAAAGTAAAATAATTTAACATTTCCATTCTATTTCCCCGATAATTACGAGATAAAACGGTACCCAGTATATTTCTCTTCTATAATCAACATAAAAAATGGTTAAAATACTACAACTTTGTATGGACGAATTAACGGGTAGCGTACTTTTACCATCGTGAAACAAAAACTTGTGCTATGAAATTGTGTACTACATTTTATAAAAATGAATAATGTTTTTTTTATTTTTTTCATATTATAGTAAACTGAAATATAGTATAGTGAAATATTTTGTAATTATTGGAAAAAATAAGGTACGGAACCAACCCTATATAATGGCGAAAGTTGACACAAAAGTGCCTCCCCTACGCCACTGCCAACTCGAGTGCATATCCTTCTGCGAAGCGAGACAGATATATCTCCCGCTCTGCTCGCTCTTTCGTCCGAAACGTGCCGTCTCGACGGAGGTGGGAAAGAAACAAATGGCTGTCACGACTCTTCTACTGCGAATTGATTGCGTTTGAATTTACCGGCGCCAGGGGCGCGCGGAATAGTACAATATCTATATATTGTTTAAATGTGATTTGATGTGATGTGGTGTGATGTGTGTATTGTGTGATGTAAAATTTTGGAAAAGTAGGTCGGTTAGGTTTATCGTAATATTTCTAAGTGGTGATAAGTATACAATTGTTATTCGTTATAACATACGTCATAAGCAGGTGAGGGGGTTCAGATAAGTCTCGAAATTGCACGACCAAAGAATCAGTCGTGAGTTCGCAACGAAAAGGTAAGGTTGCGCGAGTTTTCGTGCGTTTGGCGTTAAAAGCGTGCTCTACATTTCGGCTACCTCAAGCCAAACAAAAGTAAACGACATTTTTTTTCGAATTTTGTTTATTTATTGCAATGTACTTACTGAGTAGCATTACATACAAATTACCATTTGCAGAATTTAAGCCACGGTTTAAGAGATAAGCTTTTTTAAAATTACGTTAAACATCCTAATTATTTCCGCCACTTCAAAACCTAGTTAATGCCACATCCCATGTCAAAATGCCTACCTATTTACCGCGTGATTAGCAAATACCTTTTTTAAAGATTTAGCAAAGGTCATTTACCAGTCCAAAACACCGCATTAAATACCACATAATATGCAAATTCTGTATTTTAAAAAACCAATAATTGTTTTTATGATTTGTCACCTACACAATTGTTTTTATTTATTTACGGTATATTTAGTAAGGAGATTTAATCGTTTATTGTAAATAAACTCAATTAGTGCAATTTACTGTTTTAAAAAGTTTGGTAGATACCATTAAATATTTAATATTTTTCAAAAACAATGTAGTGATTTAAAAACTGTATTTAAACCAATATCCTGTCTGTATTTAATAATATTATATACAAAAATTAAACATTAAAAACGGGAACAAATAAATACAAAAATAAAAATCTAGAACTACGAAAATAATACATTACACTAAAAGCACTTATTGCACTGTATTTCGAAATGGGGCAACTGATTTGTCCGGCGCAGCGCCATCTACCGGTTAAGCGGCTATTAATTTTCTCATGACTGACAGTTTAGATAATTTGTGTAGACATTAATATACAATATTATGAAATGTGACACTTTTCGGACATAATTACATTAAATCATTGCACGTAACCGTTGGTTTATTATAAAGTAACAGTCGGTGACATTTATTTGTATGCTTGCAGTTTATTTTAGGTTGCTTAAACGCCCTCAGCAAAAAAAAACATTCCTCATTTGGGGTTCCGTCGCACGGAGCATGGCCGGGCCCGGGCGCGTGAATATTTAACGAGACCAAACTGACGAGTGGTGTATCTCATAAAAAATGAATCTACCCTCTCCCAGCATCCCTTCCTGCCGAACTGCGCGTGTGTGGGTTCCTTTGTTACACACGGATACACACAATGTAGCCGTGGGTGTGTGCGTGCGTCGGGGATACGCGAAATTGCATTACGGTACAGTTTGTTAAGCAAGACGTCATTATTTTAAAAATCATTTATTATCCGCATGTACCTATATATAAACCTTTTTTTAGAAATTTGTTACATAATAATATTATAAATTATATAATCTTAGCATAACATAGTTTTTAATATCATAATACCTCGCATCTTACATATAGTTGACTATCTTTATGTATTGATATTTTCTATAATAGCCTTAGGCAATTCGAAGTGCATATTCTTAAAGTGCTTTCGAAATAACAAAAATAAACAAGTAGGTACATATTTACGTTCACATCATATTTATTTATAATATATATACGAGTATATATTTATATGTATTATAAGATATATATTTTATATTGTTTCTATTTATTACAATCTGTGTTTTATCTTTTATATGCATGTAGTGTTTTCTTTTTATTTAAATATTGATAAGGTTTTTTTTTACTTTAGTGTCTAAGAATAATTGTTAACATAATATTTCAATATTTTATTAGAGTTCCATCTAAAATTACTTAATTATTACCTACTTTAATTTCCAATCACACGTTTCTAATGTGCTAAAAATAATCAGAGCCAACATTGAATCGGGCATCTGTGAACAATAATAATATATAATTCAATATGCTCATGATATAATCATGATCACATTTTGTTGCTTTTGGTCACTTTTGGTCACTTTGGTCACTTTGCACATGGTCACTTTAACTAGGTTTTGAAGAGGTTTAATGTTGAATATAAATGTGCACATGTCAATATTAAAAATTATAGTTTTTTTGAAAACGTTGAAAAATATTGAATTGAATTGATAATTTTTAAAAACAACTAAATGCTCTATATATTTGATACAAAAGGGTATGCTGCGGATTGCGTTATAAGCGCCGTTATGCCCGTCATAGAGTTTACACCTTTGCGTTCATCGTGCAAGGCTTCTTTTCACAGGCAACAATCTGTAGGTGTAAATAGCGTAGTTTTAAGTCAATCCGACCACGGAATGAACCAAATTCCCCAGATTGCTTATCTTTATTTCAATTTAAATTGATTCGCATAACGAGACGTTTTAAAATACTACATCCGTTGAGAGATGATTAAGCGCATATTATACCTAAGAATGCGTTTTTATATACAAATCCAATGTGTTAACAAAAATACTAGTTCTTATCGTTTAACGAAAAAACTCTCGCATAAACGATGCTATATCAGATATTTGTATGCAAACGACACTTATATCTTTAAACTAAAATCTAACGAAGGCATTTAATTAATGAATATTTTAGTGATTAACGCTAATAGAATGAAAGTATCGATCAAAGTGTTGCCATTCTAAGAGTAATTTAAATACGACCGACTAAAACAAATGCCGAGATTGTCGATACGATAAAAACAAGATAAAAATCGATCGCAAAGATCTCTCAGTTAAATCGATTGCTCATTCTACAAACCTTTCTTTGATTGATTCTTCTTTGAGTTTCGTGTGTTAAGGGGACTCAACCCGATCATTTCTCCATAGAAACGCTATAGTGTTATGACTCTTATTTGTAGATGTAGAAAAAAAATAATTTTAGAAATAGTTTTATCTCCTAAACTTCTAGGCCCAATTTTTATTTTGTCTCAAAGTTAAGAGCCTCAAATAGTCAAATATTTTTCCATACATTTTATCAAAAGTTTAGACGTAAATATCTTATTGTCCGAATACAAGAATCGAGAAAATAAAACTACAGAGGCATAGTTTATTTCATAAAACTTTGATTTGATTGTGTTTCAGAATTAATCAGCAACGGTAAGCGTTAGATGAGACAGAACGATTTAAAATCACGCATAAGACTTAAGGTATGTGTTACCTACTATGAGAAAAAATCATACCCAAATTCATTATATTTTATAACGTATGGCGTACATAAACGAGCCGAGTTATCGGTGCGCGCTGAACGCCACAGCTGTTTGCTCACAACAAACACCCTGTGACGAGTGTAGTCACAGGGTGTTACGCGTTGCGAGTAAACGATCATCTGGTGTACGTATGCCGCAGGCACACAGGATGTATTTATATTCACTGATGTCCTTTTAGAGGGTGGATCAATAATAAAAAAAAATATTGGAAAAATGTTTCCAATCATGAGAAAAAGGAGTTCGAAACTGAAAAACAAATGTTACTAACTTACGACTTAAATCTAAATCGGAAAAAGAGTTATTCGTCGCGGTTGACAATCCTAATTGACGAAAAGATAGGAGTAGCGATGATTAGGACTGGCCATTAAAACACCGAAGGGTCTCGTTAATGTCCACTTGCGTGATCGAAGGGGTAAATAACCGCCCATTGATCGAGGGACCAAGCGATCGACCGACTAATTGTCAGCGCAATTTGCCTTTCTCAATTTGTCAATTTGTCGTCTTTATATTGTCATTAGGGCGTGGCGCAGGGCTCCATCACGGGCCATCCTTCCTTAATGATTACTTCCGCGATTGACACTTTATACCCTCAACTGAGGTCAATGTAGTTTTTTTCTCTAATGGTACTACCTATACAGGGTGTATTTATATTCACTGATGTCGTTTTAGGAGAGTTGATCTATATCGACAACTAAACCGGTCTCACGATAGAAAAAAAGTCATATTAAAATAATTATATTACTCAAAAACATTGTTTTGTGCTCAAGCGAATTCGTTTTATTTTTCCAATATTCTAAATATGTACATTTTTATTTTGTCTAAAAGCTAAGAGCCTCAAAATCTCTGTATTTTTCTACACATTTTATCAAAAGTTTAGACGTAAATATCTTAATGTAAGATTACAAAAATCGAAAAAACAAAATCACCGAAGCGTAATTTATTTTATAAAGATGCAATTCAAGTAAGTTTTTAGAGTTAAGTTCATCCTTTTTTGCATAATTAACCAACACCTGACAACTGACAACATACCTGCAGGTGCACTATGGCGTCTATAGATTGGAATGGAAGTGCATATTATGACAACGCTTTGTCAGTCCACGCTTAAGTCAGAAACTTTAAATCATAGAAATCTTTTATTTAATATTCATGTTTCCTAATGCAAATGAATTGTCCGAGCATTATCGAAGCCATTGATAAAAAAACATCTCGTGGATTTATTAATGCTGCTCTTATCGAATATTTTTTATACTGTTGAGCATATTTCAAAAGTTGTTAAGCAGCGATGCTCAAACTGTTGCTTTATTAAATAATTTGTGTGATAATTATATTATTTATTTTATAAATTGAATTACAGATAAATTAATTACATTACAGATGCCGTCATACTCGTATATGATTTAATATTGCAGATGTCACAGATATATATTTTAGCGGTAAAACGTGGTCGGAGGTCTTCGAAAAGGCAAAACATACTTTAAAGTTAATCAAAACATGTCTATATGATAACTACCTTACTCCTAATATAGAAAAAACTAAATATATGTCCCACAGCATTACCGACTTTCTAATTCACAAAAATAAAAAGTGCTGTAATTGCGTACCCCTCGAACGTGTAAGTGTAATAAAGTATCTTGGAGGTTTTGTTGTTAATAAGTTAAGGTGGCAACCGTATGTCGAATTGCTAAAAACTCCATACATTTAAAACCTTGCGATATATTGGACCTAAAATTACTTAAAAATGTCTACTATGCTTTAGCACAATCTATTTGGTGGTTCGGCATAGTTGGATAGGGTGGATGTGCAGAAAAATTATAGACCTTTATAAAGAGCACAGAATGCTATAATACGAGCTATCAACAAAAGACCATTTAGATACGATACTGGAGCATTGTTTAACGAATATAGAATTTTGGGCAATTATACACGAAAACATAATCCTAGTGTATAAGAAAAGATTACACGAAAGTGAAAGAACGCAACAAAGGGTGCAGGCCAGACATGCAAATTACCTAAACCTCCTAACTCCCAGATAATACTCAACATTTGGCCAAAGACACTTCACATTTCTTGCTCGGAGAGCTTTTAATGCAAAAAACGTATGTATGAACTATGTTGTGGTACCCAACTCGGTTGGGTGACGTCGTCGGTTGCTTAACTCGCCCGAGTCAGCACGAGAGTTGACTCGGCCGAGTGTGCGAGCGAAACAGCACACGATTTGATGTCTTGATTTGTTTGGTACGCTCTCATGCGGCCTCGCTCGCTCTTCAGTTACAGTCAAATAGCCTTATTTACCGATTTTCGCGAATAAAATAAAACGTATAAGATAAGATCATTTATTTTCCGATGACATTTAATGACATCATTTACAACAACGTGGTAGCAAAAACACATGCTGAATTACACAAGTAAATTTCCTAAATAGAAAACAAAACAAATTTAGTTTAACATTAATAATAATAGTTAATGAGATCTAAGGACCTACTCAGAAAATAACTAAAACAAAACTATTAGGCTAACATAAACAAAAAAATAAGAAAGTGTGGTAAGGTGAAATATGCTGCATCGTTACACCAGAAATACCACTAAAATTCTTTTACACTGTATATTCTTTATTCTTTAACAGCTTTTTTTAAATCGTTTAGAAACGGTTTTTATGTGTATCGACAATCTATTATTAAAGTGAAGACACATGTAATTACGGGTGTCTCGGAAATTAGAGGTTCTAGTTTGAGTAGAATAAACGAAAAAATATATACTATGTATGGCTAAAATGTATATTTCAGCATATTTGTAAAAATGTTGAGAAGCTGGGCTCTGTCCGAGCGTCCCACAGTAGCTAATCATCACATTATGAGACTACATCTTACAAAATAATAAATTGATGAGTGGCCTTTCGACGAGAAGCGATAAAGCTCACATTTTACAATTTTATAAAAAGCTTTCAGATGTCAAAACTCTAAAAATGAAGGGCGCCGTGGTATAATTAAATTGACCACCGGGTCTGAGATAAATGGTCAGAGCGGGATGCTTATACAGTCTTGCCTCTCTCGCACGATTTACAACCAGGTAATAAGTATATTACCACGCAGACATCATCAGAAGTCTTCTAACTATAAAAAAAGCTTTTATATACACCGTGTCCCAAGACAATTTCCTATAAAAACAACAGCTAAATGGCCCTGTAATTTGTTTTGACGTCATTTTTTCATTTTGGTTTCCAAGTAATAAAAATCTAAACTTTACGCGATAATATGAAATCGCTCTTGCCATAAGTACGTTCGCTAGCGAGGCCGCGCCGCGCCGGGTCATTGTCGGCGTGCGCCGATCGCGTGCGACCAAAAAGGGAATTTACACGAGCGCTTTGACAAAATTAATAAATTTGGGCATGAATTATTTTCGCATATCTTTTTAAATTTTCTACACGTAATAAACACCTCATTAAATCTTCAGGAACGGTCTCGGTACAAAATATAATTTAGTAAATATAGACTTTTGTTAAGAAATTCATTTTCTATAAATATTTAATCGACTGGTTATTAGGAAAGTGCAAGAAATCGTTGGCACGATATCTCGACAGCGCGATTACTCTCAGTGTGAGAAAATAAAACTAAGGGGGTAGGTTTAACAATCACAAAAATATGCAGGTTGTAGTTAATTCACCGAAGTCCTTTCAGGGGGTTGGTCTCACGAAAGAAAAAAGAATCATAGCTAAGTAATTATAATAATATAAATTATTTATATTATTAGAAAAGTCTGATTTTTTTTCGAAGTGCTTCAGTGTCGCAACGCGACCTCGCACTATGCGTTCGACCACGTTCTCAAACACTAAAACGATTTCTATTAATTTCGAATTCATTTTCTCGTAATTGGGAAACATTTTATCGATATTTGTCTCTAATTTAGATCAACCCCCTAAAATGACATCAGTAAATTTGAATACATCCTGTATAATGTCGAGGCTCGAATATTTAACCACCTATTTAACTAAAATAATTTATTAATTATAGGCGGTTTGATGCCACAACATTAAAATAAATGTATGGGAAAGTAGAGGTAGACGGATCTAGCACTTTAAGGACGCACCTTCCAATCGATTATTAATCGATATCTCGAAAAAGAATATGTCGATGTTCGACTATCACTTTCCGGAAGCCGAAGCAATTTATTTTATCGATAAGAATCATTTATCAAATTACACCTTTCGAATATACAGTTGAAGACTGATAATTTTGACAATATAACCCGGATACAACTGCAACTAACTATAACATCGCGTTTTAAAAACGATTTGTCTGAAAAGATACACAATTAGCTAGCATGGGTTTTGTATTCATTACGTTTCTGCGTATAAATTAAAGTTCCTAAAACGTTAAATTACCTAATCTGTCCTTTTGGAATGTACCTAGGTCAATTTAAAAAAGATATGCGTACCTAAATTGGATTATAAAATATTGAAAAATTTATAAAAAAAATTTTTTTTTTATGTAACTATACATCATATCCCAAAACCATTCGCGATAAAAAATCCGGCGAATAACCCAACGATTTCAAACATGATTTTTTATGATTTCATATTCATCGTGGTTTCCGAGAAAAAAAAAATGGAAGCTTTACGCGATAATTTATTTATTTGAATTACAAACAGCGTTACAATAAATGTTACAAACACAAAAAATACAATTTTTATGGCCGATTAAAAATAATTACATAATCATAAGGTCAAAGGAGTTGTTAGTATGGGAAATAAAGAAAAAAACCCTATTATACAATAATAGTAAAACAGATTGCAAGGAAGTACATTTTTGAGTGTGTGTAATAAAGTGTGCGTGTGTGACGTGTTTAAACCAGCGTGCTAACTCTCTCATTAACGGACTGCACGAAACTATTACGACGTGAAAACTGTCAATCTCACTAAAATTACAGTTTTATGTGTATAATAATTAAATCGTTCTTGTCATATAATCTATTACTCGTAATAGGGAACATAAACACCCTTTTAAGTCTTCGGGACAGCCTGTATGTGCATATATATATAACTAATCGTAGCGGTATATATTTTAATATTTTCTTGGTTGCTTTCATAGTACTTCATTTCAGGACTTTACATTTTTTGTTCCTTTTCGAACCCAGAAAATGGCGGTTTGTTAAAAAAATCGGGGTGCTATACAGGTTGTTTTAAATTTAGGGCACTCTTTTTAGGATGTTGATCTGTATCGTCAATAAAACGTTAATCGGCAAAAAATATTGGAAAAATTACGAGAAAAACGACTTCAAAATTAAATAGAAAACGTTTTAGTGTTTGTGAGCGCGCGGCTCGCGAAGAACTTTGAAGAGAAAAACAAAGTGTTTCAATAATATAATTATTTTGGTATGATTTTTAAGTAGTTGTTGTAGAATTTAGGATCCAAATAAGAAATAGTTTTAGTAAATTTAGTTGAGTTTAGTCTTAAAGGTTGAACATAGTTGATTTTATTTGGCGTTATGGTTGTGAATAGACTCGTTTGTCATTGAGTTTGATTGATTGGTTTAGAAGGGCTTTTTGAACCAAAATCAAGGGTTCGTTTATAATTACTCAATATCTCAAAATTATGCATTACTCAAATATTTATAAAAAAAAACCATTTTACGACGAACGGAGATTTTGATCAGCTTATTCATAATAAGAAATAATTTATGCCAGATTTTTAACAACGTTGTGGATTGGAAACAGCGTTTGTATGAAGATTCTGCGCGAATGCGTGATGCTGTATGCCTGTAATGAATGGCCTCAACTTATAAAGACTCGAGGAAGGCTGTCGGAACCGCATTCAACGGTGCCTCTCCGACAGCACGTTTCAAACGAGGTATTTTTTTGTTTAACCTATAATAATATATTAGGTTAACACATCATTTTGATTACACCAATACTATTGAATCATTGTTCTGAAAGTTTACTTTTAAAGTGACGGGTCGCTTCGATATTATCAAAATATAAATTCACTTTTGATCAGAGTGTTGAATAACTTACCGCGTGAGAAACATTTTATAGACTTCATTATAATAAACCCCAGTTTTACATGACGCAATTTTGTATATCTTTTTATTATTTGCAGAATTTTACAATATGAAATTAGGTCCCAAAATAAGTTCGAATCGACAAATGGTCATACCAATTTTAACGCTTCATTACCATCATATCCCCTGACTCTAGCACAGGCACATTTGGCCTAGTTGAGTAGGGCCAAAATAATTGTAATGACCTAGTACATAGAAATTATATAAAAAAAATACGTACCTTGCGAGCTCACAGGTTAGCAATTCGATATTATTATATAAATAATAGTACCTAAATATTTACTCCTTAGAAATATTTATTGGGTTAGTGAATAGTGAATTTGTACTGACACTGCCTAGTTAGGTAGACTTTTGTGAAAAACCTTTGTTGTAAATGTATTATTATATTATTATTTATATTGTTTGCATTGCATATAATTCAATTTAAATAAATGTAATTGTTTGTTGCGCAGTGAGATGATAATGCTTCTAGTAAAGTCTACCTTAGTACGGGCATTGCCTAGTTAGGTTTTATAGTATTTTGCATAATATGAAATTAATGTTTAAGTTACTCTCAATAAATAAATAAGATCTTTAAATACAAGATGTTATTATTAATCCTTTTAATAATATTTCATGTTATACCTACAAGCAATGTGTATTAATTTATTTGACGTCATCTACATATACAGCGTGTGTTTAAAATCACTACTGTCCTTTCACGAAATTGACCTTTGGAAACCATTTAAAAACTTTTGAATTCATCCAACTAAATGATCTGCAAAAAGATGAATGTATTTATCACACATGCAAGTGCCGCTGTATGGTTAAAATTTTTTTTTTTTTTTTTAATTTCGCATAAATAAAATAAAAGATTGTAGTTAACCACTGGTTTAACTAAAGGGAAGGGGGGGGCAGAAGGGTCTGGTGGTGCTTCCCCCCTATACCTTTGCTAGGCCTCCCAGAAAATAGCCGACTTTCAATTTCAATGTTGCCAGAAGTAACTTTTATTATTTAAATATATACAACTATGTATTATCTGCCGGTTTCTTAATCTTAACTAAAAACAATTTATTTAAACATGCATAAAATATAATACGAAATACTTAAAAAATAAGTTAACGTAACTCAAGTGATTACAAACAAAATTAACTTAATTTAAGTAAAACTTAAATAATTTTTAATGTTTTTTTCTATACATTCTTTTAATTTAAGTATTATTACCGATTTTCTTTTAAGTTGTCTAACTTCAAGAGATATATTATTAATTAGGCCGGGTATTACATATTTTAATTGCCGATACCCATACGTATTTACACATCTTTCGACAATATACTTTTCATTTGACATTTGTCTAGTAGAGTACTTATTAGTGACAAGATTTTTCCAAGTTTCATCTGAGAAGTGGTTGATTGCAATTCTATATTAGCAAAGTGGACATACCGGAAGAACTTTGGAATGGGTGAACAATTTAGAGTAGTCGCCTTTCATTGAAATTTTTTTACGAATATAAATTCGCTGTATATACTCGTATGTTTCATATTGTAATACCATACAAAATAATACAACTTCTATCGACTCCCAAAATATGAGTACCTATTATAAAACTGCCCATTTATTTAAAGTCTATTTTTTAAAATCCACGCGGTATTTTTTTGTCGTTTGTCTAGGTAATAGGTTTTATGTAGGTAAACATAAAATATATATATTAGCCGAAAAATAATTTCCCAATAATGCCGTGGTGTGAAGTCGGTTTTGGAGAGAGGTCGCCGGTGGCGCCATTTATAGAATGCGCCACTATCAGCGGCCCTCGGCGCTACAGCGATCGTCCATTAAAGGACTCCATTGTTGCCAAGATGGCCGGCGCGACTCGCAGCTGATAACTGATAACGAACGCTCCGTGGGCAGGATTTATTATTTCACTTGATTCCGGAATCCTAATAGCAAAAATCTCTTATATTAATATTCTATCGATTTACTTTAATCGGTTTCTCGGCATTTTTGGATATTTTTTAGTCTCAGAAATTGATTTCAAGGGTGGGTACCAAGGAGGGGTACTCCTCCCTCACACTGGGGTCTAAAAACACTCAAAAATAGCCCAAATCCTTTGAAAATTTTCCGCCCCCACCGCGTAAGATGAAGCGAGGGATATTATTAACTTCCTATATATACTTAGTTTCCTTCAATAATATATTTATTTATTAACAAGTAAGCATACAGCGAAATAGTAGCATATAAATTTTTGAAAGGGTTTATAATAAGGCCAATTTAAGCTTACGCCTGTGTACAAAAGTATTTAAAACTTTTGAGCTTAACGCTATTTTAGAAGGTGCATATTGGGAGTCGGCCATATGGGGCCATCCAGTGTACTTAACAGGAATACCATTCACGCTAAAACAAAACCCAGCTAATTGTCCCCGCGGATTCAACCATAAATCGTCATCCGCGCGCCAGCTAATCATCTGCCCGCAACGCGTAGACCGTTGACCACGCTCAGTCAAGGCTACGTCATATGTCGATCGCGTTTTGACACGGTAAAGGCAATTTAAACCAACAAAATAAAAAATATAAATTAGGGGATGAATAATTTGATGCATTTTTTATTAAATTTCTTACTCGCACTCGTAATAGGGAACATAAACACTCGCTTCTAAAATATAAACTATACGATACAATAATATATTAAAATGTTGTTAAACAGATAAACGAAGTCAAAAATAATTGATGTGTATATATTATAGGAATAAATTGGTATAATCTACATATATTAAAAAAATATATCTAAAATTATATATCAATAAATAATGCATCCAAGGAATACACATTATATTATTATATTGATTATAGGCGAATTCGCAAACTGCAGCTGAGATCTAAACGCTCTTGAACAGGGTAACTCAACTTAACTAAATTTAGTTAAGTTGAGTTTGCTGAGAGTTAAAAATTGCGACTCACCTCCATTTAGTTCTTCTGTTCTGGAACCACGTTTTCACCTGCGCGTCTGTCATCTTTAAGGTTTTCGCTAAGGAAGCCCGCTCTGCGGACGCGAGGTATTTCTGGAATGAGAAAATTACCGCGTGAGTTTGGTAGAGTAGGATTTCAAAGTTATGGTGAGACCACTTCGTCTATAGTATGCGCCTTGTATCATCTTTGATTTTGCCGACGTTTTGGTCAGCAATCTGATTGGACGGCATCTGCGCAGGCGCGCATTCGAACGGCGCACGGGCGATCCGCCGGCGACATTATTATGGTACCTGACAATATTTTATTTCCTGTTATTTTGTTATCTAGTTTTAATTATCCGTTACTTGTAATCGTTGAGATGTCTCTCATAAGGGATTCATTGTAAATGTAAATATTGCCCCGTGAGGAATAAAGGGATCCAGAACTCGGAGAAGTCTTCATCATTTAACCTCCATCATCCCTGGACCTGGAACCTCCTCGGCATAATACCAACCCTATTTAATTCTTCCCGCTTTCTAGAATATAAGTTCCTACCTAAAGTCAACGCGGCTAACGCTGAGACAGCAAACAGAAGCCTCTGTCAGGTATTATCTGACATTCACATGACTTTGAAATAATCTGTTTTGACTTTATTTTTGATAGTTGCTCTTTTATAGGGAACACAATGTGAAATGGCAATGTGAAAGTCGAAATTAAAAGCTCAGGTACCTGTTTGTGAAATCTTTTCTCGAGTTCTGCGATCTGTAAGCGTGTGAAAGATGTCCTGGGTTTCTTTCTCTTCGGGGGGGTTCTGTTCTGGTAGGGATGTCCGATGCGCCTCGTGATCGGAAACGATGCTGTAAATTGCCAAAGTATCATTAAATACAATCATCATCATCAAATTGTCATTTTATCCACAAACGGTTTCAAAACAGAGGGATATGTCTATTTTACAAATAGATAAATCGAATTGCGTATATTGAAATGGTATTGTATAGGCACATTTACTATCTACATTGTATTCAAAATCACTATACTGTTCTTTCAGGTGGTTGAACTATACCAATAATCAAACATTAATCAGCCAACTATTTTGGAATGTTCGAGAACTTTATTTGTTTATCCAGGTTGAGTTAGGCGCCTGGATACAAAAATGGTGGTAGTACTGAATACTGACTGGCTGTTACCAACCTTGGCCATACGTTGGCTATGTATTCGACTTATATGGTCAGCGCGGCGTGGCGCAGGGGAGAGAAAACAGCGAAAAATAACAGTTTAAATAAAATTCTTTATCATAAAGAAAATGTAAAAAAAGAGCTAAAATTATACTTATATTCTTCACTTCATTATATTTGTGTAATGTAATATGATAATAGGTCAAGGCGTGTAATTAAAAAAAAATAATCAAGTTTTATGTTGCTAGATATAATAATGTTTATACTATCTGGTAGACTGCTTACTTAAGATATATGAAATAAAGGTCCCGACAGTGACTTTGAATTTGAATTACCTGTAAATTATTCAGGAGAGTTTAATTCAGTGAATACGATTTATTGCTAAGTTTTTTAATTGTGAATATTTAAGTAACAGACGTGTATTAATTGGTTAGTGTCTTATATTAAACATTTGACCCCTTGTTTTCAACATCACCTCGCTTCAACCCAACCTACAATAAATATATCGATTGTCACGATACTTTGAAACATGCTAAGTAGGTACGCTTTCAAGGAACATACGCTAAATTGCATAAAAGAATTTAATATTTATTTTAGGTTATGGTTTTTAAAATATATTTAAAAATATTAGCATTATTTTTATAACAAAAACTGTAACTGTGTAATTTTTAATTAGACATCTATTTTAGTTTTATAAATTGGTAATTATCCATTGCTTATATCCGTGTATGTTTTTAGCCTTTATGTAAATTTATAAAACTGTTGATTTTCCTGATTAATTCCCTCTCAGATTCCGTAATCGACTCTCCTACGCAACATTAGTGCAATTATTTAGGTTAGGTTGTATTATATTTAACTATATTTGTTTATATTATTTACGAAAGTAGATAATTGGGTACCTACCTACATTCGTAAGAATTTTTGTAAAAAAAATGTACCTACCTAAAATAATTTTACAATATATACCTACCTAAGATTTTATTTATAACAAGTTACATTTTAAATTTGAAATTTTAAGGGTAAGATTTTTATTGTGACTATTATTAGACGCCCTAAGTTGTAGTGGCCCATTTCTCCGACATTGTTGTAACTGCCTATACCTACGCTTAGGATATAATGACGTCATAATAGCTGCGTTTAAACTGCGGTTTAAACGCAACGCAACGCGTCGTTTTGTACGCAAGTCCGATAAGATCGCCGCGAGACGAAAACCGTCCATCTTTAAGTACACGTTGCTTATAAACTCATTAAGCGCTGTTGCCGCCATAATTGCGACGTTGCCGCGCCGCTATTACATTCGAAATAGGAACGCCATTAAACGGCGCGACGCGATTGGCCGCCGCGCTTCTAATGACGCGATCACGTGACCGAGAGACGCCCATGCTTTTTTTCTTCTATTTTTGGGCAATGGGAGTACTTATAAAATGTAAAGGCCTGAACAGTTATTATTTTTTGATGGGCAATGTCCGTGTATTAATGTCGAAAATAATACGTGCGGCTACCTTTTGATTGATACCCGGCGGCCATTTTAGCAATTTATATTTTATTATTTAGGCAATATTAATAATTTATTTTCTTACTTATAGTAGATTCGTATTTTCATTTTAAGGTTTTAACAGAGATACGAGCCATTAATGTCTTTCAAAATTAATTTATATTAATAATGTTGTATTTACCTACTATTTTTATTTCAAAGAATATACTTTTTTATGAACTGACTTCGTTATTAGCATAAAAAAATGTAAAATTATTTCTGAAAACCTTTAATGCCCTCTCTTGAAACAGTAGTCTGGGCTGCCAGTCGACAATTGACTCCCCCACACCATCTTATGCGGGGGGTTTTTGGGGTAATTTTTTAAAACACAGTTTAGGCTAGTTTTGAGTGTTTTTAGACCCTAGTAAAAATAGTGTTTTTTACCAGTATTTTTACGGTAACAATTTTGTTATTAATTCTCAATATTACTGTTTCTTCCCCAATGAGAAATTAATATCCTGCCGATACCTTGAAAATGCAATAAAAAAAACAAAAATAAATAATAAATTACATTTACGTGGGCCCATAATTTGCAAAAAAGAAACGCAACGCACACATTCTTTTGAATATGACCCGCAGTAAGTACAATGAACAAAGTCAATTTTCGCTTTCCGTTTTTGGACAATCTTGAAATGCTGCTAACTTCTTGGTATTTTTTTTTTAAATTTTCGCCATTTCGAGCGTATTTCTCACTTTTATCGTTTTTTCTTCTTCCGTGTGTGTGATCCGCCAACTCGTTTATAGACATTATCTTTATAGGCATTATCTTTATAGACATTATCTTTATAGACATTATCTTTATAGGCAAATCCTTTTCGATCAATGTCCCGTCGTCACAACGCACCCGTTATTATAATATGCTCCACAATTCACAGATACCAAGGTTATAAAATTATTCTAACGACACTATGCAGTTTCGATAAATTGATCGCATTTTAAAGTATTTTGCATTAATTTATTGTGTAAAAAATGAACATTGTATATTAGTTTTCAGCGTATTATTTATTACTTAAACTTAAGATAAATGAATAAAAAAAAAAATTGTTTGCTCTAAATAAAGGAGAAAACACCTTTATAGAGGTATGTGGGTGGAGTACCTAGTATTTAAGATTCGCTTAAAAAATGTCCTTTTATTGTAATATTTTGGGGATAATAAAACAATATCCGTCTATACACGGGAATAGGTTTTTTTATAGGGAATAATCCTCCATTCCCCATAAAAAAAAATGGTTCTGCGTCCTACCAGACGGTGGAAGTTATACTTCTTTGGCCGTTCGCACACACCCACAGACATGATATATAATTGAAAACGTATAAAAAGGCACTACGGATTTTACTCCTAACGCGTGACGCGGTTTCTCTCCAACGGGCGCAAAGAAGTATAACTTCAAAAATCCAGCTAATTAGCCCTTCGATTTCAAACATGATTGGCTTTGACCTCCTATCAAAATTCATCGTGGTTTCCGAGTAAAAAATTGTAAACTTTACGTGATAATATTAAATCGTTCTTGTCACAAGTTCGTCCGATCGAGAAGCCGCGCCGCGCCGGAAAATTGACCGACCTTGGACGATCGCTAACGAGCAAGCAAAAGGCAAAGGGAGTTTACACGAGCGCATTGATAAAGTTAATAAATTTGGACATGAATTATTTTCGCATTTTTTACACAATTTCTTAGACGTAATTGGGAACTAAGCACGTCCTCAAGCCTTCGGGAATGGTCGTAGAACGCCCTCTATAGTGGTTTTTAGATGGCTCATTGTCATACAAATTAGTAAATGCTCAAGATGGTGGCCATTAAGTTTTTCCGAGTTATTTTTGTTTGCACATTATTAAGTATTTTCTATTTTCTATTTAAAATTAGACACAGAATATTCTGACGTGGGCACGAGTATATTTTTAAAATTAAAAAACTACTAAAAAATACTGTAAAATTATGAAAATCCTGTGCGTTTTTTCTATTAGATTACAATGTATGGGACAAATGCACATACAGATGCCTTACTTATTAAACTCATTGCTTTAGGTCAATTTCTATGTGATTTAATGATATTTACGTAATTTTAGATACTAAAGAAGTTGAAGTTAAGCCAGTTGCGGATCCCAGGGGAGGGGGAGTAAAGGGTGTAAATACACCCTCCCCCCCCCCAAGTCTTCCAATACCAGTACACATTCACACCACCAGAAATTTTAATTTTAAATTACTTTATTTTTTTAATATTTTAAAAAGACTGCATGCATTTTCCATTGAGCATAATTGAAAGTATACTTGTAGAATGGTTTCTTAAAAAGGGATAAATTTGAATAAATTGAATAAATCAACCGTAATATTAGGGTTACGCTATGTGTATATTACAAAGAATGGGAGAAATGTGCGTCTGCGGAAAAATCGTCTAGAATTCTCTCGGAAAATACAAATTGTGGTCGTATGAATTGTAATTTACCGAATTTTAATAAGTCGAAAATTGGCGTCGTTGACATTTTACCCCCCGCTACCCCCAAGAGTTTTTCCACATCCGCCCCTGAGTTGAGTAAACTTTATTTATTTATTTATTTGTATGAGAAATGCTTTCAGCTCTACATAATTACAGTTACATAGAAATAGATAAATAATAACTTAAGCCGACTACAGGCATCTCCAATTTAACATATATTTTTAACAGAACGAACATCTAATTTATAGTGATAACATTGTATGAGTGTTATAATCTTTGAATATAATAGGGTGTGGAATGTAAGAGTGTGTTAATATGTATGTATGTGCATGTATAATATAATATAGAATATACATACATACTATATTTTTATCACATTCATCACAAATTACACATAAAACATTTAAAAAAAAACTACTGTATACGTATATAATATTAATAATCTATATATATTTTAAGAACATTGTTCAAATTTTTATGCTAATGTTATTATTATGTAAAATGACCGAAATCCATAATTGGTTTTATATACTAGTAATAAGTTTTGTTTGTAATTGTAAAAATGTAATACTGTGTATTTTTCAATAAAGAATAAATAAAAATAAATAAATAAAAAATTGTATAATTGAGTTGTAAAGTTATTTGATGATTGTTTTTTATAGATGGTTACATA
Source organism: Neomicropteryx cornuta (assembly GCA_020383195.1). Lineage (NCBI taxonomy): Eukaryota > Metazoa > Arthropoda > Insecta > Lepidoptera > Micropterigidae > Neomicropteryx > Neomicropteryx cornuta. The sequence continues at coordinate 10,060,908 of JAHKQU010000005.1, read as the reverse complement.
ATATTTGACAATATTTTACACTAAAAAGGACAGATGACCTCTTTAGAACCTTTATAAATATTATGCTATCCAGCACTTTATCAAATTATTAAAAACATTCAAAATTGTCAAAGATTGTGTCATTTATGTATGTATTCATCAAATGTATGTATAATATATATATGTGTGTGCGTATGGTGACGTGTGTGTGCGTATGTGTGGTGACGAGAATACTAAGATTATGTATGTTCAAAGAAAGTTTTTTTTTATGTTAACTTCAAACCAATATATTATAATCAATGGAGGCTGCTATGTAATAGACATGGGTATAAACAGAAACATAAATAGGTATGCCAATTGGCGCCTTAGCGTCATTTCGCGCGAAGGCGAATTTTATGGAGCGATTTATCACGCGCAGCGAAAGATCTCGCAAACAATCTCGCGAGGGTTGCAAATAATTCATTTTGCCGGGTGTACGCTAAGCGAATTTGCGATTCAGGCCAATTTGCCCTGCGTCGCAATCAAAATAATATGTCGGGTCTGCTATTCGCCATTTCACATCGCCCGAGAATATTAAAGCTGATTGCCTGCGCGAATTTTCAGCGTAATGCATACACATTTATTTAGCTACATATCCGCGGGTACAATCGGGCAACTAAACGAGTTGCCTCTACGCTGCGGTTTGAACACGCTATGATCCGTCCACGCATTATTACTTTTATTTATTTATTTATTATTTATTTATGAAAGTACAAAACAGCGATACAAGAAGATAATTCTTTAATACTACATTTACATAGCCAAAAAAATGTACCATATATAAATATGGTTAAAAACATCAATTTAAAACTATGTGTGGAGTGAGTGTGGTGCCATTTGTGGCATGCACATGTTTGCGTGTGTGTGTGTGCTTAGCGCGTGTATATAAACCTAAATATTATTAGCGATATAATAAATTAAAAATAACAAAATATTCTTACGAATGTTTAATATTTATAATGAATATAATATTTATTTATACATTTTATACTAAATGTTATCATAGCTTACGTCACGAATTTTACGCATAAATAACCCCTAATTCTCTTGAAATATATCAACTGCGTTGAATTTTTCATTATATGCGCTGAGGACTCTACACATCGTTGCGCGTTTTTTTGTAAGGTCTACCTTACAAAAAAAAGGTTTTATTTTCGAATTAATCATGAACAGTGCTACGTTACGTGTTTTTCGGGACTCCAATTCGTCCAAAAGGTATAAACGATCTTCAATTACTACAAAATAACACAAAAAAATCACTCGAATACCTTCCCCGAGAAATAATGCTTAGACACTTGAATGCCAGGGTAGCGCGAAGAAACACAATTGCATTCACGGACGAACCTGATATTTACACATCCTAGCTGTGAGTCCCAGCACACTTTTTTTTTATATTTTTAGATACTTACTTTGGAGATTTTATTACTAACTTGGCAACCACACATCGGACGAACGTGATTTTTAGCGTTATACACTTATTAGTGTTATAATTTTTAGACAATGTAACCGATTTTATATAACTTCCAAGGCATTTGTAGTTTTTTAGACGAAATGCATGCAAACAGACGAGAGACTGATATGGTAACTAAATAGCTTCTTTTTTATTAATATTTACATATTTTTTATTACTACAACTAGTTACTTTTAAACTAACAATGCTCAAGTGCTTTATTTTTTAGAGATAATTGGTTGTGACGCACGGATTTTATCACTTTATTAGGCTAGTGTGTCTGTCAGTCTTAAAAATAAATATTAATCAGTAAATATAATTTTTATTCAAAATTTGAACTGTGTATTAGGGTTAGTAGTAGACAAAATATAAAAAATATTAAATGTGAAATTCAGTTTTTTAAAATAAAATAGATGGTAGACTTATAACAGAAGCTGTATTATTGAATCTAGCATGTTTTTTTTTTATAAAATAAGTTTTAAAATGTTTAACCTATTTAAGTTAAATTCGTACAATATAATAAATCATTACGATATTCAAAGCGCTTATTAAAAAATTTAGTTAGGACGTTTATTAAAAATAAAATTAACAAAAGCGAGTTGAAAATAAGTAGGTAGGTTTTTGCTAAAAGCATCGATACCTTTTGGCATTTTGAGTCGCACAATTTGCATTTTTTTCAAACTGAAGTATTATTAGGCACATTGCTTGCAAGACAATTATCATAGATGCTCATAAAAAAAACTTTTTAGACACAATTTTAGGAATTTTACACAAAAGTTTCTTGAAAATCGTACGAAAATCATAGTTTCCGAGAAAAAAAAATGTAAACGTTACGTGATAATAGTATACGGTTCTTGTAATACGTACCGCAGCTGATCGACCCGTCATAAACGGCTCTATCCGGTCGCGGCGAACGAGACCAAGGTTACGCGCCGATAATAAGAAAAGTATTTTACATCAGCGTTTTAAAAAATTTGGGGATGAATTATTTTCGCATTTTTTTTTATATGGTTTCTCAGTCATAATGGGGAACATACACACCTCATTAAGTCTCCAGGAATAAACTTGGAACCCCTATATACACCTTGTCCCAAGACCATTAGGTACCGAAGTTTGGAACCTATTATAAATAAGAAATGATATGAAAATATGCGACAAAAAATCACCTCGAAATGTATTATATTTTTAAACAGATGGTGTCAATTCGGCAAGCGCGCGAATTGTCTTCAGTCATACTTATCTTTTCTGTTGTCTTGTCCTCAGTCTTGTCTATGGACGCTTAAAATTCGTGAAACATGTTTTTATTACTGAACCTTCAAATTTATACCAGTTCCTTGAATAAATTCGCGGTGTTGCAACACAGAAGACATCTTAAAATAGCAAACTAAAAAATTACATTAGAATTTATCGAGTACAACCGGTTTAGAAATGTCAAACACCTGTCATTTACATTTAAAAGGCTTAACTACCCGTCGCATGCTAGCAGCTGGCAGATATATTATCTTTAAATAAATTGTTATTAGTAAACGACAACTTTTAATGTCGCTTCATCAAATTAAAGGTTATAATCATTTTGATACTGCTAACAGCATAAACGGGACCGGTATCTTTGCACTAACGCGATACTTAACTGAGGTTACGTTAAACGCGATTTCAAAATAGCCAAATACTTAAGGCGAAGCCAAAGGATAAGATAAGATTTATTTTCCAATATATACAAAAATGTAAATAAGAATCACATAATAACTTTTAACACACAACCAAAATAAAACAAATTTAATGTAACAAACCAGAGAAATAAATATTTAAAGAGATCTAATAAAGTATACACGGGAAATACAAAAAAAACAAAATTTACATAAATTATAATTAAAACTAAAAAGTGAACCTGAAAAGAGATTAATTAAAACTCTCCAAAACTGTATATATTTTTTTCTAAAAGTAGTTTCTTAATCTCTTTTTTTAAAATGCTAAATTTAGAAATAAATTTTATATTCTCTGGTAATTTGTTAATTTTTGTTAAACCACATTAATTTTGACTCATTTAGACCGTTATTTTCTATGGTTGCCATTTGGTAACCATTGGATATTTAATAATAAAAAAATATATGTTTAGATACCTTGTTCTTATGAAATCGACATTTTTTCAATTTAATTCTATTTCTGAGAAATTTAATAAATGATAAACTCCTAATAATTACTTTTTAGTTGAATCACTCTCTTATAAAATACATTAGCGCCTTAGGAAAAAAAGTAATTGAAAGGAAAATGAAGGTTCTAAAATGTAGTAAAGTTTGTTTTTTTTATTTCTATATAATTAAGCTGTAATTAAATAAAAACCAACAAATGCTTTCTGTCCGCGCAAAGAACTAACCTATAAAAATAAAGCGCTGAATTTCAAGGTGGACTGACAAAATAACTTCGTGATTTGTAGCTGAACGCGACTCTGTAGCTATGGCTGTGAATGAACGCGATTTCATCACAGCTTCAGTAACGCCGCTATTCCTATTCGTTGCGCTAGAATAATAGGGTGATTTAAAAGGTATTGCCTTATAACGCGCACGTCTATTTTCCACCCCATCTCTGCAGTGTTGCGAAGAGACGTTACGGTATTGAAACATTTGCCAAATATACCAAAAAATCTATCAAATCTCATAGAAATCTTTAAAACCTACTTTAATATATGTATTCGTCCGATCGACCTATTATGGATAGCAAACCTAACTAAGTGTAGTAGAAAAATAGTATAAGCATACCTACTGCCAATAGTTTAAGCATACCTACGTCACTTAGAACTCTGGAACACCTGGAACTCGAGGTCAACCCCCTTCAAAAAAACACTATACGCAAAATAAGAATTAGGACATTACTATAATTTCAACATTAAGAGAATATTAAGAGAATAATTAGACTAACATAAATGTGCATGGCGGAGGTAGAATTCACCTGATAAAAGTAGAGGATAGGCTAACTCCAATTGTACGAACTTGTATCAAACATTAAGCGAGCTGCCACGCGGGGAGTGGATCACGCGGCAGCTCGCGCACCACAACCCCTTGCGTGACGCTCAAGGAAATTCACACAAAGTTAATAAATTTGGCGTTGGTCTCGGTATATGGGTAGAAAGAGTATTACCGAGTAAATATTTTGCAAAACGAACCGTTCGGATTCCTCCCCCTCCATCCTCCTGCGGGTCCGCATTCCGCAATACGGCCCGATAAAAACACAATCGGATTATGTCCGCCCTACCCGCGCGCGCCGGTCCAGGGCTGGGCGCAGTCGTTCCCGCCCTGGCCATCATTCATCCGACGCTTTTATCCGACCTACCCTCGCTTTGGGCAAAATCATCCGCTCGAACGTTGGTTCGTAAGTGAAAAGGATATATCCTGTTAATAGCGCAGGAAACATTTCAGTAACCGAATTTTGCGTAAAAAAATCTTAAATCGTAATAGTATTTATTGATTTATTGTTCTCGTATCGTCCGAAATCAATCATCGATCGATTTTCAAGAAGAGATCGGGGTCACAGACCTTTCTCGAGCCATGAGTTCAAACGCGATCTCATACATTAAAACAATTTTTATTCAACTTTGAACATTAATAAAAAAACATTAATAAAAAAAAATCTCGTAATTGAGAAACATTTTACCCATATTTTTTTTTTATTAATGTTTGATTGTCGATATAGATCACAATCCTACAAGGAGTGCCCTTAATTTAAAAACAACCTGTATATAAATGTGCATCTGTTTATTTATTTGTTTATTTAGCAGGTAATATACAGCGAAGTATTGGCATATAAATTTTCAACACTAAAAAAACGGAGTGTAATGTTATTTTTTTTTTTATAATAGGACATGTTAAAAAAACTATTTAGAATTGTTTTAAATCATGTTATTGAAATATATATGCATATGTTAATATTTATATTATTTATATGTTTACACTTATATTGTTATTAATTATACTTTTATTAGAACCAAAGTTATAAACATACATTTCACTAAATTAAATTACTTTAATTAAGCATATATTTCATATAAGCATTTATTTATACCATAGTTAAGATAGACTTTCAATTTTCTTTTATCATAAATTCTGTATATTCATGCATAAATAAATATATTTCCGCTTTCAAAACTCTAGCACGACATGTAGGTACCATGTGACATCTGCTAGCACGATACATAAATAATTCTCGGCGTTAATATTCATAACCGTCACATATGATATAGATACCATTCTATATATATACACACCACAAAAATAACATTAAGTTAAATTGTGTTAGTATTTTTATGACTACCACTAATTATTATTAACCCTATTTGACATATATACACGTTTATACCCTCTTATATTCACACCCTAAGCCATTTTTACACACATTCGTTGTTTTTTTCATTGTTTTTATAAGTATATTATATTATTTCCTTTGTTTTCTTGAACCATTGTAATCAGCAATGCTTTAATACGAGTGTTGTTTAAGTATAGATAAGCATTTTTTAAGAATTAATAAAATACTATTAATCAACTACAGTAATACAAACAAACTTGCTTGAGTTTATTGCTTGGTTGTAAAAGTTAATTAAAATGATGTAGATATTCGTTATTGGCTCTACCAACCAGAGCTTTATATTTTTTTTTTTTTATTGATTGATTTTTACAGGTATTTAATTTGTCGATATAGGGTGTTCCAAGACCATTTTCGAAGACCTAAAGGGGTGTTTATGTTCTCGTGTAAGATATTGTATAAAAAAATGCGAAAATAATTCATACTCATTCATTTACTCAGATGATAATATTATTTTTTTCTCGGTGTTATTATATCTATCGTTTATTGATGTGACTTCTTATTGTTGAATTATGAATAAATAAATTAATTAAATTTAAAAATGTTCAAAATGGCAATTATTAGGTAGATCACTTTTACATTGTTTTTTTTTTAATCAGATGGGGCGTTTACATACTAAATTACCTTATTTTAAAGAATAAAAAATGGGTGTGCGTCGGACCAGATGGTGGAAGTTATACTTCTTTGGCCGTTCGCACATACCCACTCAACACACACACACATACAGGATATATAAATGAAATATAAGACATTTTCTCTGTTCTTCAATATATTATTATAAGTGACTTCATTATTATACTATACACCTATACATTATCATTATTAAGTTCGTATAGTCGTATAATTTGTGAAAAAAAATCCCAGTTGGGGATCGAACCAGTGTCTCTAGCGTGGGAGATGAGTGCGTTAACCACTGACCCACCGAGACTCATGGGGTATCATTGGTAGATAACGTTTAAAAAGGCACTCAAGGGATTTTACTCCTAACGTGTGACGTGGTTTCTCGACCAACATCCCATCCCAATGGGCGTAAAGAAGTATAACATCAAAAAGACTGCGTGGAAAGACTGATTTTGATATGAACTAGACCGAACCATAGATGGTTTCCACTGCATAAATAATAGACGAATGTTGCATATAAAAATCCGCCATTTTAAAAGATGACTACCACTTGGCGACGCGTCAGTCGAGCGTACTCTATGCGCGTCTGCGCTAAGTGACAGATAATGTACGAGCTATTATGCAGAGTGCTCGATGGCAGATTTTCGCTTGCAGACGAGCTCGGATGTGTCACGGAGCGAGTACGCGCGCTGGCGAATCGAGAGCACGCCGAATGCGCCCTTATGAACGAATCGATAGGTGCGTTCAGTAGGCACACTCTTACACTGCCCTTAAACGATTGATTATATTCTAATACTAGCTGACCCGGCCACGCGTTGCTGTGGCTAAAGTTTTTGTTATATTACATTATAGTAAACAATCTAAGAGGAACAATAAGAGAACATCAGTCACGGAGTCCACTATGCTTTTTCACACAGATGGTATTTGTAAAAAAATATGGTGATCTCCTTATTTGACTTTCTACTACTATAACCCTTTAGTACAATGAAATTATTTACGAACTAAGACGAAAATGTTGATGTTGGTATACAAATTCACTGGATTGAGATTTGAAGGGGAAGTACGTTGAACACAATTAATTAAAATGTTCTTACACTTGATACTAAGCAGAAATCAATAGGTAAAAAATAAAAATTTATCAGATTTATTATTTCCATTTAATTTTATAACAAATATAAGTATATTACAGTATAATACAGTAAATAACATGTGACGCTTAAACTCATGAATGAGGTAGGCAAGGCAGACAGTCTTAAACTTTTAAACATTAATATCTTTTTTTTGAATTATAAATACTTTCAATTTCAATTTAATTTAACACCAATCGGTGCACAATGTTTTTGGTTAACCTGTCTTTAGCTAACACAAATAGATTCGACGGTTTCCCAACACGTGAACACGCAACATATAGTTGCCCATGAGAAAAACATGGATTTTCCAAATCTAAACCACAAATGGACATTGTTTGACCTTGAGATTTATTTATAGACATGGCGAAAGCTAAACGAATTGGAAACTGTAGCCTTTTGAAGGGTATGGTAGAATCTGATGGTATCATCGGAATACGTGGCAGCAGGACCACTTTTCCTTTAAACTTCCCAGCCAAAATGGTTGCTTCAAGAATGTTTCCGGTGATCTTTTTGATGACCAAACGCGTACCGTTACATAATTGAGGTGGATTCAAATTACGGAGGAGAATAATAGGGGAACCAATCTTTAATCGAAGATTATGTGGTGGCATTCCAGGGATATCTAATGAATTTAAAAATTCAATCGGAAAATTTACACTTTCATTTTCATCAACAACAGTATCGATTGATTTAAAAGACATCAGATCGCCTGGTAACAACTGTTGTATCTGGAAGTTAATTTCGTCAACATCAACGTTTTTGGCTGCCAAAATCGCCCGTTGACTAAGCCATTCATGATTCAAATAATTATTCTGTATATCCGGGAAAATACTCTGAATCAATTCAGTTTTATCCTGAACAACAGTGCAAAAATTGTCTGGTAGTTTAATGCATTGCGTATTTGGTTGCAGTTTTATTTTACCGTTCCCAATATCTAGTAGTTGTTCGGAAAATATTAGTGCTGATGGATCATTTTGCAATTGTACTCGCATATTTATGGTCAATCGAAGTGTTTCAACACTTCGCCATAAGAATGATTGTTTCAAACATGCATTAATCTCATCCGCGAAAGTAAAGCGAGGTATAACCGGTAAGGTCTGCCGGAAGTCACCAGACAAAAGTAAGATAGCACCACCGAAAAGTTTATTATTGCTGTTTAAATCTTGCATAGTTCTGTTTAATGCTTCAAGTGAATATTTGTGTGCCATTGTGCACTCATCCCAAATTATTATAGAACTCTTCCGCAACACTGCAGCTATTCCACTATTCTTTTTGATGTTACACATTGCATCTGGTTTATTATGAACGTCCAATGGCAGTTTGAATGTTGAATGTGCTGTTCGCCCACCATCCAGTAAAGTAGCCGCAATGCCTGACGATGCTAATGCTAATGCGATTTTTTGTTGCGACCGTATTTTGGCAAGAATCAACGATATTAAAAATGTCTTACCGGTTCCACCGGGTGCATCCAAGAAAAAAAAACCGCCTTGTTCAGCAGCAACAGCCAGCATAATCCGATCATAAATAATTTTTTGTTCTGCTGTCAGTAATGGTTCACTGTTCATGATAATTGTTGCTAAACTTCCATGGTCATATTGATTTTCTCGTTGTAAATCGGTATTGACTAAGTCGGTGGCTGGACGATTAGGTGATGGCATACCATAATGATTAAATGGTAAATTTGAACTAAGAACACATAAATCCTCGATCAAGACCAATGCTTCATTGTACATCTCTGGTGTATAATCTATGTTTTGGCATTGATTTGTTTGTCTAATTCGGTGCAAGATGTCTTCTGTCATACAATTTTTATATTTTTCCCACAAAGTTTGTGCTTGCGAGGGATAACATGTCGCCAAAATAATTGCAAACAACTGACGAATGTTATTCGGTGTTGATGTCAACGCAGCATCAGCAAGCGTTAAGTCCCAATGGTTATCGTCTTCTAGCAATTGCAGTTCACGACATGCATCCTGGTATGTATTGAATACTCGACCATTAGCTGTTCGTAAAAATTCAAAAGACGTTGGTCCGGGAACATTCACCAATAACAAACGTAAATAGAAGCACTCACGTTGCTTTGGATGTACCGTGTAAAGTCTCCCCAATGTCTTAGCTTTGAATATGCCTGTAATGGAAGGATGTGGTTTTCCTTGTTTCCGTGGCTCCCATTTTTTACTGGATTTGTTCCATGTGAAATAACGTGGAACATCACCATACACCAATGTCTTCGCGAATTGGCCAAAAACATCAGGTTTTTGACACAATGTAAAAAATTCAGTTAGAGTCGTTTTCGGAGCTTCGAACGCTCTTTGGAGAACATTTTCTTCAGTGAAGTATACACGTTGACCGTTTTCAAGATGTATTGCCAGATGTTGGACAGCAGGATCTCTTTCGTGGATGGGAAAGCTGAGAATATGCCAAATAGCTTCATTGCTGCTAATGTATCTGCCCATTTGGTATCGTGCTATTTCGTCATTTTTATTTATGTTTTTTACTTCAAATATGGCCAAATCACTGCCTTTGTTTACATATTTACAAATATACTTAATTGATTTAACAGAACTGCAAAGCTCAACATTGATATGAGCTTTGTAAGTTTTTGAAAGTAGTGGTGAGTATGGTACCACCCACTGATTATCAAACTCAACTTGATTTGGAAAGTTCGGCAGTCGCATTGTAAATGTGTGGCCACCATTCTCAGTACTTCTGCGGCGATACATTGGATAACCATCAATATCCGTGATCGTGTCATTCGTATGCGGCTTTGGGAAGTTTTTTTTACATTTTCCATTTTCCATGCACGGTGACGTCATGTTGAAAACACCGCATGGCCCATGGATCATGTGTTTGGTGACAATATCAAATAATTCTTGATCAATTAATGGGTCTGGAATTTCGGCTGAAATTATTTGATCGATTTCTTCAGGACGGATTCTATCTTTAAGCCAAACGCACGGATTTTATCACTTTATTAGGCTAGTGTGTCTGTCAGTCTTAAAAATAAATATTAATCAGTAAATATAATTTTTATTCAAAATTTGAACTGTGTATTAGGGTTAGTAGTAGACAAAATATAAAAAATATTAAATGTGAAATTCAGTTTTTTAAAATAAAATAGATGGTAGACTTATAACAGAAGCTGTATTATTGAATCTAGCATGTTTTTTTTTTATAAAATAAGTTTTAAAATGTTTAACCTATTTAAGTTAAATTCGTACAATATAATAAATCATTACGATATTCAAAGCGCTTATTAAAAAATTTAGTTAGGACGTTTATTAAAAATAAAATTAACAAAAGCGAGTTGAAAATAAGTAGGTAGGTTTTTGCTAAAAGCATCGATACCTTTTGGCATTTTGAGTCGCACAATTTGCATTTTTTTCAAACTGAAGTATTATTAGGCACATTGCTTGCAAGACAATTATCATAGATGCTCATAAAAAAAACTTTTTAGACACAATTTTAGGAATTTTACACAAAAGTTTCTTGAAAATCGTACGAAAATCATAGTTTCCGAGAAAAAAAAATGTAAACGTTACGTGATAATAGTATACGGTTCTTGTAATACGTACCGCAGCTGATCGACCCGTCATAAACGGCTCTATCCGGTCGCGGCGAACGAGACCAAGGTTACGCGCCGATAATAAGAAAAGTATTTTACATCAGCGTTTTAAAAAATTTGGGGATGAATTATTTTCGCATTTTTTTTTATATGGTTTCTCAGTCATAATGGGGAACATACACACCTCATTAAGTCTCCAGGAATAAACTTGGAACCCCTATATACACCTTGTCCCAAGACCATTAGGTACCGAAGTTTGGAACCTATTATAAATAAGAAATGATATGAAAATATGCGACAAAAAATCACCTCGAAATGTATTATATTTTTAAACAGATGGTGTCAATTCGGCAAGCGCGCGAATTGTCTTCAGTCATACTTATCTTTTCTGTTGTCTTGTCCTCAGTCTTGTCTATGGACGCTTAAAATTCGTGAAACATGTTTTTATTACTGAACCTTCAAATTTATACCAGTTCCTTGAATAAATTCGCGGTGTTGCAACACAGAAGACATCTTAAAATAGCAAACTAAAAAATTACATTAGAATTTATCGAGTACAACCGGTTTAGAAATGTCAAACACCTGTCATTTACATTTAAAAGGCTTAACTACCCGTCGCATGCTAGCAGCTGGCAGATATATTATCTTTAAATAAATTGTTATTAGTAAACGACAACTTTTAATGTCGCTTCATCAAATTAAAGGTTATAATCATTTTGATACTGCTAACAGCATAAACGGGACCGGTATCTTTGCACTAACGCGATACTTAACTGAGGTTACGTTAAACGCGATTTCAAAATAGCCAAATACTTAAGGCGAAGCCAAAGGATAAGATAAGATTTATTTTCCAATATATACAAAAATGTAAATAAGAATCACATAATAACTTTTAACACACAACCAAAATAAAACAAATTTAATGTAACAAACCAGAGAAATAAATATTTAAAGAGATCTAATAAAGTATACACGGGAAATACAAAAAAAACAAAATTTACATAAATTATAATTAAAACTAAAAAGTGAACCTGAAAAGAGATTAATTAAAACTCTCCAAAACTGTATATATTTTTTTCTAAAAGTAGTTTCTTAATCTCTTTTTTTAAAATGCTAAATTTAGAAATAAATTTTATATTCTCTGGTAATTTGTTAATTTTTGTTAAACCACATTAATTTTGACTCATTTAGACCGTTATTTTCTATGGTTGCCATTTGGTAACCATTGGATATTTAATAATAAAAAAATATATGTTTAGATACCTTGTTCTTATGAAATCGACATTTTTTCAATTTAATTCTATTTCTGAGAAATTTAATAAATGATAAACTCCTAATAATTACTTTTTAGTTGAATCACTCTCTTATAAAATACATTAGCGCCTTAGGAAAAAAAGTAATTGAAAGGAAAATGAAGGTTCTAAAATGTAGTAAAGTTTGTTTTTTTTATTTCTATATAATTAAGCTGTAATTAAATAAAAACCAACAAATGCTTTCTGTCCGCGCAAAGAACTAACCTATAAAAATAAAGCGCTGAATTTCAAGGTGGACTGACAAAATAACTTCGTGATTTGTAGCTGAACGCGACTCTGTAGCTATGGCTGTGAATGAACGCGATTTCATCACAGCTTCAGTAACGCCGCTATTCCTATTCGTTGCGCTAGAATAATAGGGTGATTTAAAAGGTATTGCCTTATAACGCGCACGTCTATTTTCCACCCCATCTCTGCAGTGTTGCGAAGAGACGTTACGGTATTGAAACATTTGCCAAATATACCAAAAAATCTATCAAATCTCATAGAAATCTTTAAAACCTACTTTAATATATGTATTCGTCCGATCGACCTATTATGGATAGCAAACCTAACTAAGTGTAGTAGAAAAATAGTATAAGCATACCTACTGCCAATAGTTTAAGCATACCTACGTCACTTAGAACTCTGGAACACCTGGAACTCGAGGTCAACCCCCTTCAAAAAAACACTATACGCAAAATAAGAATTAGGACATTACTATAATTTCAACATTAAGAGAATATTAAGAGAATAATTAGACTAACATAAATGTGCATGGCGGAGGTAGAATTCACCTGATAAAAGTAGAGGATAGGCTAACTCCAATTGTACGAACTTGTATCAAACATTAAGCGAGCTGCCACGCGGGGAGTGGATCACGCGGCAGCTCGCGCACCACAACCCCTTGCGTGACGCTCAAGGAAATTCACACAAAGTTAATAAATTTGGCGTTGGTCTCGGTATATGGGTAGAAAGAGTATTACCGAGTAAATATTTTGCAAAACGAACCGTTCGGATTCCTCCCCCTCCATCCTCCTGCGGGTCCGCATTCCGCAATACGGCCCGATAAAAACACAATCGGATTATGTCCGCCCTACCCGCGCGCGCCGGTCCAGGGCTGGGCGCAGTCGTTCCCGCCCTGGCCATCATTCATCCGACGCTTTTATCCGACCTACCCTCGCTTTGGGCAAAATCATCCGCTCGAACGTTGGTTCGTAAGTGAAAAGGATATATCCTGTTAATAGCGCAGGAAACATTTCAGTAACCGAATTTTGCGTAAAAAAATCTTAAATCGTAATAGTATTTATTGATTTATTGTTCTCGTATCGTCCGAAATCAATCATCGATCGATTTTCAAGAAGAGATCGGGGTCACAGACCTTTCTCGAGCCATGAGTTCAAACGCGATCTCATACATTAAAACAATTTTTATTCAACTTTGAACATTAATAAAAAAACATTAATAAAAAAAAATCTCGTAATTGAGAAACATTTTACCCATATTTTTTTTTTATTAATGTTTGATTGTCGATATAGATCACAATCCTACAAGGAGTGCCCTTAATTTAAAAACAACCTGTATATAAATGTGCATCTGTTTATTTATTTGTTTATTTAGCAGGTAATATACAGCGAAGTATTGGCATATAAATTTTCAACACTAAAAAAACGGAGTGTAATGTTATTTTTTTTTTTATAATAGGACATGTTAAAAAAACTATTTAGAATTGTTTTAAATCATGTTATTGAAATATATATGCATATGTTAATATTTATATTATTTATATGTTTACACTTATATTGTTATTAATTATACTTGTCACGTTTGTTTTACTCGTCCTTCGTCTTTCGACGTCGGCCGATCCCGCGTCGGGTCTCCGCTTCACCTCGGAGGGTCGCGACGAGGGTAGGACTCGCTTCGACGACCGTCCGCGTCGATTCCGCCTCGGGCGCGCTTTCTCCCGCCGTCTCGCGCTGCACACTCAATGGGTTCAACCGGTTCGCCGGAGACTCGGACCTCGAGGAGCGAACGGTGACTCGGTCGGGCCACCCTTCGGTTGTAGGATAGTCGTACAACTAAATCGGTGGACGTCGTGATGACGTCAGGGCGCCAGACGGGTGTCCCAAGCGACGTCACGCGCGCGCGCCTCGTCCCACTCGCGCGGCTACGGTGAACGTGGCGGAACCGCCACGGTGTTCGGCGGTCGTTCTCAGCTCGTCCCCGCTACGGCAAGTCCGGTTAGGCCAGACTGCAACTTATTACCTTGGCTGGGAAACTGGCTACTCCTCACTACTACGAGGACGCAGTCGTGGAGCTGAAGGGGCTGCTCGGGATCTCAGGGGGTGGGGGTTGACGCTCCACGACGCATTATAGCCCCGTGTCCTTTACCGGTGCGCCTTCCCCGCCAGTAGGGACGACGCCGGCTTCCTCACCATCAAATCAAATTTCAAGGGGTGGGGGGAATCTACCTTAAAGTAGGAACACGGTTTGATACTAAATAACTGATCTTTATTTAATCACGGTGAAGAAATTTACAATTTGTTACATTATTTTGAACTTCAAATCTCCTATATCAAATACCATACACGGCGGCAGATGTCGCCCTATAATATCGTGATAATATTTATCAACATATGCTAGACAGAGTCAAATGACAATCTCGACGGTATAACGCCGTCAATTCTAAACAAATATAAACGAGAGAGCAGAAAATATAATACACGGCGATAATATTCCTCTACAATCACCAGACATAGTCAAATGACATTCTGACGGAACAACTCCGTCACTTCTAACCGATTATAAAAGAAAAGGTAAAAAATATAATTCTGATAATTCAATTCCTATACAACATGCACGGCATCGTTGCAGCTCGAAACGTTCCTAGGCGATCGATGTTGCTTCCGTACAACCGTAGTGAAGTATGCTATGACGTAAAAATATTTAATTTACGTGATTTTAATTCTCGTTCTTTAATATAAACTAATTACCATAATGTGCTAGTAATATTGTAAAAGGTTGTAGTCACCAAAATATAATGACAGTTAATTAATATATAAAATAGTTTTCATTGTAACCTAATTCTAATATAGCGCAATGACAGACGGCTGTCACCCGCTAATGTAAACAATGCAAAATGTAAACAAACAATGGCCGCCGATTGCGGACCGCCCGCTCTATCGTACGACCTCAGCGCGCCCTACCGGCGTCCGCCGCAATTTGTTACAAGCTTCACCGTCACCGGTTGCGCGGTGCACGGCGCAGGCGCCTGTAATCGATAACGCCAACTTCACTACGTTGCCGCACCGGTGCTATATTCGAACCGCATCGATCCGCCCTATGGTACACAATGTAAACAAAGAAATATGGCGACATTAATAATTATACTATCACTTCGGCCCAACTGGTACGATGACAACTGTCGACCACCCGTACAAATAAAGTGTAGCTTCACACAACAATATAAGTATACAATAATACAGCAAAATAATACAATAGTACAGCAAAATAACACAATAATACAGCAAAATAATACAATAATACAGCAAAATAATACAATAATACCGCCTAGTGCGGCCGTCTGACGACTCAAAACGTCAAACTCCTGATTTAGACCGGCGGTCACACCGCCCTACAAATTAATTTGAACATTTGGCATCTTATTTAACAGGCTATTATAATCGACTTTCTCACAAAAGAAACTCCTAAATCTCAACTTCAATATACACATTTAATCGAACTAATTTCATCGAACTTCAGGCAGATATGGCACGGTTAACTACGTTATTCTTTAGTCATTATTCAATATTTACTTCAGGCATCTTACTTCAACCGGCTGACCTTTGACATTGCATTACTATACTCAAAATATTGAAGGGGTTTCAACTACCAATATTCCTTAGAACTACAAATGTAAACATAAAAATTATACTGGTTTTATGACACTGCAGAGAGAGTAGGATACATTAAGATTTCAAATCTGACCTCAACACTTCATCCTTGCTTCGGTCCTGTGTCCCACTCCTGTCAGACGAGCGCTGCTCACTCCAACTTCCAGTTGTCGCCAGATTCTGCTAGAATTCGCCAATCCTCGGGATCATCCTGGTCCCTGGGGCGTAAGACATAAGGAACGTCCTATTACGCTCAAAATCTATTGATCATCATCGCCGCTTCTTCTTTTTAAACTAATTCTTCGGCCTGTGCCTTGCTTTTAAAACTTCTGGGGAATGTTTAATCTGTTCACGTACTATCCAGACAATCTTTTATCATATTATTCTTCCTGGGGAGGAAATATCTACATCTTCTTTTTGCGCGGGGGAATAGGGTTATATTAGATCGAATAACGATCGCGACGATCACTCCTGTAATCTCATCGGGAGATATTATTCCCGGTTCCTGCCGTGAACTACGGCCCTCGCGTGCGAGCTACTTCTATATCATACAAAAATTACGCCGATCATAATCCCACGGAACTACGGTCAAATTTTGACTTCTTATTACAACCGATCACTGCCGTGCCGTTTAATTAATATTATAACGCCGGATTGACTCAATATCCGCCGATGGCCGATTCGTGCCCGCGTGCCACGAAAATTTTAGATTCACTTTCTCTTTTCAGAAACGACTGATCGCGCTCGCTTTAACGCACGTCATTTGCCTCCCCGGCCCGTGGCCGGGGGCAGCCAAAAATAAATACTTTTCGTACTACATATTGCACTTTTGTAAAACAAATCCGATTTTAATAAAAATTGACTCTTCCACAAAATCACCACGCCGACCTCCCTTCTCCTTCCTTCCTCCTCCCTCCTTTCACTCTCTTTCTCCTACTCTAACTCTAACTAGCTCTTTCTCATCTATCGCCTATTTTTATTCTCTTTCCGCGTCTGCTAGCGCGCTCTCGCGGCGGCGATCGCTCTCCCTTACCCGCGGTGCGGACGCGATCTTTATTCTCGTCTCTTTCGCACCTATCTCTCTCTCATTTCAGGGTGCCCACTCTTGAAAATCAATC
The DNA here is from genome assembly GCA_020383195.1 of Neomicropteryx cornuta. Lineage (NCBI taxonomy): Eukaryota > Metazoa > Arthropoda > Insecta > Lepidoptera > Micropterigidae > Neomicropteryx > Neomicropteryx cornuta. Next base: position 10,043,468 of record JAHKQU010000005.1, on the reverse strand, counting down.
CCCTTGTGGCGCGAATTACCGAGCGCTACAATGCCGGGGAGTAGGGACGTGATCTGCCCTCAGATCACACTTCTGAATTTCTTCCCACTATTAATCATAAAAAGACATAAGCATAACTTAATTACAAAATATTATAAAGTCGGCAATATCAGACAATATACTTAAACTTACTTATCTCCATTTAGAGAAATTTACACTTATTGCTCTAATTGGAGCATTACTTCTCAAGACACTTCTCATCATGTGAATCTTATTTAGATTTCACTAACTTTACAATAATTTAGTTATTCATACAGATTAACAATTTCATCAATTAACAACCAACAATAAAATCATCCCATGCTACATCGGCCTATCTTACGACATAATGTTCAAGGCTACCTCGCGAATGTTCGATAATTTTGTTTCTTATACTCTATCACTTTAACGGCTTTTTTTTTAAATTTCACTTGCCGTGATCACTTTTCTCTTGCGCTTCGTGCGCAGCTTTGCACCAGCACTTCTTAGGGCTAAAGTTCAAATGTATAGCAATGTCTCCTCGAAGCCTACTCTTTAACATGTATCTTACTTCCTCAATGTCAAACCAGGTCTAGCCTCACCACATATTTATCCTCCTTCGACATATATTCAACATGAAACTTCTCAATTAAACTGTATTTCCTCTACTTTGACAATTTCCGATTCTTCTGAATCGTTCGCTTCTCAAAACCCAACTTCAATCTAACATTATTACTCAAATTATATGAATGCCTGTCATGGATCGTGCCCTTCCATGCTCAGTTGCATGGCTACATTTAAAATGGACCAATCGTCATTATTACTCTTCGCGCCTACATCTTTTCCCGACTATGCCTTCTCTTTGCCGTGCCATATCGCCTATCGAAGCTTCATCATTAACAATCTACTTTTCTACTTTACTCCAATAAAACTTCTTTTCTAAACAGAATAATACGCGGACTTTAGCTTCACATCATTTCACATAGTCTCCCGAACAATCAGCTGAACAATTTACTCTTTGACTTTACTTATTTTGCTCTACTTAATCAATACTTCTAAGCCTGTTAGATTACTTAACATTGACGAAACCGTCGGGTATTACTAATTTTTAACTGCTCTCCTCACGAGCTAGCATCCGTTGAGCATCCCCTCTCTCATAAACCGAACCTCTTCTATATATCAATTAGTTTTCAAAATTCCGAACTCCTTCAAATAATCTCACTTCTATTCAGTACAACACGCGGATTTTAACTTCAAATTATTTCCATGACTCTCCAACAATAACCAACTCAAAACTTCACGCAGCGGACATACACATCCGGACCCGCTCCTCTAACCAAAACATCGGATATACTGTTGTGTAACTAAAGGGGGGAGTAACAAGATATCACTCCTGCTATTCAAGGGGGAACTCAGCTTCTGTACAGTGCTTTGCGTCATTTCTAACGCAAAACATACAATGGCAGGGAAATGTTTGTTAGTTCTATTCGAAAGATCTATTAGACACTACTTTGGCTGCATAGCGCAGATGAAGTAGAAAATACTTCCATACCGATGGACTTATTGGGTCGGTCTCATAGCCGCCGTGCCAACTTGGAAACGAAAGAATTTTAGACTAAGGGCACAACCAACGCAAAATCTTAGATCACACTACTTTCTAGACAAAATGTAATTACTCAGACTGGCATCTATAACACCAGAAAGCGCCTGCATCATGACAAAGATGACAGCGGGCCTCATTGGACTGACAAGGATCAAGACGCAACGCCAGCGAGGAATCGCTTGCATCTTAAACTCAAAATGGGCTGTTTAATTGTTAGCAATCTCAGTAAGCTTCAAGAATTCTCTTTCTTCATTGTCACGATTACATCTTCGGTGTTCCTACTTTAAACGACATCAATTTGGAATGCGGGAACTGATTTAGATTCGAGGGACAAGCTGCATCAATATCTTGATAACCTACCTTTCATGACCGTATCATTCCTCCTCTTTCACACGGTCTTACCTCTTTCATCCCTTTCATACTAAGGACACCGAGACCATCGAAGAGCTCACCTCATTATAAACCAAAGAATCGTGTTCTAAGCAGCACTTGATACTGCACAGATAGAGAACATAACTGGACATCTTGAATTTAACACCATAGCTTACATTGACAACTTCTCATTCTAACTGCTAGTCAGCAATAAACATAAGTAGAATAGGGAACTAACGACATCACGTCATACAACGTGATCCAATCAGGATCGCAATGCTCGACTTCAAGACGAGGATTTGGATTCACATGATCGCAAACAATAAGGACTGCATCCTCTTTAACTTAACAATCGCAAACATAGAAACCGGTGTGTAATGTGTAAGTGTAACTGGGTAAGTGTAAATATATAAATAGGCAATGGACCAACCGTCCATGCTCAGAAATACTAGTAATTCAAATGACCGACTCAAGGAATGGTCGCTACTCCAAAACACTCGAATCGTCACCGATTGTGTAACGTATTGTTTTTACCTGCTCTATTGGCAGGGTTGTAAGGGTCCGTCGGCCCTTCAGCACATATTCATCAATATGGCAGTGTAGGGGGGTGTGGGGTGTGATGATAGGGAAACTCCTAATAACTCGCGCAACCGCGCTCTAGCAACAATACATCAAAAACTCGCGCCAACTGCGCCCAATAAACCAACAAAAAACTCGCTCATATGGCGTACTCCAAACCAACTGCATCAATACTACCGCGTACAACAAAAGAGAGTGTCACCGTAGCTCTTTCACTAGCTACCTCAATATATTATTAGTAAAGTGTAAAAGTGTAGTAAATAAGTTTTAGGTTTGCGTCTGATTGGGGGTAAACAACGTAGCGAACTGTCGACTGCTGAGATCGTCGACGGGAAATATAAGAACTCAGAAACACAACAGTACTAACCTAACGGCTTTAGCCGGGTTAGTAGGGATAAAAAAAAATAAAAAAATTTAACTACACGGATGCTCAACTTCAAAAATGCGTATTGCACAAAACAACAAGACAACAAACGACGTCGACTACAACTGATTTACTTTACTGACCGACCTCAAGATACTCAACAATACTCAATATATCTTCATATTTTACTGGAAAACAAAACAACGAAATACATGTGCCACAAATCAATTTCATACAGCTTATTCTGGGCTTACCTCTGTTCTTCGACACACGAGTATACGACAGTAAGTTTCTTTTTCACACGACTAACCAGCCTTGAGGATATCTTTAATATGATGGACCCCTTTGCTTTTCCCATTTAAGTCTTCCAGCTCATATGCTACTGCGGATTTCTTGGCAGACACTCTGCATTTCACAAACCGTGGAGCCAGCTTAGCTGAAAAGAATTCCGCCTTCTTCGATTGAATGTGGTTTTTGACCCACACCGTGTCTCCAAGGGAAAATACCACTCGCTTGCGACGCAAATTATACCTTTCGGCATTCTTCTGAAACGACTCCAGCATGCGCTGTTGTACCAAGTTGTAGGTTTCGGCTAACGTCTCAAGTCCAGCACTATGAGCCAACGGTTCATCTACTTTCAAGTCAGATGGATTCGAGGGAATGAAGTTGAGAATTTCATGAAACCTTCCGTCCACAATTACATTTCTTCCGTACATTAAATACGATGGCGTAAATCCAGTCACTAAATTTTCAGTGTTATTAAGGGCATGCTGCACCAGGGGCAGATGCTTATCCCACGTGCGTTGGTCATCTTTCACTAGAATAGCCAAGGACGTCTCCACGACCTGGTTATACCTTTCCACAGTGTTCGACTGGGGGGCATACACACATGAATAGAACAGCTTGGGGACTTTATACTTCTCTGCAAACTCTTTAAATTTGTTAGACGTAAAATATTTCGCGTTATCCAAAATCAATACTGCCGGGGTTCCAAACAGTAAGAACACGTCATGCTCCAAAGCGCGAATTATGTGATCCGAAGTGCTTTTCTTAAGGGGGAACAACCAACAGAATTTCGTGAAAACATCTACAACAGATAAAATAAAAATGTTTTGTCCTTTTGTCCGGGGTAGTGGACCAATCAAATCTATACTTAACGTATGAAGCGGACGGTCGACCAATTTCGGTCGCGTCATAAATCCTTGAGGGGCTCCTGTACTTATTTTGTGTGCTTTACACACGTCACATCCATGAATGTAATCATTTACGTCTTCAGTCAGATTTGGCCAATAATATATCTCTTTTATTTTTCTAGCAGTCTTGCGAACTCCTAAGTGAACTGCGAATTGTCCTTCATGATGATCAGATATAATTCCTCTCCTTTCTTCGTGGGGTACCACTACTTTCCACGGGTTAGTGTTTAACTCTCCCGGTCTGGGGGTGATATACTTAAACAACTTATCGTCAGCTAAACAATATCCTTCAGCGGCCTCACGGCACGACTTAACTCTCTCCACCAGCTTCTCATACCATTTGTCGGTACTGCTCTGGTCTCGGGCATCAATCTGTGCGCATTGCATCCGAGATAATGCATCAGCGACAACATTTAGGGAACCTTTCCGGTGTACAATCTGCATATCATATTGTGACAGTAACGTGCTCCACCGAGCGAGTCGTCCTGACGGACTCTCCAGCGAAGTTAACCATTTTAAACTTGCATGATCCGTGTAAACTGTAAAGTGCGTACCTTCCAGGTACGGTCGAAAATGATGAATGGCTTTTACCATTGCCAGTAGCTCTCTCTCCGTAACGGTATAATTCTTCTCCGCAGGACTCAAAATTTTAGAAAAATATGCAATCGGATGTTCTTCACTATCTTCATCAGATACTTGAGTAAGAACGGCACCAACAGCAATGTCACTCGCGTCACAATGCAAATTAAATTCTTTCGAATAATCTGGACATGTAATTATAGGGGCTTGTGTTAACGCCTCCTTCAGATGCTCGAACGCCTTCTGAGCTTCTTCATCCCAGCAGAACTCCTTCTTCACTCCACGTTTTCCACCGGTTAACTTACACAAGGGTGTAGCTATCTGGGAAAAATCTTTAATAAATCGTCGATAATATGAGCACAACCCAACAAAACTGCGAACGTCTTTGACGCAGCGTGGTACGGGAAATTCCTTTACACATTGTATCTTCTCCGGGTCAGTTCTAAGTCCTAGTCGGTCCACGACATATCCAAGGTATCGTATTTGGGGCTTACAAAGGTCACATTTTTTGAGGTTAATCGTCAGACCTGCTTCCTTGAGCGTGTCTCTCACTCGTAACAACAACTGCATATGCTCTTCAAAAGTGGAAGTCACTATTATCAAATCGTCGGCATACGGGAATACTTTTTCTTCAAATTCCGGGCCAAATAAATAATCCATTAACCGTCCTAATTCGGCACTAGCATTACATAGTCCAAACGGGAGTCTTTTAAAAGCGAATAATCCGCGGCCAGAGACTGCGAATGCGGTTTTCGGGATTGACTCCTCATCCAATTCTATCTGCCAATAGGCCTTTGACAAATCAATAGAACTTAAATAACGGGCTCCTCGTAAATGATCCAAAATCCGTTGCGAAAATGCCATCGGGTAGCGATCCTTTTTAGTTACTTCATTTAGCTTGCGCGAGTCTAAACACACACGAGCTGATCCATCCTTCTTGGTCACAACTACCAAGGGATGACACCAAGGTGAACGAATGGGTTGGATGACATCCATTGCCAACATCTCATCTACTTCCTTCTCTATTATCTCCTGTTTGGCCGGTGACAAGCGATAGGGCTTTTGCCGTATGGGCAAACCATAAGTGTCGATTTTATGCTTCACCAGTGTCGTACAACCGAGTCCTCGCCTCTCGTACGAAATGTCTTCGAGCTGGCGCTTCACATCCTCGAGCTGCGCTGTCTGCGAACGCGTCAGTTCCTCCATGGGTGTCACGTGATCGACCGTGGCACATCTCCATGACTGAGTATTGGCTCGCTTCAACCTTCCAAAATCCAACACTACTTTGAAGGTTTCCAAAAAGTCAACTCCCAAAATGAACTCTTTCGTTATAGAAGGGGTTACTATGAACGTTACATCAGCAACTTCATCGTCATACGTGACAGGTAAGGTCATTGTTCCTAAAACGGGCTGAACCTGTCCATCTGCAGTAGTCAATTCCATCGGAACATGCGACAAACGGTGCTCTTGCCGAATAAAAAATTCGTGCGCGTTGGCACCAATAATGCTTCCAGAGCTTCCAGTATCGATGAGTCCGGTACACATAACGCTTCCAATATAAAATGTAGCACGATAACGGGTATCGTCTACCTCACGTCCCACTATACATGTATAGTTGCGCACGGCCGGTTGCAGTGGGTTCTCCATCAACGGTCGTGCTGTCTTCAGTTTTTTTGAGATTGAAAATGTTGATTTGATCGACGAGTACAACTTGGGCATGTCCTAGTTGTGGTATTCGGTGCTTTACACCTAAAACAAATAGAATGAGGATATCTCTGACACTCATAAGGGCCATGTCCTCTCTCATCACATTTAGGGCATTCGATCATGCGACTCCTATCTCCTGCGAACGAACTACGGGGTTCAAAATCTGCTCTCCTCTCTTCACGATGAATAGGCGGCTCCAAAACCGATACGGCTGGGCGTCTGTTATGTAGCGGGTGTCTATGAGTGTAATTGTTAGGTCCTCTTGCATAATTGCGGGTATGATTCGTATTCCTTGCATCTTGCGTAAATGTACTTACGTTTACGTTATATTGTTCATAATTCTTGGCTAATTGCAACAAATGAGAAATATTGTTAATTAAATGGCTTCCAAGTAACGACTGATATTGCGTTGAAACATTCATTTTTATTATCTCCAAAAGTACTTCCTCCGGAATCTTGCGATCCAAATGATTGTTGATAGACCTCACGTCCGTTACAAAATCATCCATATTCTGTCCAGGCTTCTGTTTAGTATTCCTTAAGGCCGCTTCCATGCGCACCTGATAATTCAAGGGTTCAAATTTGTGAATAAGCATAGCGCGAAGCTGTCTCCAACCATCTACTGATCCTCTTACGGTACGGTACCACTTCAAGGCTCCTCCTTGTAACAACTCAGTGAAACAATTCACGATAGATCCTAACCTCACTTGGCGCGATCTAGCCATGTCCTCCACATTGTCCAAAAATTCAAGTACCGAAGTACTGCCATCAAAATGTAAATTCCACCGATGTACGTTAGGATTAAAACGACGTCCAGTGTCTCTCACCTCATCCTCAGAATCGCAATCTCCATCTGTCTCCAACTGAACTCGCTCCAATCTTCTTCTGACTCTTGGATTCGAAACCGGTAACATGTACTCCGTATCTGTACCAACAGTGTCATGTACTTCAAGTCTTCTCCCTACCGCCGGGGCATTAGCGTCAGCTTTGTGAACTGGGTTCACGGGTGTATAATGGGGCTCCATATTAGGCAAATTCATCGCTGCAGCAAAACCTTGCTCCTCCATATCGGTCTCCATCTCCGCGTCAGTTCCTACGTCCATAGCCTTATCTTTGGGTAGCAAAGAGTCCTTTTTAAGATCCCTATTAATCTTCCTCAAGTCCCGGTCAGACATGATTAGGAAATAACTACTTACTCCGCCGTATACTGCGCTCCTCGAACACTATCGGCCAGGGCTGCGAACAAAACAACAAACAACAACACCGAAAAGTATGAAGCCGCAACTTGTACGGGATGGTCAGGTACCAGCCGGCCACTCGACTCAACAACTTCTAACAAACAAAGGGAAAAAAAAATTGAACTACTTAATACTCAATGTTGCTCTCTATAATTGAAGGGACCTCCTCGACAACAAATTACGCTTCCCGAATTTAAACAATTTTAGGGAAACCCACGTTTACTGAACGAACGCCCCACGCTCACTAAAGAAAAAGCTCCACGTTTACCAAAAGAAAAGCTCCACGTTTACTAAAAAGAACGCTCCACGTTTACTACAAAGTACGCTCCACATTTACTACAGAGAACGCCCCACGTTGGGCGCCAAATGTCACGTTTGTTTTACTCGTCCTTCGTCTTTCGACGTCGGCCGATCCCGCGTCGGGTCTCCGCTTCACCTCGGAGGGTCGCGACGAGGGTAGGACTCGCTTCGACGACCGTCCGCGTCGATTCCGCCTCGGGCGCGCTTTCTCCCGCCGTCTCGCGCTGCACACTCAATGGGTTCAACCGGTTCGCCGGAGACTCGGACCTCGAGGAGCGAACGGTGACTCGGTCGGGCCACCCTTCGGTTGTAGGATAGTCGTACAACTAAATCGGTGGACGTCGTGATGACGTCAGGGCGCCAGACGGGTGTCCCAAGCGACGTCACGCGCGCGCGCCTCGTCCCACTCGCGCGGCTACGGTGAACGTGGCGGAACCGCCACGGTGTTCGGCGGTCGTTCTCAGCTCGTCCCCGCTACGGCAAGTCCGGTTAGGCCAGACTGCAACTTATTACCTTGGCTGGGAAACTGGCTACTCCTCACTACTACGAGGACGCAGTCGTGGAGCTGAAGGGGCTGCTCGGGATCTCAGGGGGTGGGGGTTGACGCTCCACGACGCATTATAGCCCCGTGTCCTTTACCGGTGCGCCTTCCCCGCCAGTAGGGACGACGCCGGCTTCCTCACCATCAAATCAAATTTCAAGGGGTGGGGGGAATCTACCTTAAAGTAGGAACACGGTTTGATACTAAATAACTGATCTTTATTTAATCACGGTGAAGAAATTTACAATTTGTTACATTATTTTGAACTTCAAATCTCCTATATCAAATACCATACACGGCGGCAGATGTCGCCCTATAATATCGTGATAATATTTATCAACATATGCTAGACAGAGTCAAATGACAATCTCGACGGTATAACGCCGTCAATTCTAAACAAATATAAACGAGAGAGCAGAAAATATAATACACGGCGATAATATTCCTCTACAATCACCAGACATAGTCAAATGACATTCTGACGGAACAACTCCGTCACTTCTAACCGATTATAAAAGAAAAGGTAAAAAATATAATTCTGATAATTCAATTCCTATACAACATGCACGGCATCGTTGCAGCTCGAAACGTTCCTAGGCGATCGATGTTGCTTCCGTACAACCGTAGTGAAGTATGCTATGACGTAAAAATATTTAATTTACGTGATTTTAATTCTCGTTCTTTAATATAAACTAATTACCATAATGTGCTAGTAATATTGTAAAAGGTTGTAGTCACCAAAATATAATGACAGTTAATTAATATATAAAATAGTTTTCATTGTAACCTAATTCTAATATAGCGCAATGACAGACGGCTGTCACCCGCTAATGTAAACAATGCAAAATGTAAACAAACAATGGCCGCCGATTGCGGACCGCCCGCTCTATCGTACGACCTCAGCGCGCCCTACCGGCGTCCGCCGCAATTTGTTACAAGCTTCACCGTCACCGGTTGCGCGGTGCACGGCGCAGGCGCCTGTAATCGATAACGCCAACTTCACTACGTTGCCGCACCGGTGCTATATTCGAACCGCATCGATCCGCCCTATGGTACACAATGTAAACAAAGAAATATGGCGACATTAATAATTATACTATCACTTCGGCCCAACTGGTACGATGACAACTGTCGACCACCCGTACAAATAAAGTGTAGCTTCACACAACAATATAAGTATACAATAATACAGCAAAATAATACAATAGTACAGCAAAATAACACAATAATACAGCAAAATAATACAATAATACAGCAAAATAATACAATAATACCGCCTAGTGCGGCCGTCTGACGACTCAAAACGTCAAACTCCTGATTTAGACCGGCGGTCACACCGCCCTACAAATTAATTTGAACATTTGGCATCTTATTTAACAGGCTATTATAATCGACTTTCTCACAAAAGAAACTCCTAAATCTCAACTTCAATATACACATTTAATCGAACTAATTTCATCGAACTTCAGGCAGATATGGCACGGTTAACTACGTTATTCTTTAGTCATTATTCAATATTTACTTCAGGCATCTTACTTCAACCGGCTGACCTTTGACATTGCATTACTATACTCAAAATATTGAAGGGGTTTCAACTACCAATATTCCTTAGAACTACAAATGTAAACATAAAAATTATACTGGTTTTATGACACTGCAGAGAGAGTAGGATACATTAAGATTTCAAATCTGACCTCAACACTTCATCCTTGCTTCGGTCCTGTGTCCCACTCCTGTCAGACGAGCGCTGCTCACTCCAACTTCCAGTTGTCGCCAGATTCTGCTAGAATTCGCCAATCCTCGGGATCATCCTGGTCCCTGGGGCGTAAGACATAAGGAACGTCCTATTACGCTCAAAATCTATTGATCATCATCGCCGCTTCTTCTTTTTAAACTAATTCTTCGGCCTGTGCCTTGCTTTTAAAACTTCTGGGGAATGTTTAATCTGTTCACGTACTATCCAGACAATCTTTTATCATATTATTCTTCCTGGGGAGGAAATATCTACATCTTCTTTTTGCGCGGGGGAATAGGGTTATATTAGATCGAATAACGATCGCGACGATCACTCCTGTAATCTCATCGGGAGATATTATTCCCGGTTCCTGCCGTGAACTACGGCCCTCGCGTGCGAGCTACTTCTATATCATACAAAAATTACGCCGATCATAATCCCACGGAACTACGGTCAAATTTTGACTTCTTATTACAACCGATCACTGCCGTGCCGTTTAATTAATATTATAACGCCGGATTGACTCAATATCCGCCGATGGCCGATTCGTGCCCGCGTGCCACGAAAATTTTAGATTCACTTTCTCTTTTCAGAAACGACTGATCGCGCTCGCTTTAACGCACGTCATTTGCCTCCCCGGCCCGTGGCCGGGGGCAGCCAAAAATAAATACTTTTCGTACTACATATTGCACTTTTGTAAAACAAATCCGATTTTAATAAAAATTGACTCTTCCACAAAATCACCACGCCGACCTCCCTTCTCCTTCCTTCCTCCTCCCTCCTTTCACTCTCTTTCTCCTACTCTAACTCTAACTAGCTCTTTCTCATCTATCGCCTATTTTTATTCTCTTTCCGCGTCTGCTAGCGCGCTCTCGCGGCGGCGATCGCTCTCCCTTACCCGCGGTGCGGACGCGATCTTTATTCTCGTCTCTTTCGCACCTATCTCTCTCTCATTTCAGGGTGCCCACTCTTGAAAATCAATCCCCTTGTGGCGCGAATTACCGAGCGCTACATACTTTTATTAGAACCAAAGTTATAAACATACATTTCACTAAATTAAATTACTTTAATTAAGCATATATTTCATATAAGCATTTATTTATACCATAGTTAAGATAGACTTTCAATTTTCTTTTATCATAAATTCTGTATATTCATGCATAAATAAATATATTTCCGCTTTCAAAACTCTAGCACGACATGTAGGTACCATGTGACATCTGCTAGCACGATACATAAATAATTCTCGGCGTTAATATTCATAACCGTCACATATGATATAGATACCATTCTATATATATACACACCACAAAAATAACATTAAGTTAAATTGTGTTAGTATTTTTATGACTACCACTAATTATTATTAACCCTATTTGACATATATACACGTTTATACCCTCTTATATTCACACCCTAAGCCATTTTTACACACATTCGTTGTTTTTTTCATTGTTTTTATAAGTATATTATATTATTTCCTTTGTTTTCTTGAACCATTGTAATCAGCAATGCTTTAATACGAGTGTTGTTTAAGTATAGATAAGCATTTTTTAAGAATTAATAAAATACTATTAATCAACTACAGTAATACAAACAAACTTGCTTGAGTTTATTGCTTGGTTGTAAAAGTTAATTAAAATGATGTAGATATTCGTTATTGGCTCTACCAACCAGAGCTTTATATTTTTTTTTTTTTATTGATTGATTTTTACAGGTATTTAATTTGTCGATATAGGGTGTTCCAAGACCATTTTCGAAGACCTAAAGGGGTGTTTATGTTCTCGTGTAAGATATTGTATAAAAAAATGCGAAAATAATTCATACTCATTCATTTACTCAGATGATAATATTATTTTTTTCTCGGTGTTATTATATCTATCGTTTATTGATGTGACTTCTTATTGTTGAATTATGAATAAATAAATTAATTAAATTTAAAAATGTTCAAAATGGCAATTATTAGGTAGATCACTTTTACATTGTTTTTTTTTTAATCAGATGGGGCGTTTACATACTAAATTACCTTATTTTAAAGAATAAAAAATGGGTGTGCGTCGGACCAGATGGTGGAAGTTATACTTCTTTGGCCGTTCGCACATACCCACTCAACACACACACACATACAGGATATATAAATGAAATATAAGACATTTTCTCTGTTCTTCAATATATTATTATAAGTGACTTCATTATTATACTATACACCTATACATTATCATTATTAAGTTCGTATAGTCGTATAATTTGTGAAAAAAAATCCCAGTTGGGGATCGAACCAGTGTCTCTAGCGTGGGAGATGAGTGCGTTAACCACTGACCCACCGAGACTCATGGGGTATCATTGGTAGATAACGTTTAAAAAGGCACTCAAGGGATTTTACTCCTAACGTGTGACGTGGTTTCTCGACCAACATCCCATCCCAATGGGCGTAAAGAAGTATAACATCAAAAAGACTGCGTGGAAAGACTGATTTTGATATGAACTAGACCGAACCATAGATGGTTTCCACTGCATAAATAATAGACGAATGTTGCATATAAAAATCCGCCATTTTAAAAGATGACTACCACTTGGCGACGCGTCAGTCGAGCGTACTCTATGCGCGTCTGCGCTAAGTGACAGATAATGTACGAGCTATTATGCAGAGTGCTCGATGGCAGATTTTCGCTTGCAGACGAGCTCGGATGTGTCACGGAGCGAGTACGCGCGCTGGCGAATCGAGAGCACGCCGAATGCGCCCTTATGAACGAATCGATAGGTGCGTTCAGTAGGCACACTCTTACACTGCCCTTAAACGATTGATTATATTCTAATACTAGCTGACCCGGCCACGCGTTGCTGTGGCTAAAGTTTTTGTTATATTACATTATAGTAAACAATCTAAGAGGAACAATAAGAGAACATCAGTCACGGAGTCCACTATGCTTTTTCACACAGATGGTATTTGTAAAAAAATATGCTGATCTCCTTATTTGACTTTCTACTACTATAACCCTTTAGTACAATGAAATTATTTACGAACTAAGACGAAAATGTTGATGTTGGTATACAAATTCACTGGATTGAGATTTGAAGGGGAAGTACGTTGAACACAATTAATTAAAATGTTCTTACACTTGATACTAAGCAGAAATCAATAGGTAAAAAATAAAAATTTATCAGATTTATTATTTCCATTTAATTTTATAACAAATATAAGTATATTACAGTATAATACAGTAAATAACATGTGACGCTTAAACTCATGAATGAGGTAGGCAAGGCAGACAGTCTTAAACTTTTAAACATTAATATCTTTTTTTTGAATTATAAATACTTTCAATTTCAATTTAATTTAACACCAATCGGTGCACAATGTTTTTGGTTAACCTGTCTTTAGCTAACACAAATAGATTCGACGGTTTCCCAACACGTGAACACGCAACATATAGTTGCCCATGAGAAAAACATGGATTTTCCAAATCTAAACCACAAATGGACATTGTTTGACCTTGAGATTTATTTATAGACATGGCGAAAGCTAAACGAATTGGAAACTGTAGCCTTTTGAAGGGTATGGTAGAATCTGATGGTATCATCGGAATACGTGGCAGCAGGACCACTTTTCCTTTAAACTTCCCAGCCAAAATGGTTGCTTCAAGAATGTTTCCGGTGATCTTTTTGATGACCAAACGCGTACCGTTACATAATTGAGGTGGATTCAAATTACGGAGGAGAATAATAGGGGAACCAATCTTTAATCGAAGATTATGTGGTGGCATTCCAGGGATATCTAATGAATTTAAAAATTCAATCGGAAAATTTACACTTTCATTTTCATCAACAACAGTATCGATTGATTTAAAAGACATCAGATCGCCTGGTAACAACTGTTGTATCTGGAAGTTAATTTCGTCAACATCAACGTTTTTGGCTGCCAAAATCGCCCGTTGACTAAGCCATTCATGATTCAAATAATTATTCTGTATATCCGGGAAAATACTCTGAATCAATTCAGTTTTATCCTGAACAACAGTGCAAAAATTGTCTGGTAGTTTAATGCATTGCGTATTTGGTTGCAGTTTTATTTTACCGTTCCCAATATCTAGTAGTTGTTCGGAAAATATTAGTGCTGATGGATCATTTTGCAATTGTACTCGCATATTTATGGTCAATCGAAGTGTTTCAACACTTCGCCATAAGAATGATTGTTTCAAACATGCATTAATCTCATCCGCGAAAGTAAAGCGAGGTATAACCGGTAAGGTCTGCCGGAAGTCACCAGACAAAAGTAAGATAGCACCACCGAAAAGTTTATTATTGCTGTTTAAATCTTGCATAGTTCTGTTTAATGCTTCAAGTGAATATTTGTGTGCCATTGTGCACTCATCCCAAATTATTATAGAACTCTTCCGCAACACTGCAGCTATTCCACTATTCTTTTTGATGTTACACATTGCATCTGGTTTATTATGAACGTCCAATGGCAGTTTGAATGTTGAATGTGCTGTTCGCCCACCATCCAGTAAAGTAGCCGCAATGCCTGACGATGCTAATGCTAATGCGATTTTTTGTTGCGACCGTATTTTGGCAAGAATCAACGATATTAAAAATGTCTTACCGGTTCCACCGGGTGCATCCAAGAAAAAAAAACCGCCTTGTTCAGCAGCAACAGCCAGCATAATCCGATCATAAATAATTTTTTGTTCTGCTGTCAGTAATGGTTCACTGTTCATGATAATTGTTGCTAAACTTCCATGGTCATATTGATTTTCTCGTTGTAAATCGGTATTGACTAAGTCGGTGGCTGGACGATTAGGTGATGGCATACCATAATGATTAAATGGTAAATTTGAACTAAGAACACATAAATCCTCGATCAAGACCAATGCTTCATTGTACATCTCTGGTGTATAATCTATGTTTTGGCATTGATTTGTTTGTCTAATTCGGTGCAAGATGTCTTCTGTCATACAATTTTTATATTTTTCCCACAAAGTTTGTGCTTGCGAGGGATAACATGTCGCCAAAATAATTGCAAACAACTGACGAATGTTATTCGGTGTTGATGTCAACGCAGCATCAGCAAGCGTTAAGTCCCAATGGTTATCGTCTTCTAGCAATTGCAGTTCACGACATGCATCCTGGTATGTATTGAATACTCGACCATTAGCTGTTCGTAAAAATTCAAAAGACGTTGGTCCGGGAACATTCACCAATAACAAACGTAAATAGAAGCACTCACGTTGCTTTGGATGTACCGTGTAAAGTCTCCCCAATGTCTTAGCTTTGAATATGCCTGTAATGGAAGGATGTGGTTTTCCTTGTTTCCGTGGCTCCCATTTTTTACTGGATTTGTTCCATGTGAAATAACGTGGAACATCACCATACACCAATGTCTTCGCGAATTGGCCAAAAACATCAGGTTTTTGACACAATGTAAAAAATTCAGTTAGAGTCGTTTTCGGAGCTTCGAACGCTCTTTGGAGAACATTTTCTTCAGTGAAGTATACACGTTGACCGTTTTCAAGATGTATTGCCAGATGTTGGACAGCAGGATCTCTTTCGTGGATGGGAAAGCTGAGAATATGCCAAATAGCTTCATTGCTGCTAATGTATCTGCCCATTTGGTATCGTGCTATTTCGTCATTTTTATTTATGTTTTTTACTTCAAATATGGCCAAATCACTGCCTTTGTTTACATATTTACAAATATACTTAATTGATTTAACAGAACTGCAAAGCTCAACATTGATATGAGCTTTGTAAGTTTTTGAAAGTAGTGGTGAGTATGGTACCACCCACTGATTATCAAACTCAACTTGATTTGGAAAGTTCGGCAGTCGCATTGTAAATGTGTGGCCACCATTCTCAGTACTTCTGCGGCGATACATTGGATAACCATCAATATCCGTGATCGTGTCATTCGTATGCGGCTTTGGGAAGTTTTTTTTACATTTTCCATTTTCCATGCACGGTGACGTCATGTTGAAAACACCGCATGGCCCATGGATCATGTGTTTGGTGACAATATCAAATAATTCTTGATCAATTAATGGGTCTGGAATTTCGGCTGAAATTATTTGATCGATTTCTTCAGGACGGATTCTATCTTTAAGCCAAACCAAAATGTGGGCATGAGGCAAACCTCGCTTTTGCCACTCTATCGTATACAGCCAACAACGTGTGATACCAAAAATTGTATATTTAACAATAAAATCAAATAAGGATTTCAATTTTTGTTTAAACACACGTGCAGTTAAATCATGACGATGAATGGCTTGTTGTCCTGGCAATAGTAAAGTTTGTATCTCTTCCCAATTCGGATTACATGTGAATGTAATAAATAAATCCGGTCGGCCGTAATGACGTACGTAAGTCATCGCATCTTGTATGCATGCATGTTCCGTGCCGTTCCGTATCGACATCTGTCAGTTTTATGACTGAATCTACCAGCATGTTCACCTAATGGTACTTTGTCGGCTTTTATGACGATTTGATAATTGTCATTTTGCAGTCGTGGCGAAACTCTTTTGATCAATTGAATTAGTTGATTGTGATCTTCTAAAAAATTTTCCAATAATATCACAATTGCTCTTTCCTCTGCTTGTTCAATAAAATTATACTGGCACCGAGTCGTCACGCGCTCTTCACAATCGCCCATAAAATAAAAAGGTATCGACATCTGTCAGTTTTATGACTGCCAAATAATAACGGACAAAAAATTAGCGATAAATTAAAATTTCGATTATAATTTGAGATTTAAACTATCCTATCTCTCAAGTGCACATCGAACTGCACATGGTGTTCAAATTTTATTATTAGTCCATTATTTTATTATTAGTCCATTGAGGACAAACATTGTGACACGAGATTTATATATATTAAGATAAGACAATAATCGTTATAGATTGCTAAATTAACCTTTTTTTGTTTTTGTCGCGATAGTTTTGTGAAATCTGGTAAATGAAGAGTTAGCACAACCGCTCAGTACACTCATGCACAGTTTATTACACACATTCATTTATTTATTTTATTATATTTACGTTTTTCATCATTTTATTTTTTTATTTAATCAGTTTTAAATGAACCAACATCTCAATTATATTGTTAAACAGTGGATTCATGTACATAATTGGCCAAATTTATAACGATATATTTACTGTTTTATGAACTAAGTTACGCTATACCTACATGTTTCCCTAAAATAATTGTTGTAATATTACGTATAACTTCTAAGCAATGTTATGGATATATGCAAATATCGTGTTGAGATCGTGGTAGTCTAGTGGTTAAGGTGTTGAACTACTGGCCTAAAGGTCGCAGGTTCGAATCCGCATATGGTCATACCATTTTTAACGCTTCATTCTAAGGCAGGCATATTTGGCCCAGTTGAGTAGGGCGCAAAATGATTGATATCACCTAGGTCATAGCAGTTATTTTAAAAATAAATAAAATATATATATATATATGTACTTTCCTTAAATTCGTTCTAATATTATTGTATAATAGGTATTCTTTTTCTTTATTACTTATGACTCTTTCGGTCATATATATCTTATTATTATGTAATCACTTTTAATCGGCCTTAGTAGCGCAGTGTTAAGCAAACAGCGTTTTAGTAAAACACTGTTTAGTGTGTTTGTGCAAACAGTGTTTTAGTAGAAACATAAATATATTGTGCATATTTTAGGAAGCCATTTCTCGCACAGATAGGTACCAACCAATTTTTATCCCTACCTGTACTAAGCATCATCTGTTGGCGACGCCTTAAATTACATCGTTCAACGTTAAAGAATATAAACGCTCATGAAATATGCACGCCTTAAGGAGGAGGGCACAAAAAAGTGAAAAGAAAATCGATGGCATCCCCCGGGCGCATATGGATTTGCAAAATATCACCGAAAAGTCGGGAAACTCGGGCCGCTTTCCCCGCGAGGCGGGAAAATGATATGATATAGGCGGGTATGCAAAGAGCTTTTCATCCCGACTTGGCGGTGTAAACTTATTATAAAGGTTGAATTTACGTCGGGACTCCAACGCGGGATACAATCTTGAAAATCGAACGGGGACCTATTTATAGGCCAGATTTATTTATTTATTTTTTTTATCTCACAATTAAGAATAGGTAAGCATTTGTTTTTTATATATTTTTTATGTTTTTTTTTAATGCATTATTTGTATCGACGTAATGATGAATACTCATCATGGTATCCGGGAAAAAAATATAAGCTTTACAATCGTCCATTCGCGAGACCTCGCCGCGCCGGGTCATTGACCCGCCTTGGCCGAGCGAAGGCGCAAACGAAAGAGCTAATTACAAAAAGAGAATTTACACGAGCGTTTTAATAAAATTAATAAATTTAAATATGAATTATTTTCGTATTCCCCCCCCCCCAAGTCTTTTGTAATCGCACTGAGACAAACTTGCCCTGCTAAGGATATGGGTCATTGGCAGGGCAAGTTTCATTTTAAAATTTTATAATTTTTTTTTGAAAAAAACAAAAAAAATGTTTTGACTTACTTTATTCTTTTTCATTTCGTGAATTATTTTTTTTTTCTGTTAAAAATATCGCATCATTTTATGTGACTCGACTCGTATAAAATCTGCAGTAAAATTTTTGTAGTCTTAGTCTTACAAATTGCCTTTTTTATCTCCAACATGTTGCTAATGATGTCCAATAAAACACAGAGGAGTAATTAGGCAATGATAATTTAACATCAATAACATATGTAATTCTAACATGGCTGCAAATTGCTTGTTTTAATTCTAACCTAATATTTTAAACACATTTTATAGGGTCAGATTGCTGTTTTAGATTATTAATTTTTGCTTCAATTTGTGGTAAAGATGAACATGTTTCAAAATATATACAAAACCTTATAATGATTACTTTGGCAGATTGCTGATTTTGATTCTATGCGACTCATGTCCTAATAGTTTATTACAATTTTTCGTATTTTCTTTGTCGTATAATTGTGAAAATCGTATAGAAATCCTAAACGACTTACCTATACGTAGGTACTATAGCGATCACAAATGAAACGATCCCGCCAATCAAAATGAATAATATCTTAATAATAATTAAACTCTTATTCCCTGTGAATGCGAACGCAGGGACGCCACAAATGCCAAAATCCATTTTGCATATAACGCAAACGATACGCCGCAAGATGGCTCGACTCTTACAAGCGGGTTTTATGGCCGAGCGAACGCAGGCAGCCCTAATCGAAACTACAGCATGATTCGAAAATCATATTTAATTTTATTATTTTTACATTCTGTAGCCATTTAACCATCACAGCAGAGCAAAGAGGTGCAATCAGCACCTATGCGTGGTTAGATTCGCGCCCACAAACTCGCACACCATAACTAATCCGAGTTTTCTGATATCCGTGTGTTTATAGATAATGTGCTAACAGGCGCAATTCCGACAGCCTTGCCGTTGTCTTGCGTGGCGAATCATTATAAGCAATTACAAGAACCAGCAAATTAGCTATTTTGTACGTGGCCTAAAATTAAACTAACTGGGCCTCAATGATACTATGTTTCGTAGTTGAGACAGAAATTATGTTTAGAAACTCGCAAAACGCGAATTCCATTCCATTCATAGTCATTCATTAGTGAGATTCCCACGAAAATAAGTTCTTTGTCCTCAATATTTATTTTATCTTGAAAGAATGGTTATTGCGACCGACATGAGAATGTTTAGTAAACTAGGAGTTTCATTTTGGGACATAAATTCAATTCAAATTCAAAATTCCCTTTATTGATTATTAAATGATTGGCGTCTCCTTGGAACAGCACATTGTGCTATTAAGGTGATGCACAAAACTAATCCATTGCACGTGATTACAAATTCTAATAATATATGTATTTATTATGTTAACCCTATTTTACTGCTTTATATTATAAGAGTGCATGTAAAAGACGTTAAATAAATTAATTATATTATACAGAGGTAATATTTTACAATACAATATGACCAATATAAATTGTCCTCAATTAGACTTTAATCTGTTCTAGAGTGACCATAATTTTGTTTCAGAACATCGTATAAAATGGTTCGTTATAGTCTGAATATCATATCATATTTTACAGATAATTGTAATCGGTAATGCTACTACGATTATTTTACTATTCACCCAAATTATTAACCATGTAGAGATCTTTTTGTTAATACCTACTTTATAAATTGAGTTACAGTTCACTGAGGATACATGAGCACAAAATTCCTGGTATATTTACCAGAGAGAAAGTAAGAACTCCTCTGTCCAAAGGCAATTTTCATTTTATTAAACCTCAGACGTGCCTGGAGCACTACCCCTCGAGCAGGTTGCATTCGCGTACTCAAACAAAGGTTGCAGTAATGCGTGGATAATATAGTATCGTTTTGGTGGAAATTATGGGAAAACGCTGCAATATATTGATGGAAAGAGAAAAATTAATTTGGGAATATTTTTGCGACGCATCTCAGTGATAAAAAAAATAATAAAAAATACTTAATTTGACACACAACCACGCTTAAAAAGCACGGATTTATATCGACGTGGGATTACCTCTATCGGCTAACACAGAGAAATCGTAAAAAAATATAATGTGACGGCAAAAAGTAAATAAATCCTAGATGAAACATTAAAAACAGTTTTAAATTAATATAACATAAATTAACAATTTTGAAAGTTGCAATATTTAGAGATTCTCTAATAATGAGATGATCATCGGAGCGCAATAGTTTATGAACCGTGAAGGACTGTCGAAAACTCTGGTTCCAAGGTTTGATGACAGCGACTTCCGAGTGAGACAATAATCGATTATAAGTTGTATTCGTTTTTGCATAGCAAAAAGCTAAATGCTTCGTTGTGTGTGTGTGTGTGTGTGTGTTCGTAACTCGTTGTGTGTGTTTGCATTTAAATTATTGTTCAATTAAAAAAAAAACTTTAACATATTCGACACGCATATTGGAACACGCCGTAGGCGCTCAACTGGAGTTTCATGGAAGATTTCGAAACGGCTCGTATCTTCCGCGATGGCTATAAGCAATCATGCTGTAGATACGGTATCTGTGTAAGATTACGTCTAGTTCAATTTGCAATCACCCCAATAAGATGGGATACAGGCAACCGCGCATCAAAGCTTCATATATATATAAATCCCTCTACTTTACTTGTAGATAAGTGAAGTATAGGTTCGTATGTAAAGTGCACTTGGTACCTAATTAGGAATTCCTAATTTAACTAACTCCTCGCCTCGTTAGGCATGTTACATATTTACACATAAGATACCAATTTAAACGGTAAAAACGTTTAATATTGACGAAACAAAACATAACTACAAAATAATTTCTACTATACCTTCAAAATAAACAAATAAAAACTGCGATTTTTTTAAAAATAAAATGAAAATCAATTAGACGAAGTACAAAAATATAGACTTTAAATTTATATTCTGTCGTGAGAATAGTTCAGCAATATAAGTCAGCTATCCTAGGGTGGTGGGGGATATGCCGCCTTTGCGCATATACGAGTCGTATCGCAAAATGGGAAAAGTTTATACAGAAATACATTTAAAATTAAAATAAATATTTTTTGCGTTTAGTGCGACTCCTATATCCCGTTAGGTAATAAAATAAAAATAACCTATAAATATTTAAAAACAGTCGTAGCTTTAACCGTGAATCTGCGTGTGGCCTTAGATTTGAGGGTTTTTTTTGGTGCAACACAGGAAGCCGCCGCGTTTCAGTCTCCTCGAGGTCCGGTCCGCTTTTTTGTGGTCCCAGACCCTGATGCCTCTAATGATGTCTCATTCGCCGCGGGCAATTTGAGAAATTGGTGACCACGGACGAAACGAGGAAGGCGATTAATGACACCTTTGTATTTGACGGTATTTTGCCTGATTTTATGCTCGAGAGTGCAAAACCTATAAACTGAAAAATAAGTTCCGGGACTCACATTGAAAAAAAAAATCGAGCTCTGAACTGAAAAGATATTTCAGCAAAACGTTTGGTTGTACCCGCAGTAAGAAATTTGCTAACCGAACATTTGCTATGATAGCAAGAGATGTAGTTAAAAATATTTTAGCTAAAACAATTTGCTATGATTACAAAATAATATGGCGTCGTGGGTGAACAGCTGACGTAAAAAGACTTTTTTCTACCGAACAGTTCGGTAGCGTTTACAAAGCAGTTTGTTTATGTGCACCGGAGTTCAGTTGGTTGGTTGACCCTACTAAAAACTTTAGTAACGCTTACCAAATCGTCTGTTCCTTAACAGACCTAAAGGACTCCACCCGCAACAAAACGTTAAGATCTATTTTTTCTCAGTGCACGGTTAAAATGTGCAAACATCGGCGTTCGTCCGTGAATTTACAAGAATTCTTTTTCTTCGCACAGGCTGGCTCATCGCGTATTCCGTTCATAAAGAGCAAGTGTGATTTTAAAATTCGAAATGTCCACCGGCCGCGAATACGAATTGAAACATTTTATACGATGTTATCGACTTACTCTGACGTCAGTGCGTCAATGACTGATCGGAACCAAATCGAAATTCACACCGCGTATGAATGTTTACACATAAACACGTTCACATATTTTAAAGGTAGGTTCAGACGTAATGTTATCCGTCTATCCGTTTAAAAAAAAACGAGTTAAACGAATTTAAAAAGAAAAACAATATTAAAAAAAAAACTAAAGTACCATAAGTCAAATAATATACAACTCGATTATACAATTATATGTATATTGATTGAATGGAGTGTTTAAATTATTTATTAGATACGAGTAAGTAATTATATAAAAAAAAATGGGATATAAATCATGCACAAATTTAATATGTTTATTAAACCGCTGTTGTGAATTTCCTTTGGCGTTCGTATTACAACAACGGTTTAATATTATCAAGTAAACTTAACTTTTGAATTTTGATTGACAGCGCCAATTAGCTGGATTTTGTTATCGTGAATGGTTTAGGAACATCCTGTATAATGAAACTAACGGCTCATAAGCTTGTCTTGCAAACGAAGAAGAGAGTAACGCACTCCGCAATCAAGTGATTGTACGGTATTGCATAGGAAATCCCCAAAAAACATCAACGAACACCATTTACAAATACCTGCTCAATAAAAAAACAAATAACTGTTTAATTAGGTTAATTAGGAAACTAACATCACCATTGATTAAACAGCGGTTTGCATATAATCAATGCTTTCTTTATATTCAGATTTTTTTTTTTTTTTTGAGACATTGAAGATTCAACAATTAGCCGGAATTGTTGAATATTATCTGACACTTTAAAAATATTATCACTTTTGAAATCGTATGCATAAAATGCGTTCCATATAAAGATAAGGTATTGAATCGTTATTCAAAAAATGACAGCATAAATATGGTATTTGCAACCATAAAGTATGATTTCCAACAATAATTGTAACAGTAATCATTTTTGTTGGAGTTACATCGATTATTGTTAAACTTACTTTGTTGCAAGTACCATAATTTTCTAATATATTTCTCAATGCAAGTACCATAACTTTCGGTTGCCTTTAACATAATATTTAGCTATCGCTATGCAATATTTTTTGCGAACTGCAAATTTCACGATCAGCTGTTCAGTGACACCGCCATTTTACCACGACGCCATATTGTTTTGTAATCATAGCAAAATGTTCGATTAACGAATTTTTATTTTTTTGAGAATATAGGTACAATTTATAAAGTATCTTAGTTATGAAAGTTCTTTAACAATTAGACCTTGTTTGTCTTAGGTTATATAAAGTTTGACAGTTAAGGTAGGGTGCAATATAGGACACAGGGTAGTGGCTCGTTTCGCCTCAACCTGAGCAAAGTAGGCAGGAATTCTTTTCGTTGTACAAGCGGTTGTACGAACGGAATGCAACACTTTTTTTTGCGCTTGGGATGCGAGTATTATCTACGCTATGTAATTGATGCACGGTTACAATCAAATATTTTTATTTCTGTGTGTTTAATAACATTACAGATAAACGGCGTAAAAGGTATGACACTTTGCCAGGCGATTCTGAGCCTTATACAAATCAAATGTAAGAATATACGGAAATCCCAGTACAATAATTGAAATACTCCCGCGTGGCCCTAGTATTGAACAGGATTTTGGGAATGCACGACGGGGGCAAGGCTCCAATTTGTCCTTTGCTATTTTTTCCTGCCGTTTTTGTGTCTTCGGAGGCAAGCCGGACATGTTTGTTTGTTTTTTGTTGTCGCCCGCCGCCCGGATGTGGACGCGGTTCTAATCTATGGTTTTAGCGATGGCTGCGGACGTTTTGCGGTCGAGGATGGTGCGACACGGATTTTTAGGTTAGGTTACAAAGCGGTTCGAAATCAACTTTTATTTTCATTGAAGATATTATTGTTTAAAGTAAGTAAAAAACACATAGGTAAATTTGACGAAAATAAACTACTATCCGTTCAATATTTTTTAAATATTTTAATTTAGTCAAAAAACAGTCGTTGAACAGAAGCTTAATCTTAGAAAATGGTGACATAATTACGTTTACTCTTGTACCTACTTAGTTTGAACTACTATACACCTGCCCCGAGGCCTTTTCCGAAAAAACCCCAGCTAACTGACCCTGCGATTTTAAACATGATTTTTATAAAGACAGGTTCAAAGGTTTTCTCGTAAATCGCACGCATAAGTCTAAATTAGGACATATTACTAGTTATGCAAAAAATATCACTTGTGGAGGGCCGCAGGGTAGTGCACTCGGTCCAATTCTATTCCTTATTTACACAAATGACTTACTAAATCTAAAACAGAATGCAAGTATCTTTTACAGGTGATACTGTGATCTTTTAAGAGGATAAGTTCTTAAAGTCTAAATCAGAAAAAAATATTACAAAGTGAGAAACATTGGTTAGACTCGAATTAACTGTCACTTAATACGGAAAAAATAAGGTATTGCCTTTTATTATCACCATTGTAGCACTACCTCCTCCTAATAATTTAATATCCCTTCACCAGTGTATTTGTTCGGATCTAAGTACTTTGAAGTTATAATCGATAAACATTTGCGATGAAAAAAACAAAATAAATTCTAATATAAAATAAAGAAATGTTTAAGAAAATCTCTTTCAATATTTGTAGAAACATAATTACTACAAATTCAGCAGGAAAAAGATTTTTTACGAATGATTAGGTACTTTTTTATAAATTTTAGAAAAGTAACATCTCAAATTCCTATTAGTACCTACTAAGCGCTTTGCTTAGTAAATAAGAATGGGTATAATATCCTGTAGACATCATATAATATCACCTGCTTCTAGGCATTGTTTAGTAGTAGTAACTTATTTAAGCAGAACCTGACATCTTAGAGCTTGGCCCTACCTGCAGGCCTCATTAACGGCAGCTTCCCCCAGACTACTCGCGCCTGTGCTACTAACATGTAATGGTTTGCTTTGTTGCCTATCTCCACGAGTGTCTGCGGCACTTTAACCCATTCGATGTGCGTTTTGAATGGCCACAATGGCGACAGTGGGTTATTTTTTAGATCTGAATAGATTAAATTTAAAAAAAAACGTACTAAGGTATCAGGACATTCTTCAATAAAAATTATCGTGAATATAACGCCATTTTAGTTTTTTTTTTTTGTAAATTTTAACGGTTAGTAATAAAACAACACGGACATAATATTTCAAATTAAAATAATCATAATATTTCGTATTTGCACACGTATATTAGATTGTGTTAATTTTAACTGACCAGTAATAACTAAAATGTTCTCGAGTTTCCAACAGCCGTACTGTCATATCTATAAACTTGAAATATGATATTTACGCTTTCAATCGAACTGTCAATGTTTCTGTAATTAATTCTAAAATTGGCTGACGTAATGTTATCTCTCTATATTAACCGACCATCTACCGATGTGACTTAAACGGCTATGGATGTTTTTCAAGAACATCAATCTACCCACAAAAAATACCTCTTTCGCATTTGTACTTTTCGAGTTGACAGATGCAACAGATGGTCAAAGGACTGGTATAGTAGCTTTTTATACATACACACATTATACACAGTACATTGTCACAGATTGGACTAAATAGGGACAATTGGGAGGAAAAAACTATAGTACAAGTTCATACCATAAATGAAGCGTGGTGCGTTTTCCTTACTGAGTACCTATTTATTTATATATTTATGTATTCAATAAGTTTCTTTTTTTTTATCTACCAGCCAAACCCAAGGCGGATTTACTGCGGAAAACTAGATGTGAAATACACAGACATTAATAATTGTGAAATATAATCAGTATAATTTCGTTCTGTATTTTACACGTCCTTTACAAGATAAATATAATAATCCTATATCCATAAAAATGCATACAGGATTATATTTGATAAAACAAATTAAAAAATATTTATATTGTTATAATTATAATATAATATATTATAAAATAAAATATGACGTTAGAAATATTTGCTACGAAACCTCCAAAGTTTAAACACTCCTCAATTGTATATAGATAAATTTATTGAAGATAAGTTAATTTATCTAGATCCGATTAAAGTGTTTTTTTTTTGAGATTTCGTAGCAAATATTTCTAGTCACATTTTTTTTAGATTTAATATTAGTTTTGAATAAAGTCCTTGGCAAATTATTAATTAAAAATGGTATAATAAATTGCAGCGCTCGTTTACCATAAACATTTTAAAATGAAGGTATAAACAAACTTTCATTTTGTATTTTGCCGCGTACTTTATGAGCATTTACTAGTAATTTAGTACTTACTAGTACTTTAAGCGCCTTATTTTTTTGCATTTGGCATTTGGGCTAGAAAATGTGGTATTCACATCCAGCAACTACTATTCTAGTGCGGTCAAGATGCCTGCTGCCGCCCTGACAAATCCATCCTATAAGGCAGACCCGAATCTAGGAGGGCGCGAACCGGGGCACCTGCCCTGGGCGGGAATACAAGCTTCATATGTTTAAAAAAAGAGGTTTAATTAAAGTGTCTTTAATTAAGGCGAAACGCAGCCTAAGATGATTTTCGAACGCGCGCATAGTGTGTGTAATGTGTGAAGATTTTCCACTAATAAATACTCATTATTAGGGAGCGGACTTTCGCGTAGTGGGGATAAATAAATATTTGTATAATAATTATATTTGAAAAATACATTCATACCTTAATAATTATAATATTAATTCCAAACGCCAATGTCGGAACGAGAGCTAGGGAAAGGGCGCTATGTCAAGTTTTACCCCGCTTCGGAAAAATCGTAGATTAGGGACTGCTATAAGACACACCTTATCATGTTACTCTAACCATTCGGTCTATGATTTAAGGAGCCAATAATGTCAGAGAGATCACAATCGTGACGTTTATTTTTTTATAACATCAAGAGATGCACTATAGGTCATAGTTTTATGATGGAGTGATTATTATGGTTACCTATAAATACGTGTGGCTGTGTATGTGAGATTTAAACCAATTGGGTGACATAGAATTTAGCGGCGTAGTGCGGAGGAGAGTGGATACTCGTGGGCTATTCAAAATGGCAGACGCAGAGGTCAAATCTTGCGATTTTGTACTGAGAAATTTAAAGATTTGACAGTTGAGCCAAGCGTTCGCAGTTTGGAATGACCCAATGGTAGCACTGTTGAAGGGAAACACAATAAAGATATAGGAATCATCTTAATTTGATGTTGATGACCGGGCTCAGAGATTTTTCACACGATGTCCAGAGAGTATCACACAACGATGCAAATATTTACCTCGTACTCCAATACTATAACAGTATACTATGATTCCTCAATCAAAAGAAAGGTCCGATGTTTACGAATATATTTGACTAACCGTTAAGCCTATCCTTCACGATTTGGTGGGCAAACGCGGCGGCCGCGGCCTGCCTGACGGGGTCCAGCGCAACGCCCCAGGCCCCCAGGGCACCGAGGGCCCTCTGAGCAGGGACGCGCACGACGCCGCCGCCCCCGTAGGCCCCGTAGCCGAGCGAGGGCCTCAGCTGCAGCAGGCCGGCGCCGCTGTACAGGTGCGGACTGCCGAAGTTGAGGGCGCCGCCCTGGCTAATCGTGGCCGCGGTCGACGCGCTCAGCTCTTTGTCCTCCGAGTCGCAGTCGCTGGAGCTCCTCCTGTAGTCGCCCCTGCGGTCGCTCTCGAAGGCCTTGCCCAGTAATCGCGATATACTGAACGGCAGGGACACCCTATTGTGCGCCGAATGCGACTCCGTCATGTGGTTAGTCTGTGGCGATACTGAACTCCTGTCCAGCATATCGTGTTCCGCGTACGACTCCGTGCGCTCCAAACTCCTCTCGGAATCTCCTGACAGGCGGCTGTCAGAATCCACATTAATCTCCTCCTGCTCATCGTCCGAATGCAGCGACGACATCTTATTATAGCTGTCAATATGTTTGTAAGTACAAATCACAACACAACACGGCACATCTATGGGTCGCTTATCGGGACTCGCTCACCGACCGCTAATTGATCGGCGCTCAATCGCAGGAGCATTTCCGACCGCCTTTGGAAGTTACGCTCCGCTAACTGATTGCGCCGGCCCTGGCAGTCGGGCGGCGGACGCGCGCACACACACACCCGCACACGCACACTCGGCGCTCGAATCTGGCCAATCAGCGCGCGCGGGGAGTGGGAGGCGCCGGCCGCCCCCGCCCCCCCGCGGGCTCGATTCTAAATTCGAAAACAAAGAATAACATTGAAACAGGGCTGACATTAATAGGTATAATCGGAACACTAAACTATAGTGGAACGATCTTTTTATTGATGCGAATAAATACGAAATGCTAAAGGCATATTTAACTAACCTCCATTTTGATTTTTCATATTTTGGTAAATAAAAAAAAATACTTAGGTCATATTCAGTTATTTTGAGCCCCACTCAATTAAACTAAATTTGTTTGTGCGTGTCAGGAAGTATGTATATAATATGCAGATTCAAAACCACGACCGCTAGATCAATCGTCCAACATGGCAATCCTTAACCACTAGACTACTACCATCTTAGAACTCAAAAGCACCAAGATTTGAACGAACAATTAAAATTTGGATGAGTAGATTTAGTAGTCAAGAAATTGGGATTTTGTAGATATTTGCGGGACGATTAAACTTTAAATACTTAACCTTAGTTCTTTTTGCCGATATCCTCCTCAAATGGTGTTTGTTGCAGCTTTTTTCTGGTCCTGTTATCCCTTGAAATATATATTTTAAAAATAATACAAATAATACAAATACCGAAATATTTTTATCAGGTTTCAAATATAATTTTAACCAATTTTATGGAACATTAGGCCAATGAAGTGTCTGATTTATGTACATATAATAAAAATAGTTTAGACATTGCTCTTTGTTAGTTATATATTGAATTAGCTACGTTAGAAAAAATCATTTCGAGATTGCTATGTTTGAGGAAATTGCAATTGCAAATGGGGAAATTGCTGCCTTTTATATGAAACCACATTACAGTATTTCAAGTTGATATATAAGTATTTAAATAGACAATAAAAAAATCTACAAAGAGATATTACAGAATGATTGCTCCTTTGATACTTGGCCCCTTAAGTATGCTATTAGGTGAATTTTTTCGGATCGGTGAAATATTTTTTTAAAATAAACGCAAATATACCAACCGCCATTACATATATTCAGTTTTTCCTAAGTTTTTCCTCATTCGGCTAAAGCTGTCGCGTTGATTTTCCGTTATCGCGTTAATTTTGTTCGTATCTAAATAGGCGTGCGGCAACATTGTCGAATTGATGTGCCAGTATGGTGTGACAATTTTGAACTATATAACAAATGTAATCACCTTACAGAACGTTTACAACCTACAACTTTTTTTAATTTAATTATTTTTCATAAATTCGTATTGATAGATAAAGCCTACAAATTTTTAATAAAATTAATATTTTCTTTGTGTATAATTTCGGTGAAACATATGTTTTTTCTTATGTTTCAGCCATTATATGAAATCTTTTTAACCTAATCCTCAATATTGGTGATCCAATCCAGTTATTGGTGATTTTAAATGCAAAATTAAAAGCATAACATTTTTTATTTATTTATTTTTAACAGGTTTCCCTATGTACACAATTCAAAACGTAACATACAAGCAAAACAATATAATACTAAAAGAAAAAACAACATTATAAAACAAAAACAATAAAAATTTAAAAAAAAACAATCACAAAGTTAAAATGTAATTAAAAATAATTGTGTAGGTATATTGTATAAAATACTGAAAGTTTAAAAAAAACATTATTAAACTTAATATATTGGAGCTCTAAATTTCAAAATAAATAAATAAATTACATTCACTTTGCCCGTTTTGGATAAATGTTCGTAAAAGTAGGCATGAAATCACGCGAACTTTTTACCCTTTCGCGGACTCTTAACGCGCGCCACCGCGCCCGTTCCAATGAATCGCCGGCCAATCAGAGCCCGTCTCGCCGTTAAGCCCCGCCCACTCGCGTCCGATTGGTCGCGACGATCCACACCTCGGAATCGTTTGAATTTCCCTCCCGTTCTCAGTTTGAATTTGGAACGCGGCGGCTGAGGTTGCTAACGTTTTGAAATTAGCCCATATTAAAAATGCAATTAAACCTATCCGGATATACAATACATTTTCTCAATTTTGTAGCTTAGTTGTAATATTATCTAAATTAATCTGTATTAATTACAATACTTGTTACTGGACACTTGCCATAATAATTTATTATAAAGGCCATTAATTTAAAAGAATAAAAACAATTATACAATTAGTATGATGACTTTAATCAACTTCCAAAGATAAATAGTTATGGTTTTTTATTTTATAAATGATATAAATAAGATTTTTTTTTACCTAAATATTTTTTCCGAATATTACGTTGAAGTAGGTTGAATCTTTTCATTTCAGGGAACTTAAAACCCTAAACACAAAGGCGGTATATATTTTTGGTAGATCTATATAAAAATAGTTTGGTACGTACCTACAGTTTGGTAGTTATATAAGCATAATGTATTACTAAGGACGTACCTACCAACATATCTCTTTTTTTATTAGAATAAATAATAACCAGGACCCAACACCATCGTAAAATATACCCATTTGAAATCTGCTATAATTATATGATATAAATAAGAATAATGTGAAGTGATACTATATAAAGTAGCAAATTACTAATAGGAAGTATTTATTACCTTTACTATACCTATTAGTATTAGATACCTAATTACCTGTAGAATTCAGCACTAGGAAAATAAATACTTCTTAATTATCGAGACTCAAACAACGTTATTAAATGAAATTGTGGTAGTCTAGTGGTTAGTGGTCCAATGGATAAATATTAATTTCGATTCATTTAGATCCTTTTTTCTGAGCTGGCATTTGGTACCCATTAGATATTTCATTATAAAAAATATATATTTAGATACCTTGATCTTATATCTTAAACATAGTAAAGGTAGATTTTTAAAAATCAATACCATTTCTGAGAAATTTAATAAATGATAGACTGCTAATATTTTTTTTTTTAGTTAAATTTCTCCCTTATAAAAGATATTAGAACCTTAGGAAAACAAGTAATTGAAAGGAAAATGACGGGTCTAAAACAAAGAAAAGTTTTTTTTTTTAATTACTACATTATGAATCTGCAATTAAATAAAAACCAACATTTGCTCACTGACCGCACAGAGAGCGAAACCTGAGACGCCCTATAGAAATAAAGCACCGAATTTCAAGGTGACTATTAAAACAAAGGTCGCGGGTTTGAATCCGCACATGGTCATACAACTTTTGACCTTTCATTACCACCATCTCCCTATTGTAAATGACCATAGCAATTATTAAAAAAGGTAGATATATACAAAAGCTTCGATTTGTTTTATTTATCCTTATTTATAGCGAACATCCCCCATCCCCCTATTATACACTGCGTCAAAATTCATAACATATCATAGCTCTAAGAACGTTATTCCAATGACAGATGAGATGAAACACATCTCTGTCCCGGGGATAAAGATCCGCTATCGACCGAAACGAACGGGTTTCCTGAAAAATTTTCAACCAAAGATATGTTTCCTTCAGGCGCCACCAGTCCCTAAAACGTGTTTTGTAACGTATTTTGGTGCATTTTGTTGAAGTTATTCCCAACAAATGGCTAAAACTAAAAATACCACAATATTCTACATATATTAATTTAGTACTATGCTTAAAAAAAAAACGAAATACACCTTATTATAGTAATGAAAATAAATAAATAAGAAAGTGTTGTTTTTTTCTTACGATTAACGATTTTCTTTTAAGTTGTGTAAGTGACGCGAACCTAATTTTTCTTTCTAAAGATAGACAATATAATAATCTAGGCCATTACATAAAAAAAAACATTTTTTTCAAATGATAATAATTATTTAAATACAAAAAACATGTTTCATCGATTCTAAATGTATATCCGTCTCTTTTCTACACGTCAATGTTCGAATAAAGCCTACTCTTTCTAATCTCCAGGACAAAGGCGTCCCGGGGCGCCTTAAATTTATTTTTAACATTCATATAGTCTCCCTATATATATATCTTTATACACTTCTCCCGGTGATGCTACTATGATCTTCGAACCGTCCAATCAAACCTTCCAGTGTCTTAATGCAAAATAGACGCTTTTATAAGGCGACACCGTTTAAATCACCCTATTATTCTAGCGCAACGAATAATAGCGTTATTGAAGCTGGCTCATAACGGTGACGAAATCGCGTTCATTCACAGCCATAGCTACAGAGTATGGTGCATTCGGGTACATCGCCGGCCGTAACTACTTTGCCAGTCACCCTATTACTTTTTATGCCCTGTCCGGCCAGACTCCAGCGACAGCGACACGGAAATCTCGTTACGAACGAAGCACGATAACGAATTCAGCTACAAACCGCGCAGTTATTTTGTAGCCGTTTAAAAATTAGGCTATTTTGAAATCGCGTATAACGTAACCTCAGTTATATGATTAACGTGTTAAACTGCAAAATAGTTATTTACGATGGTGGGAGGCTATCCCTCCTCAATCGACGAAAATCTCTGTCCTCCGAGCGCAACTTTTAGCTTGGGCGGGTGCGGATTTAAGGGCGGGCGCAATTGCCTCCCTTGCAAAGTACTTTATTTTGACCAATTACAGAGCATCGTCAAGTAAATATAGTTTCTAAGAGAGAAAACAGGCTGAAATGACCCAATTGAATATTGTATTTATTTATTTATTGTACATAATTAATTTGTCAAAGAAATAGAATTGTAGTACTAGAAGTCATAGTTACAAATGAATATTACAAATGCTCCGGGAGCGATTAGCACTGCTACATTTTGTGCCCTGCCTTCTTTACTAGACTATGTCTGTACTAAGGAAGGCGGTGTTATATTGAGCTACAACTGAAAATGTCAAACCGTCAATGCACCTATAGAGAATTATGAAAATGTATATTTGTAAGAAAATAAAAATAAAATATATAAATATATATACAGGGCGTCCCAAGATCATTCGCGTAAATTTAAGGGGGTGTATACGAGTTTTTCTCGAATACCATAATGAATTTTGATATAGTTTCTTAACAAATAACACTAGGAATCGTAGGACCTATTAGCTGTTTTTTTTTATTGGTATTGACCTTGGGACACCCTGTATATATAAATAATGTTGTCGCGTAGAATGTTTATGTTCAGACAAATATGTCTATATTTATATGAGCTCATGCTAACGTAGCAAACAAAAAATTGTATATTTGAGTAAATTTAGACTATATACATACAATATTAATATTATTATTTTTATATATTTGCATTTCCATATGCGCCTCTTTAAATACGTTGTCATTTATAGTTTGGATATTACCTAAGAAATATAATGTTAAAATAAAATGTTTAACAAATCAGCACATTCTTGTCTTCCTTTATCTATCAGCCATTTGTTATTTTTTTTCGAAAATAGCTTTAGGTTACCTATTTCCTTTATAAACTCCGGAAGATTATTGTGGAGTTTGGGACCTTAGAATTTTAAGGACCATTGTCCAAAACTGGTAGACATTTTAGGTATCTCTAGTAAGTCACCACTATGTGCTCTTGTATTATGACCATGATCTATTCTTTTCATATTTGCTGTTTTTTTGGGCATATAACATTACCTTCTTTATGAAGGATTGTCTTACATCTAACACCCTGAAGTCTGTGAACAACTGATTGGAGGGGAAACGTTTATGGCACCTTTGAATAGTTCTCAGAACTGATTTTTGGGCCAGCTCTAACGGCTTTATATTAGTTATAGCACAGTTCCCCCAACCGATTATTCCATATGTTAATATTGACTCACATAGGGCAAAATAGGTCGCTTAGAGAGTTTTGTAAATCTATCTATGCAGCTAATTGCATAAAGGAAAATATATGTCACATTTGAGTATATTTCTGAGAAAACTATTATTTGCAAAACACGTTTAAAGAAAATTTCCTGGATAGAAGAAAAAACCAAAGTTACCTCTAAATTTTGCTACCAGTTCGTTTTAAAGACTACCTAATTAATAACGTGTGTTGATAAAATTCTCAAAATTACCGTTCATACTATTTTTAAGGAAATTATTGTTTCGTATTTTAAATTAGTAGATATATTTTGAATAAACTCGGTTTTTCGTTGAATTTCGCCATATTCCACATGTGATGATTTCGTAAAGGACAATTTGGCGCTGTTGAAATGTAGAACGCTAGAATTCTTTTAAACTTTAAAAAAAATGCTTTTTTCGGTCGATTCAGCGCCTTAAAGATAAGTATTACGCGTACATATTAAACTAATATAATTTTCTGGAATATTGGGAAAATCACACATGAATTGCCGCCCCCTGAGCGAAATCCTGAATCCGTGCCTGAGCTTAAGGAACAAAAAACAGTCGCTCGGGACTAGATCTGGTGAGTAAGGAGGGTAGGCGGCCAAACAGTTCTAACTGTGATTTATATGCATATGGCACATCGTTAATTTATACCTATATGTATATATATATATAATGCATGATTGTATGTTGTCTTAAAAAAAAATGAATAAAATACGAGAAAAATAAATATCTAGAAAATAAACGTAAACGTAACGTTCAAAATTTAGAAAATAAATTGATAGCGTAAATCTGCAATTGTTATTATAAGTAACGATACTTGACTTGTACTAAATACTATCGATGATTTTTTAGTTTATTTTTATTACCCACAATACACGCTCCGAGGCAATTTAATTTGTTATAATAATCATAGCTAAGCTGTAAAAATGTTCTCACCGACCCCCGGAACACCTTTGTGTCTCCTAAAATAAGAATTGCCATTAATTAAAATCCCAAATTAGAAATCGCTTGGTACAAATGAAATTACCACCACCAGGCACATTTGGCCTAGTGGAGTAGGGCCCATACTTGTTTTTAAATTTTAAAAGAAATCTACAGATTTACATTAACATACGAAGAGAAAAAAAACTAAATCTAAACACAGATTCCTACATTATGCTACATAAATGATAATATAATTAATAACATCGTCTAAATATAACATTTAAGCACGAAACTAAAATATGAAGTATAAAACAAAAACTTAAACATTATTAACATAAATATTATTTACATTTTTCAGAATTTATCATAATAATTGTATAAGACCTA
The DNA here is from genome assembly GCA_020383195.1 of Neomicropteryx cornuta. Taxonomy (NCBI): domain Eukaryota; kingdom Metazoa; phylum Arthropoda; class Insecta; order Lepidoptera; family Micropterigidae; genus Neomicropteryx; species Neomicropteryx cornuta. The sequence goes on along the minus strand of JAHKQU010000005.1, from coordinate 10,007,630 downwards.
GTTCAGGGATTCCCAAACTATTTTGGGCATTAGACCCCTTTTTCAAAATGAACTGATACCTCAGACCCCCATAGCCGAATTACTTTAAAAATCCTTTCTAGTTTTTTCCCTAATGATACAAAATAGTTACCAATTTAAAAACTTGAGTAAAATTTAACAAAATTTAACAAAATAATGACTCGCCGAGTTTTTTATCATGTAGGAACTTGTGCACGCTTTTTGACTTGTTGAGTTTTTTAAAAGTACAGCAATGATACTTCCTACTAAAACATTAGTCATTCTTATAACTAGTTGGTAAACGTAACACCACTTAGACAGTAACATTGTTTAGTAACAGTAATTAGCTAACCAGAACCTGACGACTTACAGCTAGGCACTACAGACGTAATTGAAGGTATCTTCCACCCAGACTACACGCGCCTGTAGTACCAACTTGCCATGGGTTGCTTCATTTCCTATCTCCACTTGAGCCTGCGGCACTTTTAGCCCATTCGAGTTGTTTTACTGTCTGAGTAGATTAAAAAGAACACAGGTACAATGGTATCATATTTGTTTAATTGTGATAACTTTTATTATCACTTCTTTTTTTTTGTAAATTTTGACTCCCCGCTAGAAACCCCCTCCCCTCCCTTTCTATTTACTGGATTTGTGGTTTATTAATTAGTAACTTCTCCCAAATTGACCTTTTTTTACTAAGAGTTATAGTTAAATGTATATAAATTATGAAATCTTTAATTGATGTTCTTCTTTCTTTTCTTTGATTTTTTTTTAATTTATCATCTTTTTTTTTATTTATTACATCTTATTTGAATTCATTTAATATTATTCTTTTTACGCCATTGTCTCTACGTCATTATTTGTATTGTGTACAATTTCTGTTGGTTAACCACAATAAATAAATAAACATGGACATAATACTTAAATTTATAATAATTTTAACGTGGCACTGAACATTATTTTACATATTTTTAGTTGCGCTCATAAATGAATTTTATATTAACTTATACTGGCCACTAATAAATAATTTGTCCCAACAGCCGCGATGTCACGTGCTTACGGCAATCTTCAATCGAAAAATGTGTTCACTTTAATCCAACCAGCTTTCGATATGATTTAAATGGCTATGGTTGTTTTTCTTGAGTATCAATCTACACTTAAATGCACCTTTCGAGTTGAAAGTTGCAACGGACGGATGGACGGACGGACAGACGGTTAAAGGACGGGGATAGTAGCTTCTCATACATGAATGTATAGAAGTTAAAAAACGGATTTACGAACAATTTACCGTTTCCATCTGGAGAGTTCGCAAATAATATCAATCATACGTACTTACAGATAAAATATTTATCATCCGTGATAACTAAGTATTGCTGTTAATTGATCCCTCAGTCTGAGACACCAGCATTACTCCAACTCTGACAACCCCCATTCAAAACAACATCCCTTGTTTTTTCATCTTTTTTTTTTACAAATAACAAATTCTCAATTTCATTTCAGTATGAGGTTTAAAAAAAAAACAGTCTAGTATTAGACAAACGTTATAGGGAAGTCAGTTTATCAATACGTGTTTGTCTGTGTCGAATTATTTATTTACCGTGACTTTTGCATAATTGCAAATAATCTTTTCGTTTAATTTTTAATCGTTAATATTGTTTCAAAATTAAAATGTATTTAGAGTGCTAATGCGAGTGTAATTTAATTTAATTTTAATCTTTACATGTATCTCTGTACTTTTGCAAAAACCTGTCATCAGTTAATTTTACAAACAACTGTATGTACCATTCTTTCTTCTTAAATTATACTGTTGGTTTTCCGAATAAACAATAAATAAATAAATAAACATTTAGCCAGTCCTAATTTGTGGTATAAAAATGTATTTGAATTTATAATATATTTAAAAAAGTTATTTGTTTCGTTAAGCGAGCAGCTCCATCTTCCGATATTTTATCGAAACAAAATAGCGCCCTCTACGAGAACAATCTTAAATTAGTGTGAGGCTTCGTCACGCGTGAGTTTAAAGTTCAAGAAGTGACCGTAAGATAGCAATACTTCAGCATAATCTCCATAACTAATAAACATGATTCGGGATTATTAATTGTTCACAGATTTCCGAAAACATAAAAAAAAAAAATACATAACCTTATTTTTATTGCACTGCGCACGTCTAATTTGCATTGTTGAATGTGGTTTCGGACAGAATCATTGATATTTTTAATATTTGCTCTAGCCGTTGCGGAGATAGCTTCCTCTAGCAATACGAAATTATTGCAAGGTTGTTTATAGATCTTTTGTAGGTACCTATAATGAATTGGATTGAACGTCATATTTTTTTGCGTATGCACACAAACTAATATTACAATAAAAGTCGGTGTATTATTTACAAGTTATATATTAGTAAGGCCAAGAGGTCATAAACACATAACAGGGCCACCACGCGAAAAAGACGTTGGATGCTGCGGCGGGCGACTCGTCCGCGAGGTCATGCAGCGAGCGCAGCTGGTGCCTGATGCCTCTGTGGTAGGAGTCCTCGAGGACGACGCCGCTCAGCTCGGCCTGCGCGGAACTGTTGGCGGGTCGCATCGCCGTCTCCTTCTGGAAGCTCCCCTTGTGTGTCTTCATCAAATTGTTTATCTTCTGAAAACGCAAGAAAAATATTAGTTTAAGTCGTCAAACGCCAAACACATCAGATTTACAGTCGAGATAGGATAAGCCGACCGTTTTTCAATTAGGATTTCACACCTATACTTCATTTATATTTACCAACTATATTTCATTTCAGCAATTCGAATAGGTGTGAAAATTCACACTTGCGTCCTAACGGATAAATGGTCAGGTTATAGTTTTTCGATTAGGTATAACCACACGCTGTTTTCTAGCTTTGGCACACTATAAAAAAACACCTTTCAAGTATTGGCAATTCCGAGTTGACTATTTTTTATAATTTTTATTTTATTTTTCCCTAGTTATCCCTAGTTTCCCTAGTTCCTATACATAAACGTATATGAGTTTAATATTTTTGTACAGATACAGATGACAGACGTAATAATAATAATAAACACTTTGTCACGTTACAGAAAATGCGACCTTATTGCCATTAGATGGCTAATGCAAGCAACCTCGCTTGCTTAATGTAATAAGTATTTATTACACGTAAAAAAACAAATAAAAATAATAATAATACCTATGTCATTATTCAGACAAACAGAAAACAAAGTTTTACTAGAAGTTTCTATTTTGACGAGTTTAATCCGGTAACCAGAAAAATAAAAAATTTTAAAAAATGCGGTTGAAAAAAACATGTCCATGATTGTTACGCAATAGTTCTATACCAAAGTGTTGACTCATATCAAAAATACGTGTCTTGCAAACAATACGCCACACAAAGATAATATTATTATGATGTATGGAACCGACCTTATTTACAATACTGCTTCGTTTCCACATGATTTGATTTCTGGAAATAGCAACATTCAAGTTAAATATTAATCGGAAAATGTTGAAACAAAAACACTTACATAAACATGTTTAAAACCCTTTGTTTTTAAATTGATATAAAAAGATCAATGGAGCAGTAAATTATTTTATTCCGAACTTCTATGAAAATTAATCTAGGTACGTACCCATCACCTCTATAGTTTAAATTATTTTGAATTGTATCTATAAATTATATTATAATCTTTTTATAAACGATTAAGATAATTTAAAGTGTTAAAATATGTAAACTTGACTTACATCGTCCTTCCGGGGACTCTCAGATCAATTTGTACATATGACTCGTGATTTCGGCATCTAAAAAAAATCAATTAAAGCTTTAAAACGTATCTACAAGCTCGAGATCTCACAGCTAGGCGCCCCATTTGCCAGTTTCCACACAATTAGGCCATGTTTGTTAGCCGAAGACTCTATTTGCGGCTATTACGAGAGATGTGACCTATTTGGATTCTATAAGGGCCGGTTGTGTGATCCGTAGTAATAGTAAAAAACTGTTACTAAAGTTAAAATTCATTGGTAATGGTTAGTTTTCGCAAAAAAAGGTTGTTTGATGACTTATCTTGATTAAATTTCGTTACTATAGTAAGCAAATTGTTACCCACCAATATTGGTCGGTAATAGTAGAAGCGCCGGTTAAAGATGGCGGCTGGTGCACAGCTGATGACACGTCTTGTTGAGGTTAGAAACTTTTTGGATAGTAATTTAATTTTGTATTTATTTTTAGAATATGTATCTTCAAATATTTCTATATTTTAGTGACGGCAGGATCTTTTCTGACGATGAAACATTAATGGAATATGTGCTGCGGGTAAACTCTCTTTTTTTTAGATTTAGTAATCATGTGTTAACCCATATGAGGGTAGGCTAGTTATTTATTTGCATTTTAACGACACTTATGATCAATTATATTTCTAATAAATTAATAGTAAACATACATTTTTAAAAACAAGCTTTTATTGAAGGTGCTTGAATGCGTATATAAAATTTCGTGTCGACTGTTGACCGTTGAGGATTTCCTTTGCCTGGAGCCATTCCTGGGTGTAGAATCAGGTCGTGCCAACCATAAAAATGCATTTCAATCGGAGCTGACCCAACACGACAATTTCAACTCAGCGGTGGTTCCAATTCAGTTCGCAAGATTTGACAAACATCGCAAGCTAAATAAAAGCATTCAGGTTGTGGATGTGGTCACTTACTGACGATCGTTAACAACGCACTGGAGGAAGTACTTCTCCCGTCTGACGCTCGTGTAGAAGACAGGACTTGAGCATTGGCCTTCCGTGGAGGTCCTCAAGTAGACCGTGAGGCCTATAAGGCGCCCTTCGCAGATCAACGGAGAACCAAAGTTGTTCTAAAAACATCAATGGATTAAAGTATACCTACTATAAGTTTTGCTTCTGCCGTGCTGCAGCAGTACCCATACCAAGTGGAATAAATCGGTGTAGATGGCATTTAATAGGGCAGTAGTCGAAGTTTACCATTCTCGATAAAAAATCCAGCTCATTGGCCCCGCGATTTCGAACACGATTTGTTAATCAAAATTCATTTTGTCAGTGATTGACAGGCCTTAACGAACGCCTGCGAGCAAAAAGAGAATTGTTTTATATACAATTTCTTACACGTAATTGGGAACATAAACACCCCTTCAAGTGTTAAGTGTGTGACAAAGAATGAGTGTTTGTAGATTTTTATTATGATGCTTTTAGTTACACAATTCAATTGTTGCAATTATTTTTTCCCAGGTTAAATATACCATACCGTTTGCGAGATTATAGGTTAGGTGAGTGAAAAGGTGGTTACTTCATCAGATAGTGGATGTAATCGTTTCAAATATTTGCTTTGCTTACCTGACAAGGCGCCGTCGAATGGTACTCATTGTAGCTGAAGTCACTTGGTGATTCAAAACACATACTTCGGTTCTGAAGAAAGTATAAAAAACATTTTTAAAAACATTTATTGTAGTGTTTAAATGCGTATACAACATTTCGTGTCTGTGCTGTCGACCGTTGAGGAGTTCCTTCATCTGGAGCCATTCCTGGGCGTAGAACCAGGTCATGCTCACCATAAAAATGCGTTTTGGGACCCATCTTATTAAGGTGAAAGTTTGATTAGGATAACAATGGTTTTAAAATGAATAAAAAAAGAATTCTCCCTTAATATGATCAGGGTTTTTTTATGACAAAGCCGCCAATTTCTAATGCTCGGATTGACACGTCACATAAAGTATTTTTTTTTTATTGACAAATCGTGTTGGCCGATGAGTACAAGTCTATAACCTTCTTAACTAGGTAAGAGTTACCTGTTCTAAGGAAGGTTATATATATGAAGTGTTACAGTGCATACAATAGACCAGACCAGCGCAAAACCCTGTGAAAAAGAGAAGTATTGATTAATTGTATAATATTCTATTTAATTTCAGAACTAACCGTGCACTGCAATGCCTTGATATTCCAGCCACAGAGTAGAGAAGATACGAGATCAGAATATTCTGGCAAAATGCTCTGACAGATATCCCCCGGAGCCAGCATCGTGGCACCAATCCTGGCGCTCGTGAGAGCTCTGGTGCCGTTTGCCTGTAAGAAATATCTTCTGTCTTCAACATACTTTACCTAAGACAGCAAACATTGGAGTCGCCCTGCAATCTGTCGGGCCCGACGGCCACGATTTATTGTATCTAACAAATTGGAGAAAACCTAGAGAAACAACCGATTTGCCATATTCGAGCGCGCGAACGATTTTATCGTACCTCCAATTCTTTCATAACGTTGAAAAAAATTGGGGTTTAACTCCTACCTATAATAAATTAAGAAAAAAGAGGAAAATTTGTTATATATCTTATAAGAAAAAAAATTTGATGTTAACACTGCTGCCCTGCCCGTCTGCTGCGCTGAAAAGTTGGTGGGAAAAAACGCTCCACACATTACAATTTATCCGATGATCGGGTTAAGTTGGTTTCTCGGACCGGCAAATTGGTCTGATAAATTGTGTCGTCTGTAATAAGCCAACCATAATTCATTTGTGGGGGTAGTTTAATTTGGCATACAATATATGAGCTATACAATATTAGTAAAGCCTAGGTTAGCAGATTTTAAAGCGATGGAAATTTCCACCTTCTATATAAATATATAGAGCCAAAGTAACTCATAAAAAAATAAAATTAATACCGAAACGTGCTTAACTAATATGTGTATCGAGATCTAACCTCCGCCTTCCAGAGCGGGTCTCCCCATCCTCCCAGCTGACAGAATGTCCCGGGGAGTTCCCGGTGCAGGTCCGAGTTGATGCCCACCGCTGACACCGTGTCATCGAACACGAAGGGATAGTCCATGGTCAGAACTGCAGCATCTCTCTTCATCCACATTCGGGGATCAGTTGAGCTGAATTTAAATACTGGCACGAAAAATATTACAAGGTCAAATAGAAGTATATATTCCTCGTACCACGTTATTATTCCGCTAAGAATTAGAGCTTGTCGAGGATTACATTACTCAACTAATTACCTGTGATATTTTTAAAAAAAATGTTTTATACGAACATTAAGGAGTATTTATACGTGGTATTATTACTTTTAAATTTAAAATATGAAATAATCTGCTTTACGGGATATTTTAAAAAAAAACTGATTTTACTGAGAGAAAGAAAAGAAGAGATTTTACTAAGAAAAACAATCGTAATCATCTAGGCTTCTATAGATTTAAATAGTTGAATTTCTGCTTTACCTAAAAGTTAGGAGCCTCGAAACGAAGTGGTTTTTGACTTACTCATCTTGTAAAATATACCCTAATGTGCCTAAAACCGGTCCCAGACGTGTGCGCAAATATGTTCAAAAATGCAAAATTAATGTGACCAAGTAAAGATGTCTTTTTCTATGTTATTTCGTTTGTGGAAAGAAGATATATGTGTGCGAATATTTATAAATGTCGTCCCATAGCATTTACGCAAATATTTGCGGAGATGCCTGGGTCCGGCTGACATTTTGAAGCGCGATTGACAAATATTTGCGGAGATGCCTGGGTCCGGCTGACATTTTGAAGCGCGATTGACAAATATTTGAGGAGATGCCTGGGTCCGGCTGACATTTTGAAGCGCGATTGACAAATATTTGCGGAGATGCCTGGGTCCGGCTGACATTTTGAAG